>JACEFZ010002108.1:0-124155 GCA_014155875.1 Cepaea nemoralis
AAAAAAGAAGAAATTTTTAATTTTCCCACTTTAAATTTTTTTCCACAAAGGGGGTGGTTACATAAATTTTTCCTTTTGTTTTTTTAATTAAATTAAAAATTTTTTTTCAAAAAAAAAAGTTTTTTTACAAACCCCTTTTTTTTTTTTTTAAACTTTAAATGTGTCTTTTATACATATATTCACAGTTTGCTGCAGAATACATTGAGGAACAGTTGTTTCGTTATTTACGTAGAGAGTGTAGGGAAGGAAGCTTTTATACAGACCCAGACATGGTACAGCAGGTAACTACAGCTTGTCCTACTCATGTAGTTCCATTGTCTGATGTTACATGGTATCGACATCAGTGATGATAAGGGACATTTCTTGTGTGGCTTGTTGATGAATTTTTATCTCAGGAAGTGACAGGTGTATGTATGATACGATCTCTGATGTGTTTTTATCTCAGGATGTGGAAGGGGTATGATAAGGTCTCTGGGATGGCTCATGAGGTTTTATTTCAGGAAGTGGACAGATGTCTGATACGATTTCTCGGATGGTTTATCTCAGAAAGTGGACAGACGTATAATAAGATCTCTGGTATGGCTGATAAGTTTATATCAATGGACAGTTGCATGATAAGATCTCTGATGGTGTTACATTCTAACGAGATGGCTGAACCATTTCATCTTACGCCTTTCAGTGTATGTGGCACAAGGCGTTGATCCCACTGTCTGTCTGATCACATAATTTTTTACTCGGTCTTGGATGGTTCAATTGGCGGCTCTTCTCAGGCATTTGATCTTGCAGGTGCTGATTTTGCATATGTGTATTTTGGATAATGTTCATGTTTGACACTGATATAGCATAGGTTTGGTATGAATAGTCTGTTCATTAGCTGTCATTTTGCGGACAGGTATATTTAGATGTTTTAATATTTGTGTCAGTTGATACATAAGAGCACTTGCTTTTTGTTATGATTCTTTCTAGATATTTAAATTCTTTAACTTATTTCAGAGGTGTAGATTAGTACAATAGGGCTTCAAAACCTTAAAAGTGTGATAGAAATTAAAGTAGCCATGCCATTGTCATGTAACCTGTCAATATTGTTCTTAAGGATGTCAAGAGTGTTCAGGATGTGACATCACAGTGCAGATGAACACAGTGACGTCATAAGGGCAGTTTAAAGATGGTCGTCCCACTTTTGACATGCATCAAAGATTTGAAGCCCCATTGTATTTAAATTCTGTAACTTACTTCAGAGGTGTAGATTAGTATTTTACTTTGCAATATTGATCACATAAGAACTCATGAGCATCCACTGGATGAGTGTGTTACTTACCGGTCTAAATGGAATTAAGCAATTCTCTCTCTTCATGTGCTCTTTGCCCCCCTTCGAGACAGAGGTCCTGATCCAATTCATGGCACCATTCCCCAGTTCAAGTCATACAAGAGAACAATGAGAATCGATACAGATCAATTAAATATTTGTAAGAGCCACAACCTTGTGGCTAGTGCACTGTCTTATAGTACAGGGGCCCTGGATTAAATCCCCAGTAGTGGCAGGATATTTTCTCACCTGTATGACCCTGAGGTCATCCCCAGCCTCATTAGCAGATTTGACGCAAGCAGTGTCTTTTTTCAGAGTGTATGAGAAACGAGACAAAGGATGTACATGATTGATTTACTTGTCACTGTGTTGTCTGGCTGGAACGTGACTGAATGGGTACCTCAGGTCTGGTCCACGTCTTAGGCTTAGGGGCTAGTGAACGCAGTTTCACAATTTCCAACATATCGGGTTGAGGATTTGAAATCAACTGTAGGCAGTTTGGGAGCAGATTGCTTTGCGTTGATTTCAATAGTATGAGCGTCTGCCATTCAGAAAGCAATGGCAAACTGCTGAGCATAAAATTGCTTAGTAAATTACAAACAAGCAGTAAATGCTGGGATGGATTGTAACATCCTGTGAAAGGACTTGTAACTGATTTTGTTACCTTAAGTTTTATGTCTTATGTTTTCAGAAATGTTTGTTTTTCAAAATGTTGACATGTTCTATTTGATTGTACTTGTAGATACTTACAAGTGTAATTCGAACAGTGGACGCACAGTTGGTATGCTTGTCAAGGGATCGGTTGGATCTGTCAGGTATTTCATCAGTTCGTCTTTCTTCCATATTTCTGCAGTGATTCTGATTGTGGGCAAACACTGATGTTTTATATTAGAATATTACAGATTATATTAATTATTTATTATTCTGTTAGCGCCGAATGTTGGGCGGCGCTGACCAAACCCGACACCCCACATTGTGGGAGGTTATAAGCCTTTGTGCGAGGAAATGCAGCCTGTAGACTAAATGTTATGGCGCAGGGCAGACCAGGCCCTAAGCCTTGGTAGGCAAGTGGTCTAGGATCGAAGCTCTGACAGGCGGAAAGTTAGAGCATTGCTTTGCTGATCCAGCAGCTTGTGTATTCCAGATGTATTGGTGTTACCATTCCTCTGGGGTAAGCTAGGCATCATGCAAGGTATCATGCTGCATGGGCATCACATGGCTTCTATAATTCAGCCCAGGCGTTATGCTATTTTTGAAGCACAATGTAACAATCATCTGTCAAGACGGCCTGGTGCCAGTAGTAGTAGTATTAAAGAAAAGAGGGTACCAGGTCCTGTTCCTATGTTGTATTAGCTTATTAGTAGTATGGTGCTAGGTGTTCCCTTTCTTAACCATATGCCATTCGAGAGGTCATTGTGGTCAGTATTATGCCAGCTGCCTGGCCTTCCAGACAATGTTCTGGTACCTGTTTTGTTAGGATAGGACAGATAGCAGACACCCGGTCAACAAATGCCCGCAGAAGTCGGATGTGTCGGCCTAACAGCGCAAGAACGCAGCTCTGCTGTAAACTGGCACAAGTCAATCAAGTCCAAAAAAAACTAAATAGCCCAGCAGGAGAGGCAGAGGTAAAAGCAGCATATGGAAACCCTTACAGCACTACAAGGAAGTTAGCAGGATAATATAATCAACCACATGGACTGGCACAAATAGTAATGGGAAGTTTCTCAACCAAATTTATAGACGAAATGATCAGGTGGTCTGAATACTTTTAGGAACTTTCTGAATAGACTTTTCACAAAAGACCCCCTAAATTAGTGGTTCTCAACCTTTTTTGGCTCATGCACCCCTTCACCATATGTTCAGAATGTCAACCCCCCCCCCCCCCCCCCCCCCCCCCCCCCCCGTATTTCCTCATAAATTAAATTCCCCCTCCCCCTCCTTACACAGTATACGTAAAAGTGGAAGCTAAATTTAATAACACATACTAAAACAAGTCTAGACGTCTACATAAAACGTGATTTGCAGGTCTGCTTACGTTATAAAATGAATTTCAGAAGAGCAAGAAGTACAAAGCTGTAGAGTATGGAGGGAAAAACATCATCAAATAATTGGTTCTTGTATTAACGCGATCTTGAAATAATCTCCCCCCCCCCCCCCCCCCCTTTTTTCAGGGAAGCAGGGGGGGGGGAACAATTCTCATCCTGTTGGGAACCACTGCCCTAGATATTCAGCCTGGGAAAGTGGAGCTGGATATTAACTGTGAGAAACCATCTAATGAAGAAATTAGAAAAGCTATGAAACCCATGAAGGATGGAGAAACTGCTAGTCCAGATGGTATCCCAGAAGAAGCTATTAAAACCAGTACAAACACCTCAGTTGAATTACTGCACAAATTATTTAGCAGAGTCTGTGAGACTGAAGGAATACCAGCAGAGAGAAGAATATCTGGTGAGGGTGTCAAAGAAACGGAACGTGCAGGAGTGCGAACATTATAGGAGAATAATGTTATTGTTAGTTCCTGGGGAGCAAGATTATTCTGTTGAAGTTAGGAGATGCCATTGTCAAACATCCAAGGGATAAGCAAGCAGACTTCAACAAAACAGACCCAACACTGACCAAATAGCTACATTATGCAAAGTAACAGAGCAGAGCATTGATATGAATTGGATTTTTGGACTAGGAAAAGGCATTGGACAACATTGATTGGGAATCTCTTTAGAAATTTATGAGGCACAGTGGAATCACACATGAGCACGTGCAGACCCAACAGAAATTCTTATCAAAGTTCATTTACCCAGCTAAAGACCTAATGAAATTTTGCCACATTATTTGCATTGCCACATATTTAAGTTTTAAGTATTTAAGTTTATTTCCTTAAATTTTGAGTTGAAATGTGAATGAGTATTTTATTTTATTAGTTCGTAATGGATATATTTTATGCTTCTTTATTGATTATTTCTTCTTGATCAGGTTCAACAGGTATCATTGCTTTCCAGTTAGAAAATATTTTAACTGTTGCCAACATTGGCGATTCCAGGGCAGTTATGTGTACAAATGAGGGCAAAGTGGTGCCCTTGTCAACTGACCACAAGCCGTCTGATGTAAGAAATGTTATACTGTGAATATATAATTATTATTGTGTGAAATGTGGTCCACCTAAAGGAATATTGGGCTCATATCTTGAACTATGTTTAGAAGCTTTGAGGCATGTCAGGCATTGTATGCTAACCCACATATAGATCAAACAGCATTCAAGAGGACTGACTGTACTCCTGTCGACTGCAAAACTTTCATACACATCACACAGGTGCTTCTGAAAGTTCACCACAGTTTCCTTCCCTGCAACGAGAAATTCTATTACAATTCACTGCTTATAACCATAGTTACTAACACGCTTCTCAACAGTTTAGGCAGCCATATTATTTGGCCAGTTGGGTTGCAATTTTGTGCACACAATCAGCAATTGCCGTATTTGAAGTGTGCAAAACTTCATGCTTCTATCTTCATTATTAGCTGAGAAAAACTATGCAGTGCATTACTTTCTTAACGCCCCTGGTATATTTGATATTAGAGTCATAGTGGTTAGTGCGCTTGCCTGCCAAGACAGTGGTCTGGGTTCAATTCCCAACAGAAGCAGGATGATTTTTTTCTGAGCTGTACGGCTCTGGGGTCGACTCAGTCGAATAACAATGAGTACCTGACAATGTTCTGAGAAGGAAAGGTGAAGAGGGAGGGTACTGGCTACCCAACCTCATGTGTCATGGCCTAGATTCTGTGAGCCGGTCTCCCTGGCCTAGGGGTTTATGTCTTTCTCCGTAATCCTGTATACTCGTGAGTAACATGACGTTCGCAAGAATCGGTAGCCGTTCTCGCCGCGTCGGTAACTTACGGGGTATGTGAGCCGGTCGCTCAGAAAACAGTGACAAACTACTAAGTGTAATCTTGCCTAGAAATCAACAATCAGCTGAAAGATGCTGATGTTGACAGCGATGTCCTGTAAAGGATATACAAACACAAAAAAACAAAAACAAAAGATCCTGTGAAGACCTAACACCTCACATCCCCATGGTAATATCTGCTGTGGGACTACCTTAAGCTGCATGATGTTTGAGGCTGTTAGAAGCTTATGCTTGGTGAGGATTTCAGTCGCTATATATTTGAAATATGGTCCATTCCGCCACATGGTAATGGAAATTATAAGCTATTCGTTTAGCAATTGACCAAAGCTCATTTTGAGGTGGTGGCAGACATCTTGTGATATGCTCGGCCTCTCATAAACTACAATTTCTTCATTGTCTTCATTCCTCTTCTGGGTGCAACAAACCTAGTTGTACACCTCAAGGGTCAATGTCTCTGACGCAGACATTTATGTATAAGGTTTGTTTGCTGTGGACAAATGTCAAAGTATTGGGCTCTATCTACCTGTGGTTGGCCTTTATTTCCTGACAATTTTGCCTAAAACCTACATTTTCCCATATAAAATTGCCTTTGGGTTGTTTTTTTAATGTGTGCAACTTGCACACAGGACCTCCTGTTTTTCACCCTATTCTGAGGAGGCTAGGTACCTGATGTGACTATCCATGAGCTCAAGGGGACAGTGATTAGATGACAGTGGTTCCGGGAACAATTCCCAGCCCTGTGCTGAGATCTCACTACCCATGAGCTCAGAGAGAGAGAGTTGAGATACCAGTGGTTCCTAGAACATTTCCCAGCCCTGTGCTGAGATCTCACGACCCATAAGCTCAGGGAGACAGTGATTAGATACCAGTGGTTCCTAGAACAATTCCCAGCCCTGAGCTGAGATCTCACTACCCATGAGCTCAGGGAGACAGTGATTAGATACCAGTGGTTCCTGGAACAGTTCCCAACCCTGTTCTGAGATCTCACTACCCATGAGCTCAGGGAGACAGTGATTAGATACCAGTGGTTCCTGGAACAGTTCCCAACCCTGTTCTGAGATCTCACTACCCATGAGCTCAGGGAGACAGTGATTAGATACCAGTGGTTCCTGGAACAGTTCCCACCCTGTTCTGAGATCTCACTACCCATGAGCTCAGGGAGACAGTGATTAGATACCAGTGGTTCCTGGAACAATTCCCAATCTTGTGTTGAGATTGAATCTGGTACCTTCAGATTCTGAGGCAGACATGTGACCTCTCAGCCATGGTTCTCCCTGTTACAAACTACGATGGGGCTTCAAATGAAAACCTTAAAAGTGTAATAGAAATTACGATTGTCTTGTAACTTGTCAATATTGTTGTTAAGGATGTCAAGTGTGTTAAGCATATGTCGTCACGTTGCAGACGAACATGTTGTCATAAGGTCAGTTTAAAGATGGCCGCACCATTTTTGACATGCACAAACGAGGAGCAGCATTCTGTTATCCTTTTTTGTGTGTGTCAGTGAAGGGCTGACACCTATAGAAATTCATCAGCGAATGAATGTCCAGTACGGTGATGCATGCCTGTAAGTCCAGTAAGTGTATGAGTGGAGTAGGACGTTTCAAATCAGGGTGACTTCTGTGACAGACTGTTCACAATCAGATCAGGCACACCGAGTAGTGACTCCACAGGAATCCAAGCACTTTATCGGCGCTAGAGGACTTGCATTGAACGCAGCAGTGGTGACTAAATTAAAAGATGATGATTTGGTTTTTTACTTTTTTAGAATATATTCACAAAAAAATAAAAGACATTTAAGGTTTTCATTTGAACTGAAACAATTAGGTATATTTTGCTCCTGCAAAAAGAAAAGACATACTAAACACAGACACAATGCACATTCACACACCTTACAAGTTAAGAAAATCCATCGTACACAGGTGGAAAAAAAAACAGTGTGACTTATCCAAAAATCAGAAGCAATCAATAAATATATAAAATTAAATAATAAAATAACAAATAAATACAACAGGACAACAACGGAGGTGTGTGACTAGTCTGTACATATCAAACTGTTTACACTGTTTATAACTATGCTGTCCTCCCTCTATATATTCATACCTAACTGTCTACACACCTCTATATATTCATATCGGACTGTTCACATATTTTTTTTTTTTTGCAACATAAACCCTACCTGGCCCTCTGGCAACCTAACTATACTTAAACTTTGTAGCCAAAGAGTGCCTTCGCAACCAGCACAAAACCGTCATTTCTTGTTATTTTGTGTTTTATTTTTCGTTGTTTTATCTATTTGTGTTGTCCTGTCCTTGACAAAGATTCTTTGAATCGAAACGTCGGCCTGTCCTTTGTTGTCCTCTTGTATTTATTTGTTATTTTATTATTTCATTTTATATATTTATTGATTGCTTCTGATTTTTGGATAAGTCACACTTTGTTTGTTTTTCACCTGTGTACGATGGATTTTCTTAACTTGTAAGGTATGTGAATGTGCATTGTGTCTGTGTTTAGTATGTCTCTCCTTTTCGCAGGAGCAAAATATACCTAATTGTTTCCAGTTCACATTATTATATCCTGCTGCAGCTGCTGCTTTTTCGTTTGTTCCATTTTCATTTGAAGCCCCCTTGTACAACAGAATGAGGAATAGTTTTGTTGCAATAAAGGATTTGTATTTCTGCCCACAGCCCAAAGAACAACAGAGGATTGTAGAGGCTGGTGGTTTTGTCACATTCAATGGAGTGTGGCGCGTGGCGGGTGTTCTTGCTACCTCTCGGGCTTTCGGAGATTACCCCCTGAAGCAGCGCAAGTTTGTGACTGTAGAACCAGAGTTTAATGTGTACGACATGAGAGCACTCAAACCCCAGTTTGTCATCCTGGCCACTGATGGGCTGTGGGATGTGTTTAGTAATGAGGAAGCAGTGCAGTTTATCAGGTAAGCTTTTCAGTCTGTAGTATTTTCTAAGTTTGAAGATCACAGATCACCAAGAGATTGGTGAATGTCTTTCAAAGGAAACAAGAAACGGTTGCAGTGGCAATATATTCGGTGGTGCCTGTAATTGGGTAGGCTTTGCAAATCTTAAGCAATGCTTAAAAAACTATGTTTAGTTTCAGTAGTTTACCATTGCTTTCTGAATGACTGGCACTCATATCATTGTATGAAAACCAGCGCAAAGCAGTCTATTTCTAAATTTCCCGCAGCTGTGCTTCAAACATGTAATGTGGGATTGCAAATTGCTTTTGTAACCCCCCCTTTGCTACATAAAGCAAACCCGAAAAATGCTTGTCAAAGTTGATTGTACTGAACCACACTCTTGAGGAAACAATACAATGCAACATCATTTAGTGATGTAATTATAAGGCAGAACCGGCTATTATTCAATAGAAACGTGACCTAGCAAGCACTCAAGACTATGATAACTACTCCACATAAAACAGTCACTTCTCTTATTGTTCAACCATCTTGTCCTAGTAATTGATTATGCTCAGATTATTTTAACAATATCTACTTCACAAGCTGGCTCTGTGGCAAAGAGGTTACAAATACAGTTCGTAATCCCACAGACCACGTTCGATACACCACTGCAGGAGATTTGGCAGCAGACTGCCTTGTGCTGGTATTTCCATACAAGAGTATGAGTGCTGGTTGTTCAGATAGCAACGTGAGAATTTGCCATGCGTGACTAACAAGTGATAAACACCACGCACCTTCTACAGAAAGGCCTGCGCGTATATTTACTCCATCATTTTGTTCGTTTAAAGCTGGATTTACATACAACACAAAATGTCAAGTTTATGTGAATGTGTATTTAGTTAAATGAGGATTTCTTTGTGAATCGTGACGGTAAGATCACCCATTTTTCAATTTTACCAATTATCGATCTACGACAACGTGAGAATTAACCATGCATGGCTAGCAAGTAAACGTCACGCACGACCTACAGAAAAGCCTGCAATATTATTTTATTCCTTGCCTTATCGAGCTGCCTATGTTGCCAAAATGTCCTCCAACTTGCGATCATCAACTGTGTCCAAGCGGCACAATGTAAACAAGAACAAGACGGGACAAATTTTGACGAGCACGCCAGCTCAGCGAATGAATCTATCATCTACATCGCCAACCTCAATCGTGTTGTCTAGTGAACAATCAGACACTGAATTCCAGCTGGACATACAACAGAATTCACCAGCTCAATCTAATCAAACCAGCACATCACATTCAAGCACTCTTTCTTCGGCCGAACCACAGAGCCACAATGATATTGATTGTCGTGAACTTATTCAGGCTTTGGAGATGAGGTTAACAGATTTTATTACCAGCAACACCACTAATATTATTGCTGTGCTTAAAAACGAAAACCTTCTTCTTCGAGAAGAAATCCGCCTCCTTAGACAAGAGAAGGAAACTTTCAAAGCATCAATACATGCTTTAGAACTAAGAAGTGCACAGTCATCTAATAAAAGTGCACAGACAGAAACTACCCTTGGTGTTATAGATGCGTGTGCTACCAGTAAATGTTCGTCGCATAATGACATACAGACAGTTTCTACAATCAACAAAACTACTTCTAAACCTGTAGAACGCACACCATCCATCTACCCCATTGATGTGCATATCAGCAACAGGTTCCAGGCCTTAAGTGTAGACTCTCCAGCAGCAGACCAGGAATCACAAAGTTCAATTGTTACCACTACTGGGCATCAACAACCAACGCAAGCAAGCTATAATAATCAAGAACACAAGAAAGACCGCAGTGGTCAGTGGCAACAACAGCCCAAGCGGACACGCCAGCAGCGTGACCTTACAATTGATGACAGTGCAACTCATGTTATCATTGGAGACTCCATGCTGAAGGGAATCTATAGTGATCGCATGTCATCTTCTGACAGCGAGTCAACTTCAATCTTTCCTCTACCAGGCGCTGACATTGATAGGCTTACCGCTACACTGCGAAAATTCCAAGTGAATGAGAGAATTAAAAAAGCGACAGTCCATATTGGTGTCAATGACATAATGGATAATAACATCATAAGCACCTCACAACTATCTACGCTGGAGGTACTGTTACGAAATAAATTTCCTAACTCATCTATGTTCATTTCATCCATCATTCCACCATGTTATGGATTCCAGCGTCGGACTGCCGATGCTGCCAATCTAACTTTGTTTAAATTTTGTAAAGACAATGCCATTAGTTTCATTAATAACACCCCGTACTTTACTTCGTCGTCCGGGGCTCCTAAGAAAAAACTATACAGGGATCAAATACATTGTTCCAAGCTAGGAAGTAGTATACTAGCGAAGAACATAAAATATCCCGAACGTGCACAACAACCAGCACCAGTTACAGGCGTAACCCGAACTTCACCCCCGGCGACAGCGATATCTAAGTGTTCAGAAAATGCTCCTTCTCTTCCTGCACCACCATTGCCTATTCCCCAGGAATACAATGCCGTGGATAGCAACCCATGCTCCAATCCCAATGTTGCTAACTATGATGGTTTGTTTCCTCCCTTGCCCATAAAGCATCCTCCCCCTATTGTGTCAAAGGGGACACCGTTAAACAATGTTGCTGTGCCCCCGATGTATGCTTCTAATGTAGACACTTCCAGTAACTCTCACAGCAGTGGTCCCTCGTTGGATGGTAATCTACACTCCTATCAGTGGAACCGCCAACTTCAACAGCTAATGCAATACAATCCTGCAGCCCTGCATCAAGCTTTCATGATGTCACTCCAGCACAGACATTTTCCTACCCCATCTAATAGTCTTAACTACTACTAAATAAAGTTTCAAAAACTCTGAAAATTTCTACCGCAAGCAACATCATCCTTTCATCGTGCAATGTTCGCAAATCACGATCAGTGGCTTCACAAAGATGGCCTAAGTATAGGCCATCTCAACATCTATCATTTGCTCAATAAATTACCTGAGCTTTCAGTAATACTGTGCAAACAATTCCATGTGTTTGGAATCACAGAAAGTCGTCTCAATGACAAAATATCCGACTCTGAAATCACTCTTAAGGGGTTTAAAGTAATTCGAAGAGACGCAAATCAAAAATTAGAGACAGGTATTGCTGTATACATTTCCAATTCTCTCAACTGTTACCGTAGAAGTGATCTCGAGTCAGTAGAGATAGAATGTGTTTGGTTAGAGGTGAAGCCAGCCAGCCAACAGCCGTTTCTCATTGGATACCTATATAGGAATCCGTGTGCTGGGTACAATTGGTATGACTGTTTCACTACAATGATGGATATAGTGTTTACAGAAGGTAGAGAAGTCATGATATTAGGTGACTTTAACATAGATATTCCTAAATCCAACCAGACATGGGACGATATCATTCTTTCTTACAATTTCAAACAACTAATAAACCGTCCCACAAGGGTTACTGACACATCCTCAACTATAATTGATCATATATATGTTACTTGTCCAGATAATATTATTGAATGTTCTGTTCCTGTTTGTACAGTTAGTGACCACTACCCGGTATGTTGTACATGGTCAAGAATTGGGTTCAAACCTCTTAAACATAAACATGTAAGTATCAAATTTAGGAATTTTAAAGCATTCAACCAAGATTTATTTTTGCAAGACTTAAGAAAAGCAGCCCTTGATCACGTTTACCAACTTCCTGACCCGGACGATGCATTAGCTTTCTGGACGAAGACAGTCTACAATGTGTTCGATAAACACGTGCCAATCAAAGAAGTTCGAGTCAAAAATCAACATAAATCCCCATGGGTCACTAGAGAAGTGCTGGAAATCATGAGAGAGCGAGATACAGCACACAAAAATAAAGACTTCATCAATTACCGCAGACTAAGGAATAAAGTTAAATATGATATTCGTAGGATAAAAAAAGATCATTTTAAAAATTTGATTGTAGATAATTCAAACAGTACAAATATATGGAAGGCTATTAACTTGCTAACCAATAAGAAACGCCCTACAGAATCAGCAATACCAAATTCTATAACATGCGATGAATTCAGTTGGTTCTTTCAATCAGAAATAGAGAATCTAAAGTCTTCAATACCAGACTCATCGTGTAATTTAAGTTCACTGGCATCATTCTGTGAGGAGAAGTGCACCAGAAATATTCCCGATGAGATTCCTTTAATGTCTGTTGCAGACGTTTATAAATATCTCTTGAACCTCAAATCAACAAACTCACACGGCCTAGATGGTATCAGTAATAGAATTCTTCGTTGTGCTGCACCAGTCATTAGTGAGTCCTTAACGTTCATATATAACCAGTGCCTGGCCAAAAACTACTTTCCATCTGCTTTTAAAATTGCTAAAGTGTTTCCGCTAATTAACTCTTTCGCTACCGTGATCCCATCTGTGGGCACGTTGTATTTCCTGAGATGGCAGTCCGCCGTTTTAGTGCCACAAAATGATCAGTGGTTTATTTCACATATTTCTGCTCCGTTTCGGAATTTTAAGTTACAGTAAACTAAAAAGTAGTACAGCCGAAAGATCTCTACGCCATCTTGGAGCGGTCAATCGTTTTCTAATTTTGGATTCTTGTGAATTTTCAGTTTTAAGGTAGTGTTAATTTGTTTGTTTTGGTTTTTCACAATGGAAACGCCCACCAGTTTGCGTCCACGTAGTATGACTTGAGATCAAGCTAGATTATTGTTTATAATAATATGTGAATGTGAATATTTAGAAAGTAGTTTTAGTTGTGTCTAAAGTTTTAGCACGTGGTGATAAAGAAAAACCAGTGAATGTTCGTCAACAGCTGAGTGTTTGACAACGAAGCACGAATGGCTGAAGTTTACGTCTGTCATTATTGCTATGGGACTTGATCCAAGACCATGTATCAAAGACTACCGGTGTACAAGTGCACATTTATATACTCCTTGGTATGTGGCACTGCCACTACGTTTCCCAGTAATCAATTAGAAAATTATAATATATTTATCACACCATGTTTCATGTATGTCAACCTGAGGGTACCCAAAAAAAAAAAAAATTTTATCCTCTTGTTGACTCTGAAGAATATCCAGGAAGCATTTTACCCATTTGAAAATGTGTCCATTGATGATATGATTATTTGGTGGAAGGGCTAAACAAAGCTAAAAAAACCATGCATTGTTGTCTCTACCAAGTCTGTAGTTAGAATTGTTGAGAGCGGATTGCGAAAACCGCAAAGCAAGCTGAAGATGGTCTCCATGAAAATAAAACGGCGATGAATGGCTGCGACAGAATGGACCAAATGGTTGGATATTATAATATCCATGATAGGAAAACCATTACGTGGTGGAAGAATATCTACTACTAGATCTTTGAAATTGCACAGATCAATGCTCACATCCTACATTCCATATGGCAAACAGAGAAAGGAGGAAAAAAATTGTTACAGAAGGATTTCAAGTAAAGGAAAGTGCTCATCGCGAAGTAGCTCAGAGTATTCCTGAAAGTTTGACACTCTGCCTGCCGAAGAATTTCAGTCTGTTGCAGGAAATTATGCCGAAAGATTTACATGAGCCAAGCATTTAATAGAATTTGTCGGTGTCAATAGAGACTGTGTTTTTTGCAGCACTCGAACTAAACGACACATATCATCTTTTGTTTGCTCCGGCTGTACTAATAGACCAGACTTGTGCGCCAAAGTTTGCGTTGCAGCCTATCACAAATAGACTGCCACATACAGTAAATAAAAACAAACAGACATGACAATTAAATGTAAATCTGCCAAGTGTTTTCCTAATTTTTGTCTGAAAAAAAAATACATGATTCAGAATCTGCGGCGAAACTTCTTTTCGGATGGTTGATTGGAAGCAATGGTGTTTATAGTTTAGAATAGTGTTGTTTGTTCAGTAAATTCAATTGGATTAGCAGTGATCAGGATATTGGATAACAACGCCCCCTCGGTAAGTACAATGTTTACATTATTTTTACCTCTTTTTAACAAATTATTTTAGAAGTTATATTATTATTTGTATTTTATTTACAACATACAGCAAAAATTCTCCTACCAACATATTCCTTGTGCTATCTCCTTTATTTTGATATATAATACAACATTTCTGCTACAATTTTAACCATTTTCATAACATTATTGCGACATACACCAATTTCCAGATTTCGGCCATTAGTTTTTTTCATTTGTGTGAAAAAGACATGGTTCAGAATATGCACCAAAACTTCCTTTTGGGTGATTTAAATGAGCAATACTGTTTATATTCTTGAAGACAAGTGGTGTTTGTTTGATTATTCAGTAAATTAAACATGATTAGCAGTATAGGAGTGTAGAAAACACATTCTAAGTGCAATGTTTACATTATTTTTACCTACTTTTGTCCAATTATTTTACAAATTATATTATTATTTTTATTTTATTTACAACCTAAAGCAAACATTCTCCTACCAACATATTCCTTGTGCAATCCCCTTTATTTTGATATATAATACAACATTTCTGCTACAATTGTAACCATTTTCATAACTTTACTGTGACAGACCCCACCTTCAAGATTTCAGCCATTATTTGTTGTCATTATTTGTGAAAAATACATGGTTCAGAATATGCACCAAAACTTCTTTTTGGGTTACTTTAATGCGCAATACTGTTTATATTCTTGAAGACAAGTGGTGTTTGTTTGATTATTCAGTAAATTAACCATGATTAGCAGTATAGGAGTGTAGAAAACACCTTATATGTGCAGTTTTTTAAATAATTTTTACCTCTTTAATTTCATTTGTTATTATTAAACCTCTCATTATTGTCATAATATTTGTAACCTATCAATTAATTATTAACACTGTCATGTTCCTTGTGCAATCCTCTTTAATTTGATATGTAATACAATAGGTCTTCTACCACCTTAACCATTTTAAAAGCATTATTGTAACACACCCCTAGTTCCAATTTTCTGCCATAAATGTCTGTTTGGTCACAGCCCAGTTTTTGTTTGGTAGTGAAAGAGTTAAAAATGGCTCAATCGATAATAGCGTTTTGGGTAATTATAGACCTATTTCCTTATTATCGTCGCTATCAAAACCACTAGAAAAACACATTCATAAAATAACGTTACACCATTTAATTAACAACGATCTAATAATTAACAGTCAATCTGGGTTTCGACCTAAATATTCTTGCCATAGTGCTCTAACAAAAATGACCGATAACTGGCACTTAAACATCAACAACGGCAGAATTTGTGGAGCGGTGTTTGTAGACTTTAAAAAAGCTTTTGATATGGTAGATCACGATATTTTAATTAGAAAACTAAAGCAAATGAAGACAAGCACCAACATGGTGAACATAATTACGTCATTTCTATCCGACAGGCAACAAGTCGTGTCCTTCAACAACTGTCTATCAAGACCCACACAGCTTAATATTGGTGTGCCTCAGGGCTCAATACTAGGTCCGCTGCTTTTTGCAGTTTATATTAATGATCTTCCTTTATATATCAATACAACTTGTGATCTATTTGCAGACGACTGTACTATATATACTAGTCAAGAAAACCGTAGTGAATTAGAGAATTCTTTACAAAAGGAACTTGATAATCTTACTAGATGGAGCAATGAAAACCGCATGCAAATTAACATCGGCAAAACCAAATCCATGCTAATAACGACCAGACAAAAACTACAGACACTAGCCATAACTGGATCACCGCTCGAACTCCGCATGGGCACGTTACCTATAGTTAATGTGACTGAACATAAAACACTAGGGCTTTTAATAGACAGCCATTTGAACTGGAGCTCTCATGTTCACGCTCTTACCAAGAAAATAGCACAAAAAGTTTACCAACTTGCTAAAATTCAGCACTTCCTGGACGAAAGCACACGAAAAATATTCTATACATGCTATATCCAATCACATCTCGATTACTGTTCCACAGTTTGGGATGGTTGCCCTAAATCTAATTTAAAACGACTATGTTCTCTACAAAACCGCGCTATTCGTCTGGTTTCTGGCATAAAGCACGTTGAAAGTAATAATTTGTACAGTCATCTAAGACTTCTACCACTACAAAAGCGCTTCCTTTTCAACAAAGCCAAATTAGTGAATAAAATTATATCTCAAAATACCCCAGAGTATCTTCTGCCGCTGATTCAATCTAATGCAATGAACAGCAAGCGCCTAAATTTGTTACATGTCTCAAAGCCTAGATTGGACCTATACAAAACATGTTTTGCCTATTCTGGTGCTCACTTATGGAATCATCTGCCTCCAGATCTGAAAACTCCAATGAGTCCCTACACATTTAACCGAAAACTCTTTCAATACTTAATCCATACCGACTATATGCCACCATAATTCATTTACTGGTATAATTGTTCAGTATAATTGTTCATTATAATTGTTCACTATATATGTGTGTGCGTGTGGGAGAGAGAGAGAGAGAGAGTGGGTGTCAGAGAGAGGGAGAGAGTGAATGCGTGTGTGCATGCGTGTGTGTGGAGAGAGTGATTGAGCGAGAAATGGTGGGGGAATGTGTCAGTGCATGCATTCGTACGTGTATGTGTGAGAGTGAGTGAGGGAGTGTGTGCGTGCGTGCATGCGTTCATGTGTACGTGTATGTGTGAGAGAGTGTGATTGAGAGAGTGAGTGTGTGTGTGTAGGATTGTGTGTTAGAGAGTGAGACAGTGGGAGAGTTGATGTGTTAGTGTGTGTGTGTGTGAGCGCGCGCATGCGTGTGAGTGTGTGTATATGAAAGAATACAGAGAGAGAGAGAGAGAGCTGAGCAGATGCATGTCATGTAACACGCATGTTATGTAACACGCGAATCCATATGTTTGTGTATTCTCATCTGTCATATTATAAGTTAAATACCATTTGATTTTATCATGTATAATCTAAACTTAAGTTCATTACTGTAGTTTGAGTGAGAGAGTGAGTGAGTGAGTGTGAATGAGAGACAGAATGAGTGAGAGTGAATGAGTGAGAGTGAATGAGTGAGCATAAATGAGTGAGCGTGAGAGTAAATGAGTGAGAGTGAATGAGTGAGCGGGAGAGTGAATGATTGAGCGTGAGAGTGAATGAGTGAGCGGGAGAGTGAATGAGTGAGAGTGAATGAGTGAGCGGGAGAGTGAATGAGTGAGAGTGAATGAGTGAGCGTGAGGGTGAATGAGTGAGCGGGAGAGTGAATGAGTGAGCGTGAGAGCGAATGAGTGAGCGGGAGAGTGAATGAGTGAGAGTGTCTGTGGTTGTGAGTGAATGAGTGAGAGTGAATGAGTGAGCGGGAGAGTGAATGAGTGAGCGGGAGAGTGAATGAGTGAGCGGGAGAGTGAATGAGTGAGCGGGAGAGTGAATGAGTGAGCGAGAGAGTGAATGAGTGAGCGGGAGAGTGAATGAGTGAGCGGGAGAGTAAATGATTGAGCGGGAGAGTGAATGAGTGAGAGTGAATGAGTGAGAGTGAATGAGTGAGCGTAACAGTGAATGAGTGAGCGTGAGAGTGAATGATTGAGCGTGAGAGTGAATGAGTGAGCGTGAGAGTGAATGAGTGAGAGTGAATGAGTGAGCATGAGAGTGAATGAGTGAGCGACAGAGTGAATGATTGAGCGGGACAGTGAATGAGTGAGAGTGAATGAGTGAGAGTGAATGAGTGAGAGTGAATGATTGAATGGGAGAGTGAATGAGTGAGCGGGAGAGTGAATGAGTGAGCGGGAGAGTGAATGAGTGAGCGGGAGAGTGAATGAGCGAGCGGGAGAGACAGAATGAGTGAGCGGGAGAGTGAATGAGTGAGCGGGAGAGTGAATGAGTGAGCGGGAGAGTAAATGAGTGAGCGGGAAAGTGAATGAGTGAGCGGGAGAGTGAATGAGTGAGCGTGAGAGCGAATGAGTGAGCGTGAGAGTGAATGAGTGAGAGTGAATGAGTGAGCGTGAGAAGGAATGAGTGAGCGTGAGAGTGAATCAGTGAGCGTGAGAGTGAATGATTGAGCGTGAGAGTGAATGAGTGAGCGTGAGAGTAAATGAGTGAGTGTGAGAGTGAATGAGTGAGCGTGAGAAGGAATGAGTGAGCGTGAGAGTAAATCAGTGAGCGGGAGAGTGAATGATTGAGCGTGAGAGTGAATGAGTGAGAGTAAATGAGTGAGTGTGAGAGTGAATGAGTGAGCGGCAGAGTGAATGATTGAGCGGGACAGTGAATGAGTGAGAGTGAATGAGTGAGCGTGAGAGTGAATGAGTGAGAGTGAATGATTGAACGGGAGAGTGAATGAGTGAGCGGGAGAGTGAATGAGTGAGCGGGAGAGTGAATGAGTGAGCGGGAGAGTGAATGAGTGAGCGGGAGAGTGAATGAGTGAGCGGGAGAGTGAATGAGTGAGCGAGAGAGTGAATGAGTGAGCGGGAGAGTGAATGAGTGAGCGGGAGAGTAAATGATTGAGCGGGAGAGTGAATGAGTGAGAGTGAATGAGTGAGAGTGAATGAGTGAGCGTAACAGTGAATGAGTGAGCGTGAGAGTGAATGAGTGAGCGTGAGAGTGAATGAGTGAGAGTGAATGAGTGAGCATGAGAGTGAATGAGTGAGCGACAGAGTGAATGATTGAGCGGGACAGTGAATGAGTGAGAGTGAATGAGTGAGAGTGAATGAGTGAGAGTGAATGATTGAACGGGAGAGTGAATGAGTGAGCGGGAGAGTGAATGAGTGAGCGGGAGAGTGAATGAGTGAGCGGGAGAGTGAATGAGCGAGCGGGAGAGACAGAATGAGTGAGCGGGAGAGTGAATGAGTGAGCGGGAGAGTGAATGAGTGAGCGGGAGAGTAAATGAGTGAGCGGGAAAGTGAATGAGCGAGCGGGAGAGTGAATGAGTGAGCGTGAGAGCGAATGAGTGAGCGTGAGAGTGAATGAGTGAGAGTGAATGAGTGAGAAGGAATGAGTGAGCATGAGAGTGAATCAGTGAGCGTGAGAGTGAATGATTGAGCGTGAGAGTGAATGAGTGAGCGTGAGAGTAAATGAGTGAGTGTGAGAGTGAATGAGTGAGCGTGAGAAGGAATGAGTGAGCGTGAGAGTAAATCAGTGAGCGTGAGAGTAAATCAGTGAGCGGGAGAGTGAATGATTGAGCGTGAGAGTGAATGAGTGAGAGTAAATGAGTGAGTGTGAGAGTGAATGAGTGAGCGGCAGAGTGAATGATTGAGCGGGACAGTGAATGAGTGAGAGTGAATGAGTGAGCGTGAGAGTGAATGAGTGAGAGTGAATGATTGAACGGGAGAGTGAATGAGTGAGCGGGAGAGTGAATGAGTGAGCGGGAGAGTGAATGAGTGA
Source organism: Cepaea nemoralis (assembly GCA_014155875.1). Lineage (NCBI taxonomy): Eukaryota > Metazoa > Mollusca > Gastropoda > Stylommatophora > Helicidae > Cepaea > Cepaea nemoralis. The sequence continues at coordinate 19,440 of JACEFZ010002108.1, forward strand.
GCGGGAGAGTGAATGAGTGAGCGGGAGAGTGAATGAGTGAGCGGGAGAGACAGAATGAGTGAGCGTGAGAGTGAATGAGTGAGCGGGATAGTGAATGAGTGAGCGGGAGAGTAAATGAGTGCGCGGGAGAGTGAATGAGTGAGAGTGAATGATTGAGCGTGAGAGTGAATGAGTGAGCGGGAAAGTGAATGAGTGAGCGGGAGAGTGAATGAGTGAGCGTGAGAGCGAATGAGTGAGAGTGAATGAGCGAGCGTGAGAGTGAATGAGTGAGCGGGAGAGTGAATTAGTGAGAGTGAGAGTGAATGAGAGAGAAAGAGAGAGAGTGTGTGTGTGTGTGTGTGAGCGTACGCATGCGTGTGAGTGTGTGTATATGAAAGAATACAGAGAGAGAGAGAGCTGAGCAGATGCATGTCATGTAACACGCATGTTATGTAACACGCGAATCCATATGTTTGTGTATTCTCATCTGTCATATTATAAGTTAAATACCATTTGATTTTATCATGTATAATCTAAACTTATGTTCATTACTGTAGTTTGAGTGAGAGAGTGAGTGAGTGTGAATGAGAGACAGAATGAGTGAGCGTGAGAGTGAATGAGTGAGCGTGAGAGTGAATGAGTGAGCGGGAGAGTGAATGATTGAGCGTGAGAGTGAATGATTGAGCGTGAGAGTGAATGAGTGAGCGGGAGAGTGAATGAGTGAGAGTGAATGAGTGAGCGGGAGAGTGAATGAGTGAGCATGAGAGTGAATGAGTGAGCGTGAGGGTGAATGAGTGAGCGGGAGAGTGAATGAGTTAGCGGGAGAGTGAATGAGTGAGCGTGAGAGCGAATGAGTGAGCTGGAGAGTGAATGAGTGAGAGTGTCTGTGTGTGGGAGTGAATGAGTGTGAGTGAATGAGTGAGCGTGACAGTGAATGAGTGAGAGTGACAGTGAATGAGTGAGAGTGAATGAGTGAGCGGGAGAGTGAATGAGTGAGCGGGAGAGTGAATGAGTGAGCGGAAGAGTGAATGAGTGAGCGGGAGAGTGAATTAGTGAGAGTGAATGAGTGAGTGGGAGAGTGAATGATTGAGCGGGAGAGTGAATGAGTGAGCGTGAGAGTGAATGAGTGAGCGTGAGAGTGAATGAGTGAGCGTGAGAGTGAATGAGTGAGCGTGAGAGTGATTGAGTGAGAGTGAGAGTGAATAAGTGAGAGTGAATGAGTGAGCGTGAGAAGGAATGAGTGAGAGTGAATGATTGAGCGTGAGAGTGAATTAGTGGGCGTGTGAGTAAATGAGTGAGCGTGAGAGTGTATGAGTGAGCGGGAGAGTGAATGAGTGAACGGGAGAGTAAATGAGTGAGCGGGAGAGTGAATGAGTGAGAGTGAATGAGTGAGCGGGAGAGTGAATGATTGAACGGGAGAGTGAATGAGTGAGCGGGAGAGTGAATGAGTGAGCGGGAGAGTGAATGAGTGAGCGGGAGAGACAGAATGAGTGAGCGGGAGAGTGAATGAGTGAGCGGGAGAGTGAATGAGTGAGCGGGAGAGTGAATGAGTGAACGGGAGAGTGAATGAGTGAGCGGGAGAGTGAATGAGTGAGAGTGTGTGTGAGTGAATGAGTGAGAATGAATGAGAGAGAGAGAGTGTTTGTGTGGTGTGTGTGTGGTTGTGTGTGTGTGTGTGTGTGAGACGCGCTGGCATCACTACTTTTACGTCACATACTTTTTATGTACACATTTTTCTCCATGTTTAGCCTTGTTTATGTTTACAACATTCATTTCACAATGTTTATTTTTCTTCCTATGTAAATGTATAATGCTCTTGATGAACGAAAGACGAGTGATTGGAAGGGCCGAATGTAAGACGGGCCTGCGCGCCCAATTTGTGACCCTAATAAAGTTGATTTGATTTGATTTGATAGCAGTGGCAAACTGCTGAACATAAACTTGCTCGGGAATCACAAACAGACAATGCTGGAGTTGACTGCTACATCCTGTAGAGAGGATATGCGACAAACAAACTTCACAATGTGAAAAACTGTACAGGATCCAAAATGAAGGAATGAGAATTATCTTGTGTTCTGCATAAGAGTTGAGTTCAGTTGAGCTAAGAACTGACATCACTGCATTCAGGAAATTCCGTGCCCTCGTTCAACAGCCAGCGAAGAGTCGCACTACTAATCGTTCTTACTGCCAGCTGATTGAAAGTTCTCTTTGTCTTCCCTCTCAGTTTTGAGATTCTACCAGACACCCTGCCAATCCTCCACAATCTCATCCTTTCCACATACGGGTTCTCAATGCTGTCCCTCCACCTGGACCCACAGGGCACATGACAACCTCTCCCTTGTCCATAGGTAATAAACCACCAAGGGGTGCATTTCCTGCCAGCCTGTCAGACTGTTCATTCACCTGCACCCCTGCATGGCCAGGGCAAACAAATCCATACACTTCACATGGAACATTCCTTTCTCCACCTTACTAAGCATACTCCTTGAGTCTGTGATGAAGACAATGTGTGCTCTACATAAGATACCCCCATCAGAACAGTGAGATATACCTTAGGCTTGCATCGGTGTAGTCGACACTTGCCCTGGCACAGGCAAAGGCCTAAATGAGAGTCATCAGTGATGACAGACATTCATTGCATGGTAATCTGAAAGATTGTAATGGAAGCTGAGTAAAGAGGAAGGTCATGGATGGCACAGGCAGAAGATACAGCGGGCGGGTTACATAAGTTAGACAAGTATACAACAGTCATGAATGGATTGACAGAACTGTCGGGGTACACTGTTACGTCATCTCTGCTGGCATTGTCATCCATCACTATCACACTGATAAAAACTCCGCCGCGGAGCAAACACGGCAGGGGGCTTCTGATCATCAGCAGATGTCCCCCTTCCCTGAATGTTTCGGCCCTTTCACTTTTTAACATGTTCTAGGGGCGGGCCCGTCCAGGGCATGACTCCAGGCGTCTTTCCCCTGCCGTGCGAGATGTTTGGTCGTTTGCGTTGTCCTTGTGTTGTTCCGTACTTGTCCCATACCTGCGGACATGTCTGCTCTCAAGCCTCCCTTCCCTCAGGAGGAGAGCCTATGCACCCGGTGCTTGGTGCTCACACATCATCCTAACACCTGTAGTCGTGGGGAGCCAGCTTCTTCCCCAGCCACTGCCTCTGTCATCTTCGCCGCATTGATGACCTGCCATTTCCTTCCCGTTCTAAGCGCGGGCTGTGAAGCGCTGACTGTTTCATCTGAAGACTTGCACAGCATCATCATATGTTCGGCTTTTCCAACTTTGAATTCTTCCATGATGGACAAAAACGGGAGGACAAACTTGCTTTGCTTACAATACAGTGCAACCGTTGTGAGACATAGTGGTGCTCCAAGCCACTTCCTTATGTACTTGCTTATCTTCATCTCCAGGGTCTTTACTATGCTCGTGCCTACATCATATATCAGTAGGGGCCATGGCAGTTTTGGAATAAGCATGAATTGGAGACACCAGATCTTGAATTGCCTATAAGTCTGCTTTTGTCGATGGTACGCAGACCGTTTGCCACTGTGTCTTGTGTATTTCTATTACTGCACTCCTGTCCGTCAGGGTTGCATCGTACACACGGCCGAGACTGTTTACCGGTTCCTCTACCACGGTTTGAATTGCCTGCCCGGCAACCATGAACAATCTTTCTGCTGCTCTACCCTTTGGTCGACAGGCTTCTTGACTTCTTCAGCTTGAAGCTCATCATGCACCAGCGAATTAGTTCATCTAGCCTGCAGAGGATGCTGCGGGCATCACTCTCCTTCGGTGTCAGTATTGTCGTATCTTCCATGAAGGCCTTCAGTGACGGAATGTTTCTTTCCTTGCTGAGCCTTGGACTGTGTGCATAGTCGTATACCGCATCCAGGATTAATTTACCGTGCAATTATTTACCTATTTTTGTTTTTGTAACGTTGTCAGCTAGAACATTGCCTGTACATTATTAACCTTTCATATAGGCATTTCCTGTACATAGTTTTACCATTCATGTAGTCATTGCCTGTATATTTTTAACCTTCATGTCTGTACATTTAAAAATCTTAATGTAGTCATTGCCTGTACATTATTTTACTCTTAATGTAATTTCCTGTGCATTTGTGTAACTTTGATGTATTTTTTTTTAATGTACATTTTTCTAACTTTGATAGTAGTCATTATCGATACATTTTTATACCCTTCATGTAGTCATTGCCTGTATATTTTTGTAGCTTTGATGTAGTTCGTTGCCTGTACATTTTATTACCCTTCATGTGGTCATAATTTTTCTGTAATTTTTTTTCTCTGCTGGGAATAACAGTGAAAGACTTGACGAACCACATTTTGGAGCCAAAAGCCTAGCCTTGCAGGCCTACTACCGAGGCTCCCTCGACAATATCACAGTCATGGTGATCAACTTCAAGAAGAAACTAGCTCTTCAGAAGAAATACAGCAAAGATCAGACGAATGCGCAAAGCAGAAACTTACAGATAACGAAAATTCCTAGCAGAAGAGGGAAACCAGTAACTGATGTTTCGTCATATCGTTCGATCTCACAGTTGCTGGGTCAGGTTTGCTCACAACTGTAACTTGTTATATATTTAACGGAGTAGACATTTCTACAAAACCGGGTGCAGCTAGATGTTATTTAAGTTTGCTTAGAACCGCCTTGTAGAGATTTGGTTTGTTTCATGTTAGTGGCAATCGGATGTTGATTCATAATCTTGTGTGACCAGATGCTGTAAATTAGGTCTTTGGTTGTGTGTAATTTAATAAAGTAATTTCTGTTTGAAGCCAACACAAAATGTTTATGGATGTCCTCTCATTCATTGTCCTTCTTCCCAGGGGAGTGCATCTTGCCAGTTAAGCACCTCAGAGGTCAGTGTGTCCAACTTTGGCATTAATTTGTGTCAGGTTTACTATCTCTCCACAGATTCTCCCAAGGAAACCCCTGTATACCCGTGGGTTGGTTTACTTTTTCCTACCAATTTTGCCATTACAGTGGCCTTTCAGCCTACTCCTTGGGATTTCCAACTGCCATGGGATTTTTAATATGCCGTGACGTAGAGGTTATGGACACAGTTCGTAATCTCGCATTCTGCGTTCAAAACACAGCTGTTGGCAGGCTGCCTTTCGGTTTTTTTTTTTTTTTTTAGGTATGAAATGGTATGGGTGCCGGTCATTCAGAAAGCATTGGCAAACTACTGAACATAAACTTGCCAAGAAATCACAAACAGCTAACAAAAGCTAGGGTTGACTGCTACGTCCTGTAAAGGATACGTAACTTAACTTTTTTAACAAATGGCACATGAGAGCCTCCTGTTTTTGGCCCTTCTCTGAGAAAGCTAGGTGCTCAATCTCACTCCCAAGAGATCAGGGAGACGTTTGATATTAGTAGATACCAATGGGTCTTGGAAAAATTGACCAGGAATTTACCCCACTACCTTGTGAACCTGAGGCAGACACGATGACCTCTCAGCCATGACTCCCCAGTTTATGGAATTAATTATGACTGAACTCATAAGATACATGCTAAAACTGACACACACATTGAGAAGTAATGCTGGGGAAAGAGGTTATAATTAAATGAATAATCAAATTAATTTGAATAATGAAGACACAAAGTAATAGATTGCATGACCTATTGCCTGACATATCTCGCTGCATCTTGTCAATTGCAAACTTGAGATAAATCCTTCAAGCTGATATATACTTCACACAGTAATTTAAATTGTCTACCACGGTAATTTTAAACTGACTTATTTTTTTTTGTCTGCACAAAGTTGGCTTTGCGCATTTATTTCAGCTTGAAGTATTTATCTTATTGCTTTAGTTTATGTTTGATTTCTGCAGTATGTACCTGACGAGAAGCAGTGACATATGTCAGGCAATACATCATGTAATCTGTTGTTTGTGTCTTCTTTGTTCAAATTCACTACAGGAAAAATGGTTTTGAATCAAATTAATGTAAATTTACCTCTACTGGTATGTATTGTATGCCACAAGGAGAGTATTGAGATGTTATACTGAACTTGTTCTGCTGTGTGGCAGTGAATCTTGGAATGTGAAGGAATAAATTAGGAAGAGCTTGGGAGAAGTGGATATGTTGTTTCTAAGATGAATGGTGCGAATACCTTGGGTTGCCAGAGTAACTATCAGTGATTGTCTGAAAGAGGCTAATGAAAGTAGAACAATATATTCTACTATTTAAAAAAAAATAGAACAATATCCCCATCTATAAGAAAGTAGAACAATATCCCCTACTATAAGAAAGTAGAACAATATCCCCTACTATAAAAAAGAACTATGCCCTACTATAAGAAAGTAGAACAATATCCCCTACTATAAGAAAGTAGAACAATATCCCCTACTATAAGAAAGTAGAACAATATCCCCTACTATAAGAAAGTAGAACAATATCCCCTACTATAAGAAAGTAGAACAATATCCCCTACTATAAAAAAAGAACTATGCCCTACTATAAGAAAGTAGAACAATATCCCCTACTATAAGAAAGTAGAACAATATCCCCTACTATAAAAAAGAACTATGCCCTACTATAAGAAAGTAGAACAATATCCCCTACTATAAGAAAGTAGAACAATATGCCCTACTATATTAAAGAGACAAACGTCACGACAGCTGGAAGGACCAGCGGTAGAAGAGGAGAGACCTAGAGACATGATGCGAGAGACATGATGCTCGGTGGTCTCAGACAATGGCATGGAGAAATGTCAGTGGAATTGATCTAGAACAGTGGTTCCCAACCGGTGGGGAAATTTCCCCCCCCCCCCTTTCCAGGGGGGAATTTTAGGGTTTCCTGGGGAAGGGGGGGGAATTAAGATTATTTCAAGATAACATTAATACAAAAACCGATTACTTGATATTGTTTTTCCCTCCATACTTTCCGGTTCTGTACTTCTCGCCCTTCTGAAATTCGTTTTATAACGTAAGTAGACCCGCAAATCACGTTTTATGTAGGCGTCTAGACTTGTTCTAGTATGTGTTATTAAATTTAGCTTCCATTTTTACGTATACTTATGTAGGGGCTTTATAGGGAGGAAATACAAAACAAAGGGGGGGGAGGTGAATGACATTCTGAACATGTGGTGAAGGGGTGCATCTACCAAAACAGGTTGAGAACCACTGATCTAGAACATCAAGGACCAGATCTGTAGGGAGTCATGTTCTAAGTATGAAATGCTGTGAGTAATGGGACTGGTCACTGCACCTCATTATTTGAGTACTGCAGCATGTTCTAAGTATGAAATGCTGTGAGTAATGGGACTGGTCACTCCACCTCATAATAAGAGTACAGCATCATGTTCAGCATGTTCTAAGTATGAAATGCTGTGGGTAATGGGACTGGTCACTCCACCTATTTATACTATGACCTTTAATATGTCAGGGCCTGATACTTCACATTCTAACTGCAGCATTTACCATGGGACTACCTTTGTGTTTTTAATTCTGTAGCTTACCTGGCCAAAAGCCAGACATGCTGTGGTGAGTAAAGATAAGGACAGGATCTGTACATAGATGGTCGGTTTGTTATGGACAATCCAACACACGTAAACTAAGGTAAAACTAAGGGTGTGCCTAAGTTCTAGGGTAGTCTGATGGGGGAAATGTCAGTGATTTTAGTAAAATGGTTTTACATAGAAAAGGTATGTTCGATTTGATCCAATTCGATACGTAGAAACAAAGTGTTCAGCCCCGTTCAATTGTTGGTCTGTTGACGTGTTATAATTGGGCCACTTGTGGTGTTTCTTTTCTGCATCTGCTTGTGGAGACAGAGTTGTGTATTTCACTTCTTGATTTCTGTTGCATTTCTGGCTTGGTAGTGTTGTCTTCTATGTTGGTGCTTGACATGAGGTATTTTCATGGATATTCTTCTTCGTGTAGTCCATGCCATGTGGCATTGGTGATCATGTCTGTCCACAGCCTTATGTCTCACGTACTGCCAGTCGTTTCTGATACCGACGGTTTCTCCATGCGATGATGTCAAACCATCCAACAGCTTCCCTCCTGGTCTCCCCTGCCTCTCCTCTCTTCCAGCTTTCCCATTGTGACGACATACTCCAGCTTTCCCATTGTGATGACATACTCCAACCCTCCCATTGTGACAACATACTCCAGCTTTCCCATTGTCATGACATACTCCAGCTTTCCCATTGTGACAACATACTCCTACTTTCCCATTGTGATGACATACTCCAGCTTTCCCATTGTGACAACATACTCCAACTTTCCCATTGTGATGACATACTCCAACTTTCCTATTGTGACGACATACTCCAACTTTCCTATTGTGACGACATACTCCAACGTTCCCATTGTGACGACATACTCCAACTTTCCCATTGTGACGACATACTCCTACTTTCCCATTGTGATGACATACTCCAACCCTCCCATTGTGACAACATACTCCAGCTTTCCCATTGTCATGACATACTCCAGCTTTCCCATTGTGATGACATACTCCTACTTTCCCATTGTGATGACATACTCCAGCTTTCCCATTGTGACAACATACTCCAACTTTCCCATTGTGACGACATACTCCAACTTTCCTATTGTGACGACATACTCCAACTTTCCTATTGTGACGACATACTCCAATGTTCCCATTGTAACGACATACTCCAACTTTCCCATTGTGACAACATACTCCTACTTTCCCATTGTGATGACATACTCCAACTTTCCCATTATGATGACATACTCCAACTTTCCCATTGTGATGACATACTCCAACCCTCCCATTGTGACAACATACTCCAGCTTTCCCATTGTGATGACATACTCCAACTTTCCCGCTCGCATGACATGCTTAATGAATGTGGATTGTCTTCCTCTAATGAGAGCAACCAGTTCTGTTTGTGAGTTAACTTCTTTCAGGATATCTTCATTACTTTTGTTTTATCCCTCCATAATGTTATCATCATTCTTCTATAAATCTACATCTCCACAACTTCCACATAATTCCTCACTGTTTGCTAATTGTCCATGATTTGTTTCAGTACATCAGGATTGGCTCTATAGCTCTTAAGAACGCTTTTCCTCACTTTAATTGACAAAGATAAACTGCAGAGAATATTCTTCATCTTGTGTAATGTTGCCTTAGCTTGCGCTATTCTACATTTGACTCACTGAACACATCTTCCATCTGCTGTTATTAAAGTATCCCAAAACTTAAATACATTGACTTGTTTCAGATTGGTTGCATTCTCTTCTATGTTATATTTGGAAAGATTTGTTTTTCTTTGTAATAACCAATACTTCTGTTTTTCTCTTATTCAGACTTTTGTTTTGACATTGTATTGCAATTATATCTATGAATTCTTGTAACTGTGTTCCAGTTTTAGCGAGTAAAACCATGTCATTAGCTTACATTATGCCCGTCAACTGAAATTCCTGGCATATCTTGTATGGATCTCATCATTATTATACGTTATAAATTTGACAGATCGGGTGATAGTACACAACCCTGCTTAACATCTTGTTTAATGTGTTGAAAATTCCAAATTGCTTGTCAGTTTTTATGGTTGCTCTGTGTTGCTGTTACATGTTTAAAAAAAATTATTCTCACATCTTTACCATCGGTGTTTAAAATGTTTCACATTAAACACATTACAGTTGGTATAAAAATGTGCACTTAAGTATTGATTAACCTTCCATTTAGACATATTGGGAATAGAATGTCTAGCCCATATTTTCCATGACAAACTGGCATATGCAATGTGAGATGTTCACCTTTTCTGTCCCACATACATCTCTAGTACGCATTAAATGAGGTTGGTCCAAACCATGAGCCGAATTAGAAACATACCCTGGCCACTACAGTGAATGAAACTCTGGACCACGGTATTAGAAAGCCAGTGTGCTAACCACTCATCATCCACTGTAATCCCTGCTGTGAAGGTTGACATAAACGATCCCCTGTCAGTGTCTGTCTGAAGGTTGTGTTGTACATACTGCTGGACTATGCACTAGTAAGGATGGGGAATCATCTTTTCACATGTCTGTGTAAAATGCGATGAGGCTTCAAATGAAAACCTTAAAAGTGTGATAGAAATTACAATAACCATGTCATTGTCTTGTAACCTGTCAATATTGTTAAGGATATCAAGAGTGACACATGACATTACAGTGCATATGAACACGGTGACATCTTAAGGACAGTTTAAAGATGGCCGCCCCACTTTTAACATGCGTGAAATAGGAGCAGCGTTCTGGTATGTTTTTTTTTTATCAGTGAAGAGGTGGAACCAATAGAAATTCATCAGCAAATGAAGGTCCAGTATGGTGATGCATGCCTGTCAGTCCAGTAAGTGTATGAGTGGAGTAGGAAGTTTCAAAACTTTTCAGTCCGATGGAGAGGTACCGCAGGTGGTGCATGAGTGGTTGCACACACGACCAAGAGAATTTTTTTCCATTACATTAGAGTGCAGAGGCAAGTAAGACTTGAAAGTAAAGTTGTCTGTTCTCCTACCTTAGAGTGTAGAGACTTGAAAGTAAAGTTGTTTGTTCTCCTACCATAGAGTGTAGAGACTTGAAAGTAAAGGTGTTTTGTACTCTACATTAGGGTGCAGAGGTGAGTAAAACTTGAGAGGTATCACTAGACGCAAACTTTTTAATGGCAGAAAGATGTATGTATGATCTGGACATGTGTATGGACGAGACTGTTGGACAATGAGTGCTTGCGTGGTGAAGAGGCAGTCAACATATTGTATCTGAGAAGAGTGTTGAGAATAATGTTGCATCTCCGTGGCAGAAGTTTCTATCAACCCTAGGTTAATTTTCTAAGTAATTTTACATTTAGTAGATTGCCATTGCTTTCTTTCAATCTTGAAGTCTCGTGCAATGTGTGTAGTCTGCTGTTAGCTTCACTATTGTGAAGACCATAACATAACCTGTCTCTCATCTGTCTGCATTCAGCTGATGTTCCTATACTTGTCATTGAACACTACCCCTTGGTGTGCTCTGTTTCCCAGTGGTAGGAAGAAGGATCTAAAATCAACGTTGCTGTCAACATTTTGACTGCCACTAGCTAGTTATCCATGGCTAACATTTCTGAAATCTCTCGCTTAAAATTCTTAAGTCAAAATGATGGTTAGGCTGCACTTTTGTGGTCTGTATTTGTTTTTAAATTCAAAATCAAATCAAAATGAGAAGTACATTTGGCAGAAACAGAGTGGGCCCCAGTGTTTTAATTACAAGAGGTACAACAAAGTGGTAATTTGACCATATAATGTCACCAACTGTGTTAATTTGACTATATATATTCACCATCGGTGTTAATCTGACCATCTGTCACCAACAGTGTTAATTTAACCATATAGTGACACCGACAGTTAATTTGTCCATAAATTTGACCCTGGATGATGGGTTTGATGTAAAGTCAAATGTATTTATTTGTCCTTGTTGTTTGCATTATGTAGGCATGTGTACATGATTGTAATATTGTTGTGAATGAAAATGATGTTGCAAACTCAGTAAATATATTTATAATTCATGTTTCCAGGTTGCACTTTTGTGTGTGTTACATGTTTGTTTAAACAGGATTTTTGTCTTGAGTTGAGTCAAGAACCGACATCACAGCACTCAGGACATTCACACATGTGCTAGTCCTCATATTCAACAGCCAGTGAAGAGTCCCAATACTAATGGTACCAGTTGTTGCATATCCTTTATAGGACATAGCAGTCAACCCCAGCATATTTTGACTGTGATCCTGGGCAAGTTTACATTAAGTAGTTTGCCATTGCGTTCTGAACGACCGGCACCCATACCATTTCATTAAAAAAAAAAAACATAGAGCGGTGTTTTGCCCAATCGCCTACAGCTGTGTTTTGAACACAGGTATGCAGGATTACGAAATGCGTCTGTAACTCCTTCGCCACAGAGCTGGTTCAAGGTTATCAGTACAGTCTGATAACTGTAGGTCCGTCTGGCCTTTTCTCTGGTCACTCCGTGCAGTATCATTCGCTCCAAGCCATGATGATCTATCCGTTCTTCTGCACTATACACACGATTCCAAAAGGCCCCAACCACGTCTGCCATATCATGCACCAATTCCCCACCCAACAGTTCTTACCCAGCCAATCTGTCCGTCTGCTGGTTGTTTGTGTCTACAAGTCTTCTTCTTGATGTGAAGCAGATCACGACTTTCCAATGTCAACATGGCCAAATGGGTAAGCATCATCAACATCCGGTGTGCTGATAGTGATGTAGCGGGTTCAATCCCTACACCAGTCAGTTGGACTAAAATGTTGACTTCTTGTCCATGTCTTGGGGATTACATTACAAGTACCTCAGAAGTCTGAGTGGGTTCGCCTGATGGCGAGGGACACTGGTAATAGGAAAGCTAAATCAGTTCAGTGCTCTACCCAGTTTTAGCAACTACTAGAAGTAGTAGCCCATGTATGGGTTATGCTCAAGTACAAGGTGAGCAAACATTCCCCCAAACATTACTCCAATCCTGTTCATTAAGTTGGTTTTGCGTATATTATAAGTTACTGCCCATCTGTTTCAGGTTCCCACATACATTTTCTGTCATCTTGGTGAAGTGGTCAAGTCGTCTGCCTCGTATTCCAAATGTTGTGGGTTCGATTTCGGGCTACGTCTTGCGGTTCACAAGTGCATTTTTCTCGGAGACTCCTGGTGGTCGTCACTGGAGCTACGGAGTTTGTGATGATTTCGGCAGGTCACCCTGCGGAAAGAGACCGAGCCATATGGGATAAAACCCAGTGCAATGATGCTGATCCTCTTGACTTTTAAGACTTTTTAAAACTAGTAGTAGTAGCACATGCACGGATTATGCTCGAGTTCACAGCGAGCAAACATTAAAAAAACAATTACTCCAATCCTTTTTATAAGTTGGTTTTGCGTATATTATAAGTTACTGCCCAGCAGTTTCAGATCACCACGAACATTTTCTCTGTCTTCCCTTGTCTCTTTTGTGTAATAATTTACCCACATCAGGCTACGTACATTGTCTCCTCAGACAAGGTTGAAAAATTAGAGGACTCATGTACATGTCACGCATTATAAAAATCCCTTGGCAGACGGAACTGGAAAAGAGCAGGCTGAGGGTGAAGAAACAGGTTTGTTACTCAGGTGTTAAAAAATGAGAGAACCTAACGACAAAAGCCGGCTCTGTGGCAAAGGAGTTACAGATGCAATTTGTAATCCCACATACCATGTTTGAAACACAGCTGTGTGCGATTTGACAGCAGACCGCCTTGCGTTGGTTTTCATACAATGTTATGAGTGCTGGGTCGTTCAGAAAGCGATGCAAACTAATACACGTAGCTTGCCAAGAAATCACAAACAACCAAAAAATGCTGTGGTTGACTGCGACGTCCTGTAAAGATATGCAACTAATTTTAACCCACTAAAGAATAATTACAGCATCTGTGGTTCTGGTGTACTCAGGTGTGTTTGCTTGTCAGTGTTTCGGAGTTCGTGATGAGATTCTCCTTGTCTGGTCCGTGACACGAGACTGAGCACCTTTCGAGACAAACAAAATGCTTGTCCATTGCAGGACGTTGTGATCAACCCCAACCCCAGGCTGATTTTCTGAGCAATTGTATTTTCAGTAGTTTGCCATTGCTTTATAAACAGGAAGTCAACGGTGATGTCCAAATAGAAGTGTGTAGGAAACGATCCTGCTATTTCATCATCAGCGTACCAGAAGTTTAAGACATAGAACGCTTTTATCTCTTCGGTCATATCTTATTAAGATAATCGGTGTGAAATGGAAATGGTCGTTTACCAAAACCAAATCAGTCTTCAAATCAGGTTCTATATATGATCAGGATCGACAGATAACAATTACGGAGATAGCTTAGGTAGTTAAATTAAGTGAAATACAGATAGCTTGTGTTGTTACATTGAGTGAAATAGAGATAGCTTGGGTAGTTAAATTAAGTGAAATACAGATAGCTTGTGTTGTTACATTGAATGAAATAGAGTTAGCTTGTGTTGTTACATTGAGTGAAATAGAGATAACTTGTGTTATTAAATTGAGTGAAATCCCTGGAAGGTTAACCCGGTCAACAAATGCCCGCAGAAGTCGGATGTGTTGGCCTAACGGAGCAAGAACGCAGCTCTGCTGTAAACAGGCACAACGCAATCACGTCCGAGAAAGAAAAAAAAACTCCGGATGAACGCAGAAGAAGAAGAAGAAGAAATTGAGTGAAATAGAGTTAGCTTGTGTTGTTACATTGGGTGAAATAGAGGTAGCTTGTATTGTTAAATTGTGTGAAATAGAGGTGGCTTGTGTAGTTAGTTGCATATCCTTTACAGGACATAGCAGTCAACACCAGCATTATTTGGCTATTTATGATTTTTTGGCCAAGTTTACGTTAATTGTTTACCATTGCATTGTGTAAAGCTGAATGAAATAGAGATAGCTTGTGTAGTTAAATTGAGTGAAATAGAGATAGTTTGTGTTGTTAAATTGAGTGAAATAGAGATAGCTTGTGTTATTAAATTGAGTGGAATAGAGTTACCTTGTATTGTTAAATTTAGCGGAATAGAGATATACTGTGTTGTTAAATTTAATGAAATAGAGATTCCGCGCTTGAAACACAGCTGCGGGAGATTTATGCAGCTGGCTGAGTTCTGTTGGTTTTTATACAATGGTATGATACCAGTTATTCAGAAAGCAATGGCAAACTACTGGCGTAAACTTTCCAAGAAATCACGAACAGCCTAAAAATGCTGGGGTTGACTGCGACGTCCCATGAAGGTTATGCAGCTAACTTTTCAGGTTGCGAATATGGGTAGTACCATACGAGGGTACATTGTTGTTCATATGTGCTCATAAAGATCTAGGCAGAAAACATGTCTTCGACCATGGTGACAGCCAGTAGTTGGAACGTGTATCCATTACAACCTCCAATCCAATATTTTCAGCTCGCGATAAAAAATAGGGCTCATCAACATCGGATTTAGGAGAGGGGGGAGGGGTGGGCTGGGGGATCGCTGTGTCTTCGGCAGGTGGCTTGTCGTTCTGCGGAACGAGACCGAGCCAGATGGGGGTAAATCCGGTTCAATTAAGTCGATCCGCTAGCCTTTAATCTTCATCTCCCAGGAGCACTTTAAAAGTAAACGTCAGACAATCAATTGTGCAATCTATCGTCCGCGTCTTCGTTATCCAAACGATAGTGTGTCTAACAAAAGTTGGAAAGTCAAAGATCCTCAGTGTGACCAATCCCAAAGATAGGACGTGCTGATAAATTTCAAGAGATTTTGTAGTCGCAACAAATTTTTCATGATGATATTAGATTTTTTTTTTTTTTTTTTGCGCTGGCACGCTTTGAATTCAAGCGTAGTCCGTATATGCACTACTACTTCTAGTGCACTGGGCTGATTTTTGCGTGTGGATTCGCTTTCCCTATTACCGCTGTCCCTCGGCATCAGGCAAACCTACGCCGACATCTGAGGTACTTGTAATTTACATTCCCAAGTCAAGGGCGAGAAGTCAACATTTTAGTTGAACTGACAGATGTAGGGGTTGAGCCCGCTACCTCGGCATCAGCACACCGGATGTTTAAAAACGAGCGCTTTTATCTATACGGTCATGGCGACATTCTCATGATGTTAGATGATCAGCACCGAATTTTGTATAGCTAGTAAATGCTGTGTATATACTGAGAACAGTAATTGAGCGTTCTATAGAAGTAAACAAAGATCTATATCTTTACTTTATTGACTACACAAAGGCTTTCGATAAAGTGAGACATGTCGACATGATAAGGATGCTTGAAGATCTACAAATTGATGGAAAAGACCTTAGACTTGTGAAAAACATATATTGGAAACAACAAGCTGCCATCAGAATTGATGACGATGTAGGTCAATATCAGCCTATTAAAATAGGTGTGAGACAGAGATGTGTAATATCTACAGATCTTTTTTCCCTGTACAGTGATTGCCTGAAACAGGCTAATGAAACTAGAACATTTCATACAACAATAAGACAGAGATAAACATCTTTCTTCGGTCATGTGATGATAAGAGAGGCATTGGAGAACATCGTAACAACTGGAAAGATCGAGGGGAAGAGAGGCAGAGGCAGTCCAAGAGAAATTATGCTGGATGGATTGAGACGGTGGTATGAAGGAATATCAGCAGCAGAGTTGATCCAGAAAACCAAAGACCGAGATATGTGGAGAGCCATGAACGCCAACGCCAGCTGGCACGGCACTTGATGATGATGACAGTGAAAATATATTCAGAAATATAGAAGACATGGAAGGAATCAACATTGGGGGACGATACATCAATAACATTAGGTATACAGATGATACAGTGTTGATTGCAGACAATGAACAAGACCTGCAAAATTTAGTAGATGCGGTTGTTGCACACAGTGAACAACTAGGGTTAGAACTGAATATTAAGAAGACACAGATTATGGTCGTCACTGGGAAGAAGGAAATACCACAATGTGATATACGAGTAGATGGGCATAGTCTTAAACAAGTGAATCGATACTGTTATCTCGGCACAGTCATAACATCTGATGGGAGATGCCTTGAAGAGATTAGAACAAGAATTGCCATTGCGAAGGTAGCCTTTTGCAAGATGAAAAACATACTGACCAATAAAAAGATATCAACTTGAAACGAGAAAAAGAGTGTTGAAGTGCTACATAGAACCTATACTTTTGTATGGATGTGAAGCGTGGACAATAAGCAGTCAAGCTGAAAAACAGCTGATGGCTGTGGAAATGTGGTTTCTGAGGAAAATGCAAAGAATATCATGGACAGACAGAAAAACCAATGAACAAGTCCTTCAAGAAACAAATGAAGATCGTAAACTGATTAGAGACATTAGACGTAGACAGTCAAATTTTTTGGGCATGTTATGAGAAGAAATGAATTGGAGAACTTGGTGACAACTGGCAAGATCGAAGGGAAGAGACCAAGGGGAAGACCGAGAAGTAAATACCTGGATGGCTTGGCCACATGGCATGGTCGAGACAGGAACACGGAGCTGATCCACGACTCTGGTGATCGAGTGAGATGGCAGAACATGACCGCCCACGCTTACCGGCATGGCACATGATGGATGGATGGAGCAAATAATGGCCGCATGGCAAATAATGGACAGCCGGCATGTATGTTACAAAACTGAATGTTTTTGACTAGCTGTCGGGATGAAACTACAGCAGTAGACGGCCTCTGTCATCGATTCACCATGTCGTACACGAGTGGACATATACCTGCGACGGGTTTCGTCAGTCAACAAACGCAGACAATCAAGATTTATGGCGGAAAGAAAAACATGTACACAAACATATTACTCCCACTTTGGCCAGTTCAAGACATACGAGTATTCCATCTAGTACAATTAAAGTGCAGGATCACCTTTCACGTACTGGGTATAGAATGACGGCCATATTTTTGGCCAAATTAGAGCACGATGGGTGATGTGGTCAGTATAACGCCGGCCTCTTTGAATTCCCAGGTAATGTTCTTATCCATTTCAGCCTGGGTATCGACCTGGGAAACCAGGCGATTTGGTTAACTTAAGTGGAGGGTATACGAAGGAGGTACGGTATCAAAGCACTCCGGACATTCCCTTACGTGCTCCGTTGGTATCTCAACAACCAATCCAGTACTGATGGTATCGGTTGCAGTTTGATTTATATGTCCGTTGGTCCTTCTTAAGAGTACTGAGTTGGTCAGATCCCAAGCGAATAAAGGGGGAGGAGAGGAAAATGTCACCTCGAGCGGATCTGAAGACAGTCCCACCGATACAGCAGGCACTCCCACAAGTTACCGCGCGATCACGAATCTCTTCCCAATTTAGACGTAACATTTATTGTCCAAATGATATTTGTATTCATATTTAGCCGGGTTAATTAATTATTCACTTCCTCCACTAAATTGGTCACTTCCGGGTTCGTTACCTAGACGACGACAAACGGTTGGTCACGTGATACAATCATACCTGGGCAATTGTTACCTGAGCCTGAACATAACTGAGTATTTACTTTTGAGGTGTTCGGGCTTTATTGGGCCATTTTGTGTGTTTGTGCAGAAAATGCACCGATCTTACTATCCCATACTTCCCTCCCAGAACAAGTTTCTACAAAAAAGGTGGGACGATAAGTATTACAACGAGCATATGAAGAAGGTAAAGAATATAAATAAATAAATTAATTAAAACAAACAAACAAAATATGTTTAAAATGTGATGTAATAATAATATATTAAATATTGTAAATCTATTAATTCTACTTACAATTGATGAACTGCAAATGGTTAACGAAGATTAACTATGAGAAATGATTTTAATATATTTAGTATTATTTATGAAAATGTATTTTATTATTCAATAATAATATTTAAATAGAATGTGAAGACACAATAAAAAAGACTAACGTGAAAGTGGATTTACTACTGCTCATAAACATATATATTTATAATAATATAATTAATAATAATTAAATTAATTATAATTACTTTACTGGGTAAAGAACATGGCAAAATTAGCACAAATGGGAAAAGTGGATTCTCAAAGATACGACACTGTTGAGTTTAAATCTACATGACAACAGTTAACTTCCTACTGGACTCTGGGATGGAGTCTGTTGACAATGAAATAGCATACCTAAACCCCATGGAGGAAACAATACCAACCAGCCTAGACATGATCCCAGTCAGGCTAAGTGTGCTATGCTTTATGCTAAGTACAGGAGCCACCATTAGTCCATTCATTAGTATTGGGTTGGGAATGTCGGTCTCTGACACAAGTCAGTGTGCTGATGTGCTGTGAGCCGTGCTGAATCATGACTTGGTTACACATTAATTTGAAATGAACAAGTCGGTATTGCTGTTGATCATGGGAGACATGAGAAGCACGGACACAAATACTAATAATATACGTACTTAAGGAACTCAGGTGAACAGAAATCACATTGCTCTCAGGCTCCCATTCATGACCAGGTTTGAATCCTCAGTAAAAAGTGAATGGACTTTGTTGTTGTTGGGGGAAACAACAAAGAATTCCCTAACCTGCAAAGTTCCACAGCTTAATTCCTCAGGCTCAAGCAATTGGAATGAATCATATATGGTAGTGCTTAGGAAAAGAGACAGAAAACATCAAGCATGGATAACACCTGAAAGCCTTAACAAAACTGAAGAAAGGTGATACATTCTAATATGTGTCTTTGCAGACATGAAATCAGTATTAACATCTAAAAAGATCCTGAATTGGTGTATTACTTACAATCATATAGATTGCCTGAATGAGGCTTGTGAAACTAGAAAATTATATACAACAATATAAAAGGGACAAACAACTTTCTTTGGCTATGAGAGGAGAGGCATTGGAGAACATTGTGACAGTTGGAAAGATCAGTGGTAAAAGAAGCAGAGGCAGGCCAAGATAAATGGTTAAAAAGGCAGAACAGGAGAAATGATGCTGGATGGACTGAGACAGTGGCATGGAGGAATATCATCAAAAGTTGATCTAGAACACCAAAGACAGATCTGTGGAGAGACATGAACACAGACACCAGCTGGCAAGGCTTATGATGATGATAATAATAACAATTAAGTACTGGAGATCATAATAGTGGGGAAAAAAGGAAAAATAAGGGTAGGGATTGGTTGTAGACCAATAGCAACATTTACAAAATATTGCTAAAACAGAAGTATCAATACAGACATATATGGAATTAAAACAGAGCATCAGAAGACAAATGACAATGAAATGGAATGATTATAAAGTTTTATGACAAAGCCAAGGAATAAATTACTTGATGATGATGTCATGGTGTGGTGTTTGTATATTACAATCAGAGAAAGTTTTATGACCAGTCCAGGAGATTAAATACTTGATGATGGTGATGATGATGTCTCAGTGTAGTGTTTGTATTTTCCAAAACCAGGTTCGCGATGCGGCGCCTGTTGTTGACACCAGTCCTCCAGCCACATTCATACATCTTCATCTCAGGCTTAAAAAATTACAGGTACTTGTGTTGTCACTCACATACAAGATGGCTTAAGAAATTACAGGTACTTGTGTTGTCACTCACATACAAGATGGCTTAAGAAATTACAGGTACTTGTGTTGTCACTCACATACAAGATGGCTTAAGAAATTACAGGTACTTTTGTCACTCACATACAAGATGGCTTAAGAAATTACAGGTACTTGTGTTGTCACTCACATACAAGATGGCTTAAGAAATTACAGGTACTTGTGTTGTCACTCACATACAAGATGGCTTAAGAAATTACAGGTACTTTTGTCACTCACATACAAGATGGCTTAAGAAATTACAGGTACTTTTGTCACTCACATACAAGATGGCTTAAGAAATTACAGGTACTTTTGTCACTCACATACAAGATGGCTTAAGAAATTACAGGTACTTGTGTTGTCACTCACATACAAGATGGCTTAAGAAATTACAGGTACTTTTGTCACTCACATACAAGATGGCTTAAGAAATTACAGGTACTTGTGTTGTCACTCACATACAAGATGGCTTAAGAAATTACAGGTACTTGTGTTGTCACTCACATACAAGATGGCTTAAGAAATTACAGGTACTTGTGTTGTCACTCACATACAAGATGGCTTAAGAAATTACAGGTACTTTTGTCACTCACATACAAGATGGCTTAAGAAATTACAGGTACTTGTGTTGTCACTCACATACAAGATGGCTTAAGAAATTACAGGTACTTGTGTTGTCACTCACATACAAGATGGCTTAAGAAATTACAGGTACTTTTGTCACTCACATACAAGATGGCTTAAGAAATTACAGGTACTTGTGTTGTCACTCACATACAAGATGGCTTAAGAAATTACAGGTACTTTTGTCACTCACATACAAGATGGCTTAAGAAATTACAGGTACTTGTGTTGTCACTCACATACAAGATGGCTTAAGAAATTACAGGTACTTTTGTCACTCACATACAAGATGGCTTAAGAAATTACAGGTACTTGTGTTGTCACTCACATACAAGATGGCTTAAGAAATTACAGGTACTTGTGTTGTCACTCACATACAAGATGGCTTAAGAAATTACAGGTACTTTTGTCACTCACCCACAAGATGGCTTAAGAAATTACAGGTAATTGTTTTGTCACTCACATGCATGATCTAGTAGAAGTGTCTAACCAGAAACTAGGGGACATGTTGGCATTGTGGTTAGTGCAATTGCTTAGCAAAACGGTGGTCCAGGTTCCATTCCTTGCAGTGGTAGAAGTCTTTTTTATCTTAACAGTAAGGCATCTAAGAACAACCTAGGCTCATGAAATCAGATAATTGTCAGAATTATCATTCAAAAAGCAGTGCCAAATTACTTAGAGAGGTAAGCATGGCCGAATGGATAAGAGTGTGTGTTCTTAAACTTCCAGTGTGCAGATGCTGAGGTAGCAGGTTCAACCCCTACACCAATCAGTTGGACTAAAATTTCGACTTCTCATCCTTGACTTGGGGATGTAAATTACAAGTACCTCTGAAGTAGGAGTGGGGTTGCCTGGTTATAGGGAAAGCTAATCCACACGCACAAAATCAGCCCAGTGCTACTAGAAGTAGTACATGGACCATGCTTGAGTTCAAAGCAAACAGAACCCAAAATATTGACCTGGTTACATTGTAATGTGCCTTTCCACAGGTGTAAAGCTCCTTGAATGGCCTTACCCATCTCTCTGGTTTCTGAGCTTGGAGAGCTCTGCACCAATCCCCATAAAGATGGAACTTGGAGACCATGTCAAGAGGAAAGTCTCTCTACGAACCTCCCGCTGACAGATGTAGCCCTGTTCAGGGCTACAATAACCAGAGTATCAACCTTTTAACAGTCAGTACTGTCTTCCAGTCGATTCACCAACCAGTGAACTCTTTATGTCCCAAACAGTTGTTGCTTTAATCCACTGGTGATCTCTGTGGTGAGATGGTTAAGCCTTCTGCTTTACTTTCTGAAAGTCATTAGTTAGATTTTGGATTGTGTTATTCAGATGGTGATTGTGGATTTTTCGAAAACCATTGGGGCTCTGTGGCAAAGGGGTTATGAATGCAATTCGCAATCACTCAAACTGTTCGAAACACAGCTGCGGGTGACTTGGCAGCAGACCTACTTGCATTAGTTTCCATACAATGGTATAAGTGCCGGTCATTAATAAAGCAATGGCAAACTACTGAATTTAAACTTGCCCAGGAATCACAATCAGCCAAGACATGCTGGAGCTGACTACGACGTCCTGTAAAGGATATGCAACTAACCTGGGGGAGGGTGTCTTATCACTGGAGCTACGGAGTTCGTACTTTATGCAGTGCTCTGGGCAGGCAGATTGACTGTTCTTCTGTGGGGGAGAGGCCGAGCCAGTTGGGGTGAAACACAGCGCAATAATGTTCACCCTCTCATCATCGCGAGGACTAGAGGCAGAGATGCCAACAGACACAATTATATGAATAAAAGGTCCTGAGAACAATGGAAACGAAACCCAGTGCAGCATCGACCCTCTCAACTTTAACATTTTAAACTTTTAACCTTTAACCCACTGTATCCCTGTTATTACTTTCACGTCTGGTTAGTACAAATAATGCTTTCACTTGATCTGACTCAGGCATTTCCTATTTTAAAATAATGTGGGACAGAATAAATGAAGAATAGTATTTTTGAATGAAGACTGCGATTATTGTTATAAACCTTGTATGTTAACCACAGCTTGAAGAGCAACGGCTGTCCACCATTGAGAGAGATAACAGACTTCTCCTTGAGAAAATGTCTTACATCATGAGGACTAGAGGCAGAGTTGACAACAGGAATAATTATATGAATAAGAGGTCAGTGTTTCTAAACTGAATATCATTGTCATCATTTTGTGACTGGCCAACTGGCATATGTTCGTGTCTCTCCACAGATCTGGGTTGTTAGTGTTCCAGATCGGCTGTGAGAGGGCTTCAAACGAAAACCTTAAAAGTGTGATAGAAATTTCACTACGAAAACCTTAAAAGTGTAATAGAAATTACAATACGAAAACCTTAAAAGTGTGATAGAAATTATAATACAAAAACTTTAAAAGTGTGATAGAAATTATAATACAAAAACTTTAAAAGTGTGATAGAAATTACACTACGAAAACCTTAAAAGTGTGATAGAAATTATAATACAAAAACCTTAAAAGTGTGATAGAAATTATAATACAAAAACTTTAAAAGTGTGATAGAAATTACAATACGAAAACCTTAAAAGTGTGATAGAAATTACAATATAAAAACCTTAAAAGTGTGATAGAAATTACAATATAAAAACTTTAAAAGTGTGATAGAAATTATAATACAAAAACCTTAAAAGTGTGATAGAAATTACAATATAAAAACTTTAAAAGTGTGATAGAAATTATAATACAAAAACTTTAAAAGTGTGGTAGAAATTACAATACGAAAACCTTAAAAGTGTGATAGAAATTACAATACGAAAACCTTAAAAGTGTGATAGAAATTACAATACGAAAACCTTAAAAGTGTGATAGAAATTACACTACGAAAACCTTAAAAGTGTGATAGAAATTACAATACGAAAACCTTAAAAGTGTGATAGAAATTATAATACGAAAAGCTTAAAAGTGTGATAGAAATTATATTACGAAAACCTTAAAAGTGTGATAGAAATTACAATACAAAAACTTTAAAAGTGTGATAGAAATTATAATACGAAAACCTTAAAAGTGTGATAGAAATTACAATACAAAAACTTTAAAAGTGTGATAGAAATTACAATACAAAAACTTTAAAAGTGTGATAGAAATTATAATACGAAAACCTTAAAAGTGTGATAGAAATTACAATACAAAAACCTTAAAAGTGTGATAGAAATTACAATACAAAAACTTTAAAAGTGTGATAGAAATTACAATAACTATGCATTTGTTGTATACTGTCATTTACTACCCATATAGCAGCTTGTGGTGTTTGGGGGGTGGGGGTATTGAGACTGAGGAATTAAGGCCACCTGGCTAGTGGAGTTGCCGCGAACTGTGCAGGTTAGGGTTTTATTTTTGTCTCCGACAAAACAATGCACATCTTACCGAGGATTCAAACCCAAGTCTCCCAAAGGAGAATCTGGCATTCTAGCCACTTGGTCAACCGCTCCTGATGTCAAGAGTGCTAAGCACGTGACATCATGGTGCAGGCAAACACAATGACGTCATAAGGACAGTTTAAAGATGCCCACCGACTTTTGATCTGCACCAAAGAGGAGCAGTGTTATGTTATCTGTTTCTTTTTATAAATGAAGGGGTGAAATCTATAGAATTCATCTGCGAATATAGGTCCAAAATGGTAATGCATGCCTGTCAGTCCTGAAAGTGTACGAGTGGAGTAGGAAGTTTCAAATGGCTTGACTTCTGTGAAGTGGTACATGAGTGGTTACACATGAGTGGTTACACATGAGTGGTTACACATGAGTGGTTACACATGAGTGGTTACACATGAGTGGTTACACATGAGTGGTTACACATGAGTGGTTACACATGAGTGGTTACACATGCGACCAATAGAATTTTTGTTCTGCAGGAATCCAAGCGCTGGAGGATGTGCACTGAACCTGGTGGTGTCTACATCGAAAAATGAAACATTTGTTCTTTACTTGTTCAGAATATATTCACCAAAACAAAAACATTTAAGGTTTTCATTTGCCCCCTTGTATATTAATGGTAGTCCTCCATGCCATCACTTCAGTCCAACCAACATAATTTCTCTTGGTCTGCCCAAAGTGAGAGAGAGAGTGAAAGATGAATAAAGAGAGAATGTATGTACGAGTGTATGTTAGTTGCTTATCCTTTACAGTCAACCCAAGCATTTGTTGGCTGTTTGTGATCTCTTGGCAAGTTTACGTTCAGTAGTTTGCCACTGCACCTATACCATTTTATAAAAAATCCAAAGCAAGGCGGTCTGCTGCCAAACTGTCTGCAGCTGTGTTTCGAACGTAGTATGGAGGGATTACGAGCTGCTCAAGTAACCCCTTCACCACGTTGTGTATAAGTAAACATTTCTTAATGAGTTTGTGAGTGAGTATATGTGTATTTCTCTGTTACTGAGTGGTTGCACAACTGTGAGTTTGTGTAGATGATGTATGTATGTATGCAGGTATGTATGTGTGTCTCGCTGCCTGCCTGTCTCATAACATGGTAATATTCACTGAAGGCTAGTCACTGCAACATCCTTTGTTTTCCGTAATTGTATTCTGTAAACTACATTACTTCTTGTTCTTAGATAGTGTTTGCATTTCCACAGCTTTACCCAAGTTCTACTAATTTTATTCATAACTCAACTTGGTTAAGCATTTTCCCTTCTGTTATATCACATTTTGGTTTTATCTGTTTTTGTGACATATTCATTGATTCCTTTTTTCTTCACATTTAAGGTAAATCTTTTCTTGTATTAAGAGTTGAGTCAAGAACTGATATCACAGCACCAAGGACATTCCTATAAGTGCTCCGTCCTTATCTGCAACAGCCAGCAAAGAGCCCCAATACTAATTATACCAGTAACAGCCTAATTATTGCATTAGTTGACTTGCAAATATTACTAATATGTCTAACTGTTGCTGTAGATATTTTGTGTCTTCAGCTATCAAAATGTGTCATCTGCACAACGCGGAACTGATTTTACTGGGGATTATTGAAAATTTTATTTTTAGATTATTCTTTTCTTTTATAATGTTTATATATTTGTCTTATAGTCTCAACCGTGAGAAAAGACAGCGTGAACTTCTGAGAGTAACTAAGGAGAACCAGGTGATCCTGTATCGTATCAACATGAGAAAGCCAGAGTATAGCCACCAGAAATGGCAGCACGAATGGGAGAAGAACCAGAAATTTATGGACAACATTTCAGCCTATCCGGTTGACTGGTGGATTAAGGTAAGTGAACGGGTGGCAAAACATTATTTAAATTGCTTGTTTGATCCCGCTTGTTGGACTCCACTTGTTGGATCCCTCTTCTTGGACCCCCTCTCTTGCTGGACCCCTCTTCACATCATAGGGTTATTTGGGTATATGGTTCTAGCCCCATTTTCATCATCATCAAGTGCCATGCTGATAGGCGTGGCGGTCATGGTTCGCCATCTCACATGGTCACATGTCTCAAATCAGGTCTGTGTTCTTGTCCCGACCATGCCATGCTGCCAAACCATCAAGGTATTTATCCCATGGTCTTTCTCTTGCTCCCTCCTCATCAAGCTTGCCAATTGTCGCTAAATTTTCAAGTCCATTTCTCCGAATCAACCAATCAATCAACCAGGTGCCGCTGTCTCCACAATGAAGGTTGGCTGCAATAAATCTCTAATACTTTCTGTCTCAACATTCTAATTGCTTTTTCAATGTCCAGGCTTCCGCGTCATATTGCAGTGTTGAATATACATAACATTTAACAATTCTCATTTTTGATGAATTGTTAACCTCTCTAGATGTTAATACTGATTTCATGGTGCTGAAAGCATTTTTGGCCATTCCTATTCTCTTTTGGTTTTTTCTAAAAAGGTATAGGAACCGGTCATTCAGAAAGCAATGGCAAACTACTGAACGTAAAATTTGCCCAGGAATCACGAACAGCGAAAATGCTGGGGTTGACTGCTACGCCCTGTGAAGGACATGCAACTTAATAAAATTCTCTTTTAGATTTTTATTTCACTTCTGCCATCATCTGTCCATGATAGGAGAATCTTGTTTCTTATTCTAGTATCTGCCCGTTTATCTGTTCATTGATGACCTTTCCTTTCCACTACTCATTATCATATTTTTTGTTTTCTTGGATGTTAATATCTAAGCATCATTCTGCACAATGCCTGTTTACTTGTTACACTAGGTTTAGTAACTATTTCTCCTCATAACATGTCCCAAAAATCTTGACTGTCTACGCCTAATCTCTCCAACTAATCTCAGTTGTTCACATGTCTCTTGAAGGTCTGTCTCATTTGATTTTCTGTCCGTACATGGTATTCTTTGCATTTTTCTCAAAAAACACCTCAAGTGAGAGTTAAGAATTAATTTTTAGGTTAACAAAAAACCCTGAGATTTTATCTCTTAATTTAAAATATGCATCCATGTACCACATTACTAGGAACAGTGGTAACATGGTACTGAGTACACGTTTTTGCCAAGCAATGAATAAATATTCTGGTTCCGGTAGAAGATGGTGTCGGGACAGAAGAGTGGTCATGAATGCATTTGATAACTATCATCATCTTTCACTTCTGCCGTCAAGCGTCGTGGGGAGGAATAATTTGCATTCCAGCGCCCAGTGGGCGGCACTGGATAGTGTCATTCTGTGTGATTGTACAATGTCTCTGATGTCGTCAATCCATTTTCTTCTTGGACGTCCTCATGGTCTCGTCGCAGATGATCTTTGATGTAAGGCCACTGATGGTAGTTGCTGATGTTGCATTCTAACGACATGGCCAAACCACTTGATCTTCTGTCTTTCAATAAATGTGGCACAAGGTGTTGATCCCACAGTCTGTCTGATAATAGTATTTCTTACTCGGTCTCGGGTTGTTAAGTTGGCAGCTGTCCTCAGGCATCTCATTTCACAGGTGTTGATTTTGCAAAGGTGTAATTTGGATAAAGTCCAGGTTTGAGATTTGTAGCATAGGGTTGGTGTGAATATGCTGGTTATTATCTGTCGTTTTGCGGACATGGGTATGTTTGGATGTTTCAGTAAGGGTGATAGTTGATATGTAAGTGCACTAGCTTTTTGACATCTGATTTCAATTTCTCTGTCCAATCTGCCATCTTCTGTGATCATACTTCCAAGGTATTTGAATTCTTTAACTTGTTTCAGAGTTGTGTTATTTATCTGTATATTTAGTGGGCCTGGCGATCTGCTAACTTGCATTACTTCGGTTTTGGCTGTGTTTATACTCATATTGTATTTGCTGCAGGTTGAACTCAGATTAGTTTGAACTCAGATGGAGTTTGATAACTATAAATGAATTATTTCCATACTAAATGCTGGAGTAGGGTTGGTGTAGAGAGGTTCTTCTCAACTCAGTACCAAAGTACCATCTTCATGGGGTTGGTGTAGAGAGTGGGAGTTGGTGTAGAGAGTGGGGGTTGGTGTAGAGAGTGGGGGTTGGTGTAAAGAGTGGGTTTGGTATAGAGAGGGTTGGTGTAGAGAGTGGGGGTTGGTGTAGAGTGGGGGTTGGTGTAGAGAGGTTCTTCTCAACCCAGTATCCAAGTACCATCTCCATGGGATCTGTTGGAGAGCTCTACTTCTCTTCACCAACTTCAGAAACCAACAGGGTGTGTAAGACAGGTACTAGAACCTCA
Organism: Cepaea nemoralis; assembly: GCA_014155875.1. Lineage (NCBI taxonomy): Eukaryota > Metazoa > Mollusca > Gastropoda > Stylommatophora > Helicidae > Cepaea > Cepaea nemoralis. The sequence continues at coordinate 47,743 of JACEFZ010002108.1, forward strand.
TATCTGCAGACAGGTACTAGAACCTCATATCTGCAGACAGGTACTAGAACCTCATATCTGCAGACAGGTACTAGAACCTCATATCTGCAGACAGGTACTAGAACCTCATATCTGCAGACAGGTACTAGAACCTCATATCTGCAGACAGGTACTAGAACCTCATATCTGCAGGCAGGTACTAGAACCTCATATCTGCAGACAGGTACTAGAACCTCATATCTGCAGACAGGTACTAGAACCTCATATCTGCAGGCAGGTATATTGGGATTTAACCAGGTCATGTTTCATCACAGCAAACATGGACTGGCAGAAATTACCTAGATGAGTAATGCTTCATGAGTGTAAGGTATATCTACCACCAAGGTGAACTTTTAGTGCACCAGACAGGTGAGAATCACTTTGGACTAATCAGAACTGTAAGATGAATTTATCATCCTAGTTAAATTTCCTCATGGGTTAATTGAGTTGTTTATGGCCTGGCATTGCTGTGATGGAGCAGCGATTCTTTAGCCAGCAGGCCTGGGTATTTTCTTCGAATTATATCCTGAAGCATCAATATAGCTTAATAAAACTGGATACTGCTGCCACCAAATGACACCTTGAGAAATTGCAAACTACCAAGTTCAGCTTCTGAATAATAGTTTGTATCTCACTTACTGACTGTGCCTAGCAATTGTTCTATCATCTGCCCTTGCAGCTCTGGCTTAGGTCATGTGTGGATGTGTTATGTTTGGGTTGGTTTTTTGGTGTGTCAATTCAGCTTGTGATTGTGAGTTTTGCTGTGTGTCACTACCTGCAGTAATTTCTCGGACTGGCCACATGATGATTTTTTGGGTGTCTTCTTTGCTGCTGGATATAAAAACACCATCATTACATTGAGATTGAGTTCACTCTGTATTTCCTCTGTCGTTTCATTGTCTGGTTGTATGTTTTGGTGTCTGGTTGTTTTTATATGCCTTGACATGACATTTTTATACATGCCTTGAAACTAAAGCGTGCACAGTCATTTCATAAAAGTGCACAAACAGAAAGTATCCATGGTGTTGTAGATGCGTGTGTTACCAGTGAACGTTCGTCGCATAATGACACACAGATAGTTTCTACAAGCAACAAAACCACCACTAAACCTGTAGAACGCACACCATCTATCTACCCCATCGATGTGCATGTCAGCAACAGGTTCCAGGCCTTAAGTGTAGACTCTCCAGCAGCAGACTTGGAATCACAGAGCTCAGTCGTTACCACTACTGGATATCAACAACCAACGCAAGCAAGCTATAATAAACAAGAACACAAGAAAGACGACAGTGACCAGTGGCAAACACAGTCCAAGCAGACACGCCAGCAGCGTGAAATAACCATAGATCACAGTGCAACACATATCGTCATTGGAGACTCCTTGCTGAAGGGAATCTATAGTGATCGCATGTCATCTTCTGACAGCGAATCAACTTCAATCTACCCTGTACCAGGCGCTGACATTGACAGGCTGGCCGCTACACTGCGACGATTCCAAGTGAACGACCGAATTAGGAGAGCAACAGTCCATATTGGTGTTAATGACATAATGGATAATAAAATCATCAGCACCTCACAACTAGCTACATTGGAGGTGCTGTTGCGCAATAGATTTCCGAAATCATCTTTGTTTATTTCATCCATCATTCCACCATGTTACGGGTTCCAGCGTCGTACTGCCGATGTTGCTAATCTAACGTTATATAAATTCTGTAAAAATAATAGCATGAATTTCATAAATAACACCCCTTACTTTACGTCACCGTCCGGAGCTCCTAAGAAAAAACTATACAGGGATCAAATACATTGTTCCAAGCTAGGAAGTAGCTTCCTAGCGAAGAACATAAAATATCCCGAACATGCACAACAACCAGCACCAGTTACAGGAGTAAACCGAACTTCACCTCCGGCAACAGCCATCTCACTGTGGTCAGAAAACACTCCTTCTCTTCCCACACCACCCTTGCCTGTACCCCAGGAATACAATGTTGTGAATAGCAACCCAAGCTCCAATCCAAATGTTGCTAAATATGATACTTTGTTTCCTACCTTGCCCGTAAAACAGTCTCCCTCTATGATGTCAAAGGGGACACCTTTAAACAATGGTGCTGTACCGTCGATGCCTGCTTCCAATGTAGGCACTTCCAGTGACACTCATAGCAATCCCTCGCTGGACGGTAATCTACAACCCTATGAGTGGAACCGTCAACTTCAGCAGCTAATGCGATACAATCCTGCAGCCCTGCACCAAGCATTCATGATATCACTCCAGCAAAGACATTTTCCTGCCCCCTCTAACAGCCTTAACTATTTCTAAATAAAGTTTCAAAATCCCTGCAATTTGTATACCACATGCGACATCTTCCTTTTAGTTTGTAATGTTCGCTAATCACGATCAGTGGCTCAGCAATAATGGTCTATATATAGGCCATCTCAACATCTTTCATCTGCTCAACAAATTACCTGAGCTCTCGGTAATACTGTCCAAACAGTTCCATGTGTTTGGAATCACAGAAAGTCGTCTTAACGACAAAATAACCGACTCCGAAATCTCACTTAAGGGGTTTAAAGTAATTCGGAAAGATGCAAATCAAAAATTAGAGACAGGTATTGCTGTATACATTTCCAATTCTCTCAACTGGTCCCGTAGAAGTGATCTCGAGACAGTAGAGATAGAATGTGTTTGGTTAGAGGTGAAGCCAGCCAGCCAACAGCCGTTTCTCATTGGATACCTATATAGAAATCCTTGTGCCGGGTACAGTTGGTATGACTGCTTCACTACAATGATGGATAGAGTGTTTACAGCAGGTAGAGAAGTTATGATACTAGGTGACTTCAACATAGATATTAGTGAATCCAACCAGACATGGGACGATATCATTCTTTCTTACAATTTCAAACAACTAATAAACCGTCCTACAAGGGTTACTGACACATCCTCAACTATAATTGATCATATATATGTTACTTGTCCAGATAATATTATTGAATGTTCTGTTCCTGTTTGTACAGTTAGCGACCACTACCCGGTATGTTGTACATGGTCAAGAATTGGGTTCAAACCTCTTAAACATAAACATGTAAGTATCAAATTTAGGAATTATAAAGCATTCAACCAAGATTTATTTTTGCAAGACTTAAGAAAAGCAGCCCTTGATCATGTTTACCAACTTCCTGACCCGGACGATGCATTAGCTTTCTGGACGAAGACAGTCTACAATGTGTTCGATAAACACGTGCCAATCAAAGAAGTTCGAGTCAAAAATCAACATAAATCCCCATGGGTCACTAGAGAAGTGCTGGAAATCATGAGAGAGCGAGATACAGCACACAAAAATAAAGACTTCATCAATTACCGCAGACTAAGGAATAAAGTTAAATATGAAATTCGTAGGATAAAAAAAGATCATTTTAAAAATTTGATTGTAGATAATTCAAACAGTACAAATATATGGAAGGCTATTAACTTGCTAACCAATAAGAAACGCCCTACAGAATCAGCAATACCAAATTCTATAACATGCGATGAATTCAGTTGGTTCTTTCAATCAGAAATAGAGAATCTAAAGTCTTCAATACCAGACTCATCGTGTAATTTAAGTTCACTGGCATCATTCTGTGAGGAGAAGTGCGCCAGAAATATTCCCGCTGAGATTCCTTTAATGTCTGTTGCAGACGTTTATAAATATCTCTTGAACCTCAAATCAACAAACTCACACGGCCTAGATGGTATCAGTAATAGAATTCTTCGTTGTGCTGCACCAGTCATTAGCGAGTCCTTAACGTTCATATATAACCAGTGCCTGGCCAAAAACTACTTTCCATCTGCATTTAAAATTGCTAAAGTGTTTCCGCTTATTAAAAATGGCTAAATCGATAATAGCGTTTTGGGTAATTATAGACCTATTTCCTTACTATTGTCGCTATCAAAACCACTAGAAAAACACATTCATAAAATAACGTTACACCATTTAATTAACAATGATCTAATAATTAACAGTCAATCTGGGTTTCGACCTAAATATTCTTGCCATAGTGCTCTAACAAAAATGACCGATAACTGGCACTTAAACATCAACAACGGTAGAATTTGTGGAGCGGTGTTTGTAGACTTTAAAAAAGCTTTTGATATGGTAGATCACGATATTTTAATTAGAAAACTAAAGCAAATGAAGACAAGCACCAACATGGTGAACATAATTACGTCATTTCTATCCGACAGGCAACAAGTCGTGTCCTTCAACAACTGTCTATCAAGACCCACACAGCTTAATATTGGTGTGCCTCAGGGCTCAATACTAGGTCCGCTGCTTTTTGCAGTTTATATTAATGATCTTCCTTTATATATTAATACAACTTGTGATCTATTCGCAGACGACTGTACTATATATACTAGTCAAGAAAACCGTAGTGAATTAGAGAATTCTTTACAAAAGGAACTTGATAATCTTACTAGATGGAGCAATGAAAACCGCATGCAAATTAACATTGACAAAACCAAATCCATGCTAATAATGACCAGACAAAAACTACAGACACTAGCCATAACTGGATCACCGCTCAAACTCCGCATGGGCACGTTACCTATAGTTAATGTGACTGAACATAAAAAAAAACCGTAGAAAAAATAAAGAAAACCGTAGTGAATTAGAGAATTCTTTACAAAAGGAACTTGATAATCTTACTAGATGGAGCAATGAAAACCGCATGCAAATTAACATCGACAAAACCAAATCCATGCTAATAATGACCAGACAAAAACTACAGACACTAGCCATAACTGGATCACCGCTCGAACTCCGCATGGGCACGTTACCTATAGTTAATGTGACTGAACATAAAACACTAGGGCTTTTAATAGACAGCCATTTGAACTGGAGCTCTCATGTTCATGCTCTTACCAAGAAAATAGCACAAAAAGTTTACCAACTTGCTAAAATTCAGCACTTCCTGGACGAAAGCACACGAAAAATATTCTATACATGCTATATCCAATCACATCTCGATTACTGTTCCACAGTTTGGGATGGTTGCCCTAAATCTAATTTAAAACGACTATGTTCTCTACAAAACCGCGCTATTCGTCTGGTTTCTGACATAAAGCACGTTGAAAGTAATAATTTGTACAGTCATCTAAGACTTATACCACTACAAAAGCGCTTCCTTTTCAACAAAGCCAAATTAGTGAATAAAATTATATCTCAAAATACCCCAGAGTATCTTCTGCCGCTGATTCAATCTAATGCAATGAACAGCAAGCGCCTAAATTTGTTACATGTCTCAAAGCCTAGATTGGACCTATACAAAACATGTTTCGCCTATTCTGGTGCTCACTTATGGAATGATCTGCCTCCAGATCTGAAAACTCCAATGAGTCCCTACACATTTAACCGAAAACTCTTTCAATACTTAATCCATACCGACTATATGCCACCATAATTCATTTACTGGTATAATTGTTCATTATAATTGTTTAACTATAATTGTTCACTATATATGTGTGTGCGTGTGGGAGCGAGAGAGAGAGAGAGAGAGAAAGTGGGTGTCAGTGAGAGGGAGAGAGTGAATGCGTGTGTGCGCACGTGCATGCGTGTGTGTGGAGAGAGTGATTGAGCGAGAAATGGTGGGGGAATGTGTCAGTGCATGCATTCGTACATGTATGTGTGAGAGTGAGTGAGGGAGTGTATGCGTGCGTGCATGCGTTCATGTGCATGTGTTCATGTGTATGTGTGAGAGAGTGTGATTGAGAGAGTGAGTGTGTGTGTGTGTGTAGGATTATGTGTTAGAGAGTGAGACAGTGGGAGAGTTAATGTGTTAGTGTGTGTGTGAGCGCGCGCATGTGTGTGAGTGTGTGTATATGAAAGAATACAGACAGAGAGAGAGAGAGAGAGAGAGAGAGAGAGAGAGAGAGAGAGAGAGAGAGAGAGAGAGAGAGAGAGAGAGAGAGAAAGAGAGAGAGAGAGAGCTGAGCAGATGCATGTCATGTAACACGCATGTTATGTAACACGCGAATCCATATGTTTGTGTATTCTCATCTGTCATATTATCAGTTAAATACCATTTGATTTTATCATGCATAATATAAACTCATGTTCATTACTGTAGTTAGAGTCAGTGAGTGTGAATGAGAGACAGAACGAGTGAGCTTGAGAGTGAATGAGTGAGCGGGAGAGTGAATGAGTGAGCGGGAGAGTGAATGAGTGAACGGGAAAGTGAATGAGTGAGCAGGAGAGTGAATGAGTGAGCGTGAGAGTGAATGCGTGAGAGTGAATGAATGAGCGGAAGAGTAAATGTGTGAGCGTGAGAGTGAATGTGTGTGTGTGTGTGAGAAAGAGAGAGAGAGAGAGAGAGAGAGAGAGAGAGAGAGAGAGAGAGAGAGAGAGAGAGAGAGAGAGAGAGAGCATCACTATTTTTACGTCACATACATTTTATGTACACATTTTTCTCCATGTTAACATTTTTATGAGACTGCTCATGACAAGTGTCAGTGTATGTGTGTGAGTAAAGTGTGGGAGTGTGTTCATACTAGTTTCAATACTAACGTGAGACATTTTGTATGTGTCTAGATGTGAGGAAGTGTGAGTGTATGTGGAGGATGTGTGTGAGTGTGGGGATATGTGTGGGTGTGTGGGTGGGGGTATGCATTTGGATGGGTTGGGGTGTGTGGGTTTTGGTGGGTAGTGGTATTTGTGGGTGTTGGTGGGATGTGTGGATGGATGTGTGGGGGTGAAAGTAGGGGTGTTGGAATGGATGTGGGGGATGTGTGTATGGGTGGAGGATATGTGTATGGGACGGATGCAGGGGATGTGTGTTTATGTGGGTGGAGATGTGTGGATGGTTTGAGGAAGTATGTGTGGGAGGCGGGGTTGTGTGGGTAGGGGATTGTGTTGGGTGGATTTGGGATGGAAGGGCGGGTGGGGAGAAGTGTATGGAGTGTGGGTTTGAGATATGTGTGCGGTGTTTTGGTGGGGGATGTGTGAATGATGTGTGGGTGGAGGGTATGTTTGTGGTGGTATGGGTGGAGGATAGTGTGTGGTGTGGGGGATGTGTGTGATGGGTGCGGGGAATGTGCGTATGGGTGGGGTATATGTGTGGGTGAGCAGGGGATTGTGGTGGTTGGGGGAAGTATGTGGGGGAGTGTGGGTGGGAGATGTGTGTGTGTGGGTGGGGGTGTGTGAGTGGCTTAGGGACGTGTAGGTGGGTGAGGGAGTTGTATGTGTCGGGGTGGGATGTGTGAGTGGGTGGAGGATGTGTGTGGGGGTAGGGGTATTGTGATCGAGAGATGTTTGGTTGGGAGTGGGTGGGTGGGGTGTGGGTGCGTAGTGGAGGATGTATGCGTGAGTGAGTGTGTGTTGGTGGACGGGTAGGGAATGCGTGTGTGGGTGGGGAGAGGTGTGTGGTGTGTTGGTTGGTGATATTGTGTGGGTGAGGTGTGTGGGTGGGGGATTTTTGTGGTGTGTGAGTGGGGGTATGTGGGGTGGATGGGTAAGGGTATCTGTGTGGGTGTGGGTGGGAATATTGTGTGGTATCTGGGTGGGGGATATGTGTGTGGTGTGTAAGTGGGGATGTGTTGGTGAGGGATATGTGTGTGTGGTGCGTGGGTTGGGAATAGTGCGTGGTAGGGGGTGTATGTGATGTGCGGGTGGGGGATTATGTGGTGGGGGATTAGGTTAAGGCATGTGTGGGTGGGTGGAAGTTGTATGTGTGGGTGGTGGGGTGTGTGTGAGTGGATTTGGGATGTATGGGTGGTTAGGGAGATGTGTGTATGTGGGGGGGGGGGGGGGGGTAGGGACATGTCAGTTGGTGGGGATGTGTGTGTATGGTTTGGGGATGTGTGAGTGGATGTGCGATGTATGGGTTGGCGGGGGATTGTGTGTGTGGGTGGGGAATATGTTGTCGATGGAGATGTGGCTGGGGGATGGGTGGTTTGAGGTGTGGGTGGGGAGAGGATGTGTGGGGTAAGATGTGTATGTGGATGGGCGTGGGATGTGTGGGTTGGAAGGGGAATGTTTGTGGGTGGCGAGTGAGTTTTGGTTGGGGGATCAGGTGAGGGCAGTGTGTGTGGGTGGGGGATGTGCGGGAGGGGGATGGGTCGGTTGGTGGGGTATGTATGTGTCCCTTGGTGTGCGTGTGTGTCGGTAGGTGGGGATGTGTATGTGTCCCTTGGTGTGCGTATGTGTGGGTAGGTGGGGGTGTTGTGTGGGTGGGGTGATGTATGGATAGGTGGGAGATGGGCTTCATAACATGGTAATTAGCCTTGTTTATGTTTACAACATTCATTTCACAATGTTTATATTTCTTCCTATGTATAATGCTCTTGATGAACGAAAGACGAGTGATTGGAAGGGCCGAATGTAAGACGGGCCTGCGCGCCCAATTTGTGACCCTAATAAAGTTGATTTGATTTGATTTGATATATGATTTGCTGTCAGCTGATATCATCCTTATGGATAATTGAGTTGTTCCATTTCATAATAGTTCACTTTGTTGTTTTTCCATTTTGTATTAGTTAAATTTGTTGTATTTCCATTTCTATTCACATAAGATGCGTTTCTGCTACTGTCCTCAGTTCCACCATCCATGTCACATATTGTTTGTTCTTGAGCTGTTTTGTTTTCATTTCCCCAATGATGTGCCTGACTGTATTGTTTGTTTACATACACTATGATTCAATGTGTTATGAGGTATGTGCCAGCTCACTCACTTGCCCATAAAAATTATGCTGTTACTCAAGATTGAACCTCAAACCACCTTATTGGCCAGTCAGAGTGCTACACTATATCACATTTTTTCAGTCTTTATCCTGCCAATTTTTTTTTTTTTTTTTTCAGGAAAAAAAGACTCCAAGAAAGGTGAAATCAGGCAGAAAATCAGCACAGGAAGCACAAGAAGAAACAAAGAAGAAAGAAAAAGTAGAGCAGGATGAGGATGTGGAAAAAGAAGTTGAAGAACAAACACCAAGTACCAAATCAGAACAAGAAACTGAACAGGATACAAGACAACAAGAAGAGAAGAAGAAAAAGAAGAAGAAAGAGGCAGGAAAAATTAAAGAGGAGATAAAGGTAAAAGAATAGCTAAGGATCCGGTAGAAAATGGTGTCAGGACAGAAGAGCAGTCGTGAATGCATTTGATAACCAAGCATGAATTATTTCCATGCTAAATGTCTCAGCATGCATTGTATACTGACTATGGTCGGATGCCAAATTTTCTGGTTTCTATTACCAAGACACTCATCACATGTTGAAGAATGACAAGAGCAAACACCTATTACAGTTTGAAGGATTTCAAGATAAAACACCTGTTTTTTTTTGGGTCTCATTTATCAAACCAAACAACTCATTTTGTGTTTAAGAATAACAAAATTAAGCACATTTCCTGTTCTAATTTATCAAGACACAAATATGTTGAAAAATGGCAAGATCAAATACCCATTTTCTGGTCTTATTTACCAAGACAATCATCATATGTTGATTAACATGATTAAACACCGATTTCCTGTCTCATTTACCACACACTCCATCATGTGTTGAAGAATGACAAGATTAAACAGGTTTCATTTACTAAGACAATCATCATATGTTGAATGACAAGATCAAATACCCACTTCCTAGTCTCATTTACCAAACACCCCATCACGTGTTGAAGAATGACAAGATTAAACACCCGTTTTCTGGTTTCATTTACTAAGACAATCATCATATGTTGAATGACAAGATCAAATACCCACTTCCTAGTCTCATTTACCAAACACCCCATCACGTGTTGAAGAATGACAAGATTAAACACCCGTTTTCTGGTTTCATTTACTAAGACAATCATCATATGTTGAATGACAAGATCAAATACCCACTTCCTAGTCTCATTTACCAAACACCCCATCGCATGTTGAAGAATAACAAGCAGTCCACAATACATTCCTTGCTAACTGACAAAATCATGTTTGTCATGTAGAAAGTAAGTGATGAACACATTGTGTGTTTCTCAGTATATGGTCAGTTAACAAAAACTTCCCAAAATCACATCTGTCATGGACGTAACTAACGACCAGCCTATGCTTCATCTAAGCCTTACAATCCTGTGAGCATCAACTTTGTCATTTAATCTCATCTCTAACAGCTTTGTTTTCACTATTCATTTCTCAAAAGAGTCCATTACCCCAAGTCCGTGTTTCCCAATGATCTCTTCATAACCCATGTTATCCAATCCATCTTGGCATTGAGGTCACGCATCAAAATTTGATATTGCTATTTGTTTGCTGGCTTATGGTAATTTGATGTATTTTTACATAAACTAATTTTATTGTAGCCATTTTGCTTTATGTAAACGTTACAAAGTGTTGAAGATAACTACATGTATTTTCAATGTTGTTTACAATTAATGGGTTCTATTGTTAGCATTGTTTAACTCTTGGTGTCCACTCTTTTTATAAGCTTGTTTGTGGGTTACATTTGGTAGTAGTATCTTATAACTGAATAATTTTACATGTCAACATTCAGATTAGCAAAAGTGAATTGCCCCTAAAAATAAAAATAAAAACAAATTGGAAAGTATACATCTGACATTACCTGGATGTGTAGAATCTCAATTGCTAAAGCCACTCTAAGTGGACTAAATTTGGGTGGATATTTTGAAGCATTTAAAGAGGGACACAGTGTACTAAGAGTTATGTTGTGGGGTGGATATCCATCTTTGGTCGACATTAGTAGAATTTTCCATATTTGATGCCAAAAAAGGTCCCACAACAGAATGTTAGACTTATTGCCAAAATTGATGTTATTATTAGTGTCATGCAAGGACATTTATGGTAGAATGTTAGCATACAGGCCTACACATGTGGAGGTCTAGAGTTCGGTCCATGTTAAAACTTAAATATACAGTTAATGTGTGCATGATTCATGGTAAGAAAGGCAGAATGTTAGACAGTTTTCTGTGCCCAATTCATAACCTTTTGAACAGTTTCTTCATTTGTTCCTTGATGGGACATCACAGATGCATTTAGCTTAGTAAATTAAAATTGCATGTGTATATCATCATTATCAGGTTGGTCAGTCTGAAGGCTGGTGTTGAAAATTCCTGACTCCACTGTTCCCAGCATTCTCTTCAACTCAGCATAACTCTGGACCAAACTTTTCAAGAGTAGCCTCCCCTATGTGATATAGTCATTTCATATATGCCCTCTTTCTGTGCCTTCCATTTTCTTCTTTTTGAGTTTTCTCGCTTTGAACTCAAGCATAGTCCGTACATGTGCTACTGCGTCTAGTGCACCGGACTGAATTTTGCATGTGGATTAGCTTTCTCTATTACCAGTGTCCCTCGCAATCAGACCAACCCACTCCGACTTCTGTGGTTCTTGTAATTTATGTCCCCAAGTCAAGGACGAGAAGTCAACACTTTAGTCCAACTGACCAGTACAGGGGATGAACTCACTACCTTGACATCAGCACACCGGAAGTTTAAGAGCGAGCGTTCTGATCCATTCGGCTTCCCGAACTCCCTGGCTTCCATTTTATTAGCAGACCTCTATATCTCGTATTGCGAGCAAGCCAAGTCAGATACATTTAAAATCTATGCATTTCAATAGTTAGTTAACTATTTGTTTCTTTGTTTAGACATGTTTGCTTGATCGCTGTTCTGTTCTGTAAAGGTCCCCACTGTACACATCTAGAGAACCCGACTTGTGATGACAGTAAGCAACACAAAACAAGAAGGTGGGAAGTTCTCTGATCTTCTCTCCTTCATCCCTCCGTGAAGCACAAATCTTCAACCAACTCACACCATGTCATCCATCTTTCTTCTCTACGTTTGTGTTTTAGGTCTACCTCTATTTAATTTTCCCTGACAGTTCTAGAGAAAGAACATCCTAGTTAAGCTATTCTTAAGGTTTTCTTATTGTGTAACCTATTCCAATACCAGCATCCTGTCTTCAACTCTTGGTTTATTGAAGCCTGTCCAATTTTCTCTATAAGCTCAGTATTGCTGATTCTGTCACACCGCTTCTGTTCTGTGCAGACACCAGTTAACTGATTAAGTGCCATGGAATGATAAATAAATGAGCAGCCACGGTGAAAAACATCTGATGGCTGTGGAAATGTAGTTTCTGAGGAAAATGCAAAGAGTACCATGGACAGACAGAAAAACCAATGAACAAGTCCTTCAAGAAACAAATAAAGATCGTAAACTTATTAGAGTCATTAGACGTAGACAGTCAACATTTTTTGGACATGTTATGAGAAGAAATGACTTGGAGAACTTGGTGACAACTGGCAAGATCAAAGGGAAGAGACCAAGGAGAAGACCGAGAAGTAAATACCTGGATGGCTTGACCGCATGGCACGGTCGAGACAGGAACACAGAGCTGATCCACGACTCTGGTGATCGAGTGAGATGGCATAACATGACCGCCCAGAACCTGTTAATAAATGTTTATTGTAGTTTATGAGTAATTGTTGAACAAGGAGACTGAGCATGTATGGGAATGTCCTGAGTGCAGTGATGTCGGTTCTTAACTCAACTCAATAGTAATTGTTTTATCTGTTCCGTGTGTTTCCGATAAGTACAGCATAAATGATTTAACGTTATAATCAAATATTTCAGGTTTAAGTTACATGAAGCAGACTACACATCCACAACATACATTGTTCCCATGTTGGTAGAGTTCTTGTAAAAATGACTTAGATCATTTGTCGCTGTGATATATTACACACTTTACATGTCTCATGTATTGTTTTAAAGTACTAATTTCTTGCTATATTGTAACTTCTCTTGACTGCATGTCTCATATGTTTAAGAATACCAATCTGTCTCGCTATATTCTAACTTCTCTTGTTCTTTGTTTATATATATATAAGAAAGATACTGCATGCATTTTATTGTGTATGTACTAATTTACTGTGACGAGCAATATGTATTGCACTTTATAAAATAATAATGTACCACATACAAAGGGGCTTATTAAGTGCTTTCACTTGCTGCCCCTGTGATTCTAGAACACAAGCTCTCTGACGTATGTTGTGAAAAGATGTGGTTTCTGAGATGTATGTTGTGAAGATATTAGACTGCCAGAGTAACTAACGGGTGCTGGAAAAGGATCAAATATATACATTTTAGTACTCGCTGGACGGACTCCCCATGGTAAGATTTTTCTGTACTAAATCTGCGACTAGCCTAGCAAGACGGCAGATTTTTCACAATGCTCATAGAAAAATAAAGACGATCTAACAAACATATGTAGAAGCTTATACAACAACAGTGAATGCATGGTAAGAACAGATACAGGACACTCAAAACCCTTCATCATAAGATCCAGAGTATGACAAGGTTGTGTCCTGTCCCACCTCTTGTTCATAACCTATAAAGACAGCATATGAAAAGAAACCAGCCAAACCGAGTCAGTAAAATCGCATGATGAAGAGAACACAGAAAAACAACGGTAAATTACACCATTAAAGAATTCCTATTTGCGGGCGATCAAGCACTAATATCAAAATCAGAGTTACACATAAATACTTTAAGCGAAGAGTGTAAGAAACACAACATGAAAATTAGCATAAGTAAAACAGAGGTAATGACTACAACCAATGAAGAAAAAGTAACAAAGATTCATCTAAAAGAACACCCCCTGAAACAAGTCAAGAGCTCCAAGTACTTAGGAAGTATAATACTGTATAATCAAATGGCAAATCAGAAAATGAGATGGAAAATCGATGCAATAGGGAAAACCGACTCATTGGACAAATGGCACCAATACTAAAGAACAAACATGTATCAACAGATACTAAGAAAGTATCTACAACACAATCTTCCTATCAACTCTATGCTACCAATGCTAGCAGTGAACAGAATAAAAGAAAAGAAAAATTACAACAGAAATGAGATTCCTGAGAAGAATACTCAATGTATCAAGAAAAGAGAAAATCAGAAATGAAGAAATCAGGAGTAAAGTGGGGGTTATAGCAGCACTAGATTTAATAAAAAAAACAGCATGTTAAATGGTTTAGCCATACAACTAGATTACCAACTAACAGTATACCACAACAAGCAATGATGTACAGACCAAATGGAAGCAGAAGAAGAGGCCGACCAAGTAAACAATGGACAGAGGGAATAATAGAGTCTATGGGAACCTTGATGCATGAAGTTCATAAACGGGTACTATCCCGCTGTTTATGCTTCACCTCGACACCGCAAGTTACAAGAGGAACAGGAATGAGTTGAGATGAGTTGGTTTCTGATCTCAGGAGAGTGAATGAAGGTTCCTGCAACACACCCCACCATGGCCATGGTACGTTGGTATCTGGTCGGTAGAAAAATCTCCACACCAGCCTCAGTCTGGTAGATGCAACCCTTCTTTGGGTTTCAACAAATGACGTCAATGCATCGGACTTAGAACTCGGTTTTCAGAGCATTCACATGAAATTCTTATTCCTCTAACAGTCGCTAGAAATTTGTATCTGCAATGTTGTCTCTTGTATGACATTCTGTCTTTAAAAAAAAAACAAAAAAACATATGCACCTCTAACATACAAAGACCGTAACATACAGTTTATGATTATTTTGTCTTATGTTATGTAATACTAGCAGACAAATTAACGTATTTGATAGGTAGCTACGCTGATAATCTCATGGACACAGTCAGACCAGGGTTCTCTGCCTGCACTCATCATCTAGCTAAGTAAGGAAAAGACTGGCCACCTGTTCCTCCGTATCCAGGCCGACAAAATGTCATGGCCCTGTCACAACACAGACCCTTACCAGCAAACTGCCTCGGGACATAAAAAAAAAGTTGTGCCAGTATTCAGCCGCCTCCCTTCTCCAAACCATAATTTAAATGATACTGTAAACATGAGGCCATTTTCTATCCCACATCCTTTTTATCTTTCTAGGCACGAAACAAAATGTCTATGTGATTATCTGTGAAATATTTATCTACATGAATGTAAAATATCCAGTCAGCTTGTTGAGTTTCTGTATGTTTTCCCCTTACAAGTGTACAATTGATCAATGTATTATTATTGCTGTTTTGCTAACCAACAAAATATGTTTTCTCTTTGTCTGTGTGAGTTTACAAATATACTGTCATTTTCAACTGAGTGTATTATTCAAACAAAATGTGTGTACAAATATATTGTATTATTCAACTGAGTGTTTGTATATATTCAACTGAGTGTGTGAATACAAATATACCATATTTATTCAATTGAGTGAATTGTGTATTTTTGAAAAAGTACCTCTTCATGGTACAAAAAATTAAACAACCCTTCATTAATATACTGTTCACAAAAAGATAAGGAACATTTTTGGTGTTAACTTTTACGGTAAAACGTGTAGCAGTGCAGCAGGTTTTCAGTCTAACTACTGAATAGGTTAACAAATATGAAAAAAGACAGAGAACTGATCAACATACCTTATAAGGACATGACTTAGTATGTGTGAAAGAAGTAGTCTGGACAATACTAAAAGTTTAGAGGAAAAGTCAGGCAGGTTTTGCCAAACCAAAACCAGACTTAACTACAGTCCCAAAACTCAAGGTATTCATCCAGCTAACCTTTCGAGGGGATGACGTAATGCACCGTCTACAAGACCGGCTTACTACAGCAGTAGGCCGAACATTCTGTGCTGCAACTCTAGTCATTAGATATAAAACCGTACCGATTCCTACACCAGCAGTCAAAGAGCCTGTTCCTCTGTACGCCACAAACAATTGTATTTACCAATTCACATGTAGATGCCAGGCCTTCTACATTGGTAGAACAGAGAGACAGCTTAACAAACGAGTGTCAGAACACATACCTCAATGGGTCAACAAGATACAACATACAGGAGAGGCTAGCCTCGTGGAGCCGACACACCGGAAGCTCCTGGCGTCTTCAATTGGTAGGCACATTATCGAAAGCGGCCATGTGGTGGACAGAGACACTGCCTTTCGCGTGTTGTTTAACACAAAATACTCGCTTGTTAAAGTTTGCAGAAGCAATTATGATCAATCAACGCAAGCCAGAATTGTGCAAACAGAAAGACATGTTAGTCAGCTTAAAATTACCGTGGTAGATAATTTGACATTACTGTGTGAATATATGTATATTTCAACTTGAAGGATTTATCTAGTTAATTCACGTTAAGTTGTGTGATTTCTGCAGTATGTACCTGACGAGATGCAGCGAAATATGCCAGGCAATAAATCGTGCAATCTATTGTGTGTGTCTTCATTATTCAAATTCACTACGGGAAAACATTGTTTTGAATATTGAATTATGATAAGTATCAGACAAGTAAACAATTTCATAATGATAACATTTTAGAATGTGGGCATGCAATCCCATATGTATGTGAAAATGCCAATGCAGTCACTTCCTCCAGAGGAAAATTAAATTTCTACAATGGTATAGTTAATGGCAAACCATGCCAAGTACTTATCGATTCCATGAGCACTGTGATTGGCCTGAGAAAAGATTTTGTCAACACAGAACAGTACACAGGCGAGTTTGTAAATTGCCAAACATTTTCAGGCAATGTGGAAAAATATCCACTAGCAATTGCCTGGGAAAAAAGGCATCAAAAAGATATTGTACACCGTTTCTATCAGATATTAAGAACTGTACACAAAAAGAAATTAATGCCTGGGAAAAAAGGTATCAAAAAGATACTGTACACCGTTTCTATCAGGAACATTTACCTGTGTAGTTCTAGAGATTGTACAGATTTGATTTTAGGATGTCTACCAGATATTAAGAACTGTACACAAAAAGAAATTAATGCCTGGAAAAAAAGACATCAAAAAGATATTGCAGTGACAAAATTAACTACAACAAATCAAAAGTTAATTGATCAAGAACAGCAACTTCAGCCAATAAACCCAAGGTACACTACTAGTCAAAAGACGACAGAACGACTTAAAAAGGTACATGACATACATTCCTCCCAAGTAGATCATTTTGTTGTTCCAAAGAAAATTGTTAATGACCAGATTAGTAAACCTACGGAAGTTTGCTCTACCAGTAATGCAACTTCACAGAAAAACAACAACGCAGAGAGACAATATACAAACAAAACAACGCAAACACCACACTTAGAACGAAAAGCAGATGCCCTACAGTCTTGTACAGGCAGACAACACTGTCTGAAAAACACAGACGTAAACACACCAAACAATGACATTTTCTCCAAGGGACATAATAGAAAAGACAGATTTAAAGACAGAAACTTACCATTATATAATGCTACCATCTCCATAGCAGTTTCTTTATTGATGTCACTAATGGCATTATTGATAGCACTGTACACATACCAACTTCAGTCAACGGCAACCATATTGCTACTTATGAACCAATTAATTGTGTTGACAACATCATTATTAAGAAATCATTTACCATCGTTTCAGTTTGATGTTGTAGTTAAAGCCAAAGTTTTCATCCCATTCCACTGGATTGAAGAGTGTGCTGACATAGTACAGCGTCAGCCAAGTATAGTTTCAAAAAGTTAACCCAGACACAAAGTTTGAGACAAATTTTTGATAGAGTCAATTGTTTGGACTCACCATATGGACACGAGTGACAAGTGTGTGTTCAGATCGTTTAAGATCAAAATCAAAAATTGATGTACAGAGTGCTACTTTAATAAATGTAATATCACAAATTAGACATTATTTGTATAATATACCCATCTTTCGTGTGGCTAACAAGGACATTCCTTATATCCCAAGGACAAATGCCAGTGCCACCAAAACCTCGAGAGTGTTACTTCAGACCTACAATGACGTAAATCATCCAATAATTTATGTAAGTAGAAAGATTACCCCAGCCGAATCGCGTTACGGCGTTTCACAGCTTGAAGCCCTCGCAATTGTATACTGCGTCACTAAACTGACGAAATACCTCGCCGGGACACATTTCCTCATCGAGACAGACAATTCTCCATTGCTGGTAATAGAACGAGGACAGCCCAAAAACAATCGAATATACCGATGGGCACTACTCTTACAAGACTATTCGTTCTCCATCAGACATATTAAGGGATCGAAGAACATTATTGCTGACTTGCTTACAAGACTTTCGAACCTTCCAGTCAACCAGATCGACCAGCCAACAACACCTCCAGTCATCTAGCTCTACTTATTAATTAATTATTTTAGAGGTATATTACTATTTTTAATGAAGTTGCATAGTCACATATTTTTCTCGGTACATAGATAACAACAAAACAAAATGTTACAACCATATCTTTATTAAGTAGTAAATTTTTCTAAATCGTAACAATAATGTTTCTTTAATGTAACAAGTTACAACTATTAAATAAGAACTACTATTTAAAACATGAATACTATAATTAACTACTTTCATTGTATATATAGAGATAATTGAGAAATATGTAAATAAGAAAGCTTAAAGCATAAGCACTTCTTTTTTCGTCTAATTACAGTTTGTTGCAATTAAAACTTTCATTTGATTTAAACGTGTAAAATATAAACTAATTTTTTTCACCTCAAGATTTTCTTATTCAGTGAAACATTCATGTACTTAAAAATGTTGAAATGATAAATTTAACATTTTGTGTCACCTTAACTTAATATTTTGACAATCTTAAGCAAGATAAAGATTTTTAAACATATATACAGTATGAATGAATGAGTGAAAAGTGTATGCAAGACAGTACGAATGTATTAAAAGAGGATATGGAATAAAAGTGCACTTTTTGCACATATGCCTCATCTTATTGTTTTGTGCTTGTTGCATCACATGTGATTGTTCATTTTTATAGGTGTAAACATTACGGATACATTACACCTAAAGGTATTTATTCAAGAATCACAGCTCGGGGACTCATCTCATAAATTGAGAATATACATTCATTTGTGAGATGTAGAAACCTATCTGATGACACTTGAAGAAAAAGATTACACTAGATTATGAACATACACCCATGTTTGTAATTAACATACCCATGATTAGAAATGAACCATTTAAACTAACACCATACTAACAGATAACTTGCAAACACTATTATACTAAGAAGGGGAGATTACACTGATACAAGGGACATAAGCGATTAATAAGGGGAATCAAATGATGTTACAAAAGAATCACTGCCAACAAGCGGAAGCTAGATAGGAGTAAATCAGTGGACACATATCTTGAACAAACATGTTGAATTAACATTTTATGGGGGCCATGGATGGTATATCCATAATTAGTCTCCTTAATAAGAGACAATTGTTTCGGGACACCATTTTGGGTGTATGAGAGGTTTTGCAATTTAATGGGAAACCATAAATCTAAGTCAATGGTACCTTGGGCCGTTTAACAGTCCCCAGTAGTAACATGGGTGAGAATATTAGACTCTTTGCAACATACCAAGAGTGTTAAGCTGACTATACACCAGTAGGTGTGTGTTTCTACAGTAGATCAAACCCTTACAAACTAGTTGTACCCAACCTAACAGTCACAACTGACGAATTCCCACAACCCACTGACGAATTAGTTCAGACTAATTGTAAATAGATATAAAATACATTGTGTCACTGATTCATATAAG
Source organism: Cepaea nemoralis (assembly GCA_014155875.1). Taxonomy (NCBI): domain Eukaryota; kingdom Metazoa; phylum Mollusca; class Gastropoda; order Stylommatophora; family Helicidae; genus Cepaea; species Cepaea nemoralis. The sequence goes on from JACEFZ010002108.1 coordinate 67,288, forward strand.
AAATTTAGTGACACAGAAACGGGGGAGAAGGGGAGGATGTCAGCATGTTGGGGAATAGACAGAACATATACATGAAAATAAAGATATCAGAGACAGGACATAGGCAGGGACAATAGATATGCCATAGATATGCCATAGACAGGACAACAAGACCCAGCTATAAAGGGGACACAAGTCTGTGAACAGGATGCAGGGACAGAGAGACAGGACTACGTCCTTGACCGACACTCAAGCTTGCACAACAAGACCGGACAGCCAGGACGGCATGAATACTGATACAGTCCGACTAGCCCAGGACGCACGGGGTCGAGTACCACGTGGTTAGCAGGCCGAACACCAGAAGGCTTCAGACTAGGACTGGACACGTTAGAGGGAAGACACATGTATCTGGGCAAGTGTATTGATCGCGGGTGTGAGAGCCAGTTTTGCGAGCGAAGATAGCGAGTACTGAGTGCGGGGTTGTTTTGTGATTACATTGACTGATATAGCTGAGTGTTAATTAGCATCTATGTATATAAGAGTGATCTGATAATTAACTGCCATGTGTGCTGGAAATTATTGTACAATGCACACATTCTGTTGATAATGCTGTTATGCATAAATAAATAGGATTAACCCACATGTAACGGTTGAACTCTTTGAATGCATGTGAAGAAACCCCTGTAGCGTGTAGAATGACGAATGAAGGGTGCTTTGTGTGAGACGCTGACAAAGGGAAAAGAATAAGGGGAAGGCAGATAAGTAAATATCTTGATCGCATAGCATGGTCGGGACAAGAACACAGAGCTGATCCATGACTCTGGTGACCGTATAAGATGGTGAAACATGACCGCCCATGCTTAACGGCATTGCATATGATGATGCTGACTGAAATCATCAGCATAGGAACTCTTGGGGAAGGGTGGGGGCGAAGAGAAGCACCTTAGCGAATGACCTGAGTGTAATGTTTAAGTAAGCATTAAGCATTAAACAGGAGAATGAAAACAACAAAGGGACTGTTTCTTCCTCTACTCGTTCGCTGCTGTTCTAGTAAAGTCTACACCAGAAGTCCAGTTTTGGGATGTACATTGCTGTATTTAAGAGCCTGTTCCAAACAGCTTTGTGACGAGTGAATCAATGAAAATGAGAAGTAGAATTGATAAGACTTACTAGAACACAATCTCAAGTGGCAAAGGAGGTCAGCATGGCTGAATGGATATAAGTGCTCAGTCTTAAACATCTGGTTTGATGATGCCGCGGTAGCGGGTTCAACGCCCACACTAGTCGGCTGGGCTAACATGTTGACATGGGGACGTAAATTACAAGTACCTCTGAAATCAGAGTGAATTCGCCCAATGGAGGAAGACACTAGTAAAGATCAGTCCATTGAAATAGAAGTTAGTAGCATGTGTATGGACTACAATTGGGTTCAAAGCGAGTGAATGGCAACTTAAAGGGGGACAAAATGGTTGCTGCCATCCTTAGCACACAACGAAAGTATATACATACAACTACCTGAAAAATTTCTACATGAAATGTGTGTTTGTGTGCTGACAAGGGCTTTAGCAAGAACGGCCAGTTTCTGATTTGTGATAATGTGCTTGTCAAGCTTCCAAGTTCTACTCATGACGTTCATTCACTCATTGCATTTTTAGATTAAGCTTTCAGCACCATTTCTAATAACTTTATGAGGATAATTGGGCCCATGGCTCAATTCAACAATCAAAAACAGAGAGCATCTGTTGGATATTTTCCCCCCAGGACATGCTGGTGTGGTGGGAAACAAGCAGATGGAAAGATTGGTGGGATATGCTCCACTTGGTGGGGCATTGGTGCCTGATTGGTGGGATCTGCTCCACTTGGTGAAGCATTGGTGCCTGATTGGTGGGATCTGCTCCACTTGGTGAAGCATTGGTGCCTGATTGGTGGGATCTGCTCCACTTGGTGGGCATTGGTGCCTGATTGGTGGGATCTGCTCCACTTGGTGAAGCATTGGTGCCTGATTGGTGGGATCTGCTCCACTTGGTGAAGCATTGGTGCCTGATAAGAAAAATATGGTCAGTGCCCGTTGGAATCATGTATGGTGCGGAATAGGTGGATCATCATGACTAGGAGAGAATGGTGCTGCAGGGAGTGACCAGAGGAACTGGCCAAGACTCAAAATTGTAATCAGGACACACACATGCAGCAAACTATGGCAGGCAATAAATTGTGCAACCTAATTTTGTGTGCTTCTGTGTTTGAATTCACTAAGGATGGAGAAGGTGGGGGAACAGATTGAGAACCCGTATGTGGAAAGGATGAGATTGCGAGGGATTGGTAGGAGTTCTGGTAGAATCTCAAAATTGAGAGGGAAGGCCAGGATATCTTTCAATCAGATAACGGTGGGAATGATTAGTAATGTGACTCTTTGCTGGCTGTTGAACAAGGGAACAGAGCACATTTAGAAATGTCCTGAGTGCAGTGATGTCAGTTCTTAGCTTAACTGAATTCAATTCACTAAGGGAATACATGGTTTCAAATTTCCATGTATTTGACTGACTGGCTGGCACCTTGCTGTCTTCTTCTTCTTTCGTTCACTTGAAATATGTCTATAACTGTAATGCTGTCTCTTGTATGAATTGAACTGTCTTTTTCAGTTCACACAGCGGTCCATAGAGTTTATCTTCCACTGTCGTCTCTCTAGGCCAGAAGGTTTGCCTAGATATGTTATATTTTGGGCAGTCTTGGAGTATGTGCTCTGCTGTCTGCGACGCCAATCCACATGTGCACATGGCTGTTTCACCAATCTTGAATTTTGTATACATGTGGTTGCGTAATCTATTGTGTCCTGTTCTGAGGCGCAGAATAATGACTTGTTCTGGTCTGTCCATAATGTGGTAGTCATCTCAAGCAGGTTTTGGTGGCTTTCCTTGCTGTCTTGACAGACAATAGTTTGTAAAATGGAGTTATCTCTCAATAACACAAAGCCTGGGCTGAATTTAGAGACTATATGTTGCCTATGCAGCATGATCCCTCTCTCGGCCTGTCTAGTTTACTCCAGAGGAAAGGTAACACCAATATGTCTGGAACAAGATAAGCTGCAGAAGCTGCCGGATTGTATTTATTGAAGGTAAAACTGTAACCTGAACACTGATTAGCATATGTTTTAGAGCATGTTACCTATAATCTTCAGCCCTACAAACATTCTCCTGACAACATCAGCAATAGTATGCATGTTGCAACGATAGTTAACGAAAAATATTTAAAACTGAAAAATACAAAGTTAATGTGAAATGTGGATACATCATTTCTGAAAAATAATAAAACTACCAAAGATGTCAACTATTCTTTGACAACAGATACACCAGAAAACATTGCAGTAATGAGTATTAATTATATGTGATTTGTAAATAGAATATATAACAGCAATGTTACAGAATATATACATGATAACAATACAAAATTGTTTCTCTTCTACTCCAAGTTATAAAGGCTTTGTAGACATAATAAGAATCCTAGGATTTGAAGTCTTATCCTTATAATGAGACAAGTCAGCCACAAAACACACATATCTTTCAGTTTTCTCTTTCTATCCTAGGATGTTGAGATCTTATCCTGATTATAAAGAGACAGCCAGCCACAAAACACACATATCTTTCACTGTTTTCTCTTTCTATCCTATGATGTTGAGGTCTTATCCTGATTATAAAGAGACAGCCACAAAACACACATATCTTTCACTGTTTTCTCTTTCTATCCTAGGATCCTAGAAGGTCAAGAAGTACAGAACTGTAAAGTATGGAGGGAAAAACAATATCAAGTAATCGGTTCTTGTATTAACGCGATCTTGAAACAGAACTGTAAAGTATGGAGGGAAAAACAATATCAAGTAATCGGTTCTTGTAGGGAAAAACAATATCAAGTAATCGGTTCTTGTATTAACGCGATCTTGAAATAATCTTAACACCCCCCCCCCCCCCGAAACCTTAAAATTCCCCATTGGAGGAAATTTCCCACCTGTTGAGAACCACTAGTCTAAACGAAGTGTGTAGGGAACATAACATGATAATTAGAAGAAGTAAAACAGAGGTAATGACTATAACTAAAGAAGAAAAAAACGACAATTCACCTAAACAAACATCCGCTGAAACAAGTAAAGAGTTTCAAGTACCTAGGAGGTATAATATGATCAAATGGCAAATCAGAAGATGAGACTGAAAATAGATGCAATAAGGCAAACCAACTCATTGGACAAATGGCACCAATACCAACGAACAAACGTATCAATAGTTACTAAGAAAGCACTTTACAACACAATCTTCCTACCAACTCTATGTATGCTACCAATGCCAATCCTGGACAATGATAGAAAGAGAGAAAAGAAAAAATCACAACAGAAATGAGATTCCTGAGAAGAATACTCAATATATCAATAAGAGATAAGATCAAAAATGAAGAAATCAGGACTAAAGTGGGGGTTATGACAGCACTAGATTCTATTAGAAGGCAGCAAGTCAAAAGGTTTGGCCATGAAAGTAGGTTACTAACTAATAGTATACCACACTCCTGTGTGTTGCCGGGGCCCATAAGGGAAGCAAGAACAGCAACACTGCAGCCTACCACGCATGTCGTAAGAGGCGACTAAGGAGGCTTGATGGTTCCGTTGCCCTGCTACTAAGTGCGTGCATGGCGCGACACTGTGAGCTGTGAGTTTCGTGTGAAATGCTTTTGAATCTGCCCAAGGTTTTTTGGAACGTGACTGCATGTTCGGAGCGATGGCGGATGGCTATGTCCCAGAGTTGACCGGTTTTTGCCTTATGCAGAAATGCATGGCTGCTGGGCTTCTGGTTGACTGCCACTGCCATCGACGATGAACTGTATTTCGTGGACTGTGGGTGAACATCTAGGAAACATCCAGATGGGAAAATGACTGCCGATTCCATCAGAAATGAACTGGGTGTTTCGTTGGGGACTGGTGTGTTGACATTCTGGTGGCGGCATTATGCACAGTGTATCTGTGCGAGCTGTTGTTTGTCGAGACTCCTGTCTTTTCCACTTTTCACATTGGGCAGTGGGGAGCGTTTTGTGTGATATTCACTGGCACAGGAACGGAGCATAATGGTTGACGACCCGTTGCTGTGAAGTTGGAACTGCAACTAACTAACTAACTAGTATACCACAACAAGCAATGATGTACAGATCAGATGGAAGTAGAGGAAGAGACCGACCACGTAAACGATTGACAGAGGGAATAGCAGAGCCCATGGGAATATTGATAAATGAAGCCCATAATCGGGCACTCTCCTGCTGTTTATACTTCACCTCAACACCGCAAGGTACAAGAGGAACATGATGAGATGAGATGAGATCCTAGGATGTTGAGGTTTTATCCTTATCACAACGAGACAAATAAGACATATTTGTTTCTTTTAATGTCTCTTTCTCTTTCTATGCAAGAATGTAGAGGTTTATTCTTATCACAATGAGAACAATAAGACATTAAACATGTTTCTTTCACTCTCTCTCTCTCTCTATGCAAGAATGTAGAGGTTTATTCTTATCACAATGAGAACAATAAGACATTAAACATGTTTCTTTCACTCTCTTTCTCTCTCTCTGTGCAAGAATGTAGAGGTTTATTCTTATCACAATGAGAACAATAAGACATTAAACATGTTTCTTTCACTCTCTTTCTCTCTCTCTCTATGCAAGAATGTAGAGGTTTATTCTTATCAGAATGAGAACAATAAGACATTAAACATGTTTCTTTCACTCTCTTTCTCTCTCTCTATGCAAGAATGTAGAGGTTTATTCTTATCACAATGAGAACAATAAGACATTAAACATGTTTCTTTCACTCTCTTTCTCTCTCTCTGTGCAAGAATGTAGAGGTTTATTCTTATCAGAATGAGAACAATAAGACATTAAACATGTTTCTTTCACTCTCTTTCTCTCTCTCTATGCAAGAATGTAGAGGTTTATTCTTATCAGAATGAGAACAATAAGACATTAAACATGTTTCTTTCACTCTCTTTCTCTCTCTCTCTATGCAAGAATGTAGAGGTTTATTCTTATCACAATGAGAACAATAAGACATTAAACATGTTTCTTTCACTCTCTTTCTCTCTCTCTATGCAAGAATGTAGAGGTTTATTCTTATCACAATGAGAAAATAAGACATTAAACATGTTTCTTTCACTCTCTTTCTCTCTCTCTATGCAAGAATGTAGAGGTTTATTCTTATCAGAATGAGAACAGTCAGAAATAAAAATGGATTTATGTTCTTGACTGCCTTTCTCCTTTCTAACCTTATCCTAGGTCATAGATAAAATTATATAAAAGCCCATATAAAAGCAAGTGTACAAGCTTGTTGGCAAGGCCAAACAGATAAAGCAATTTGAAACATTCTATTGAAAACAACATTTTCAAAAAGCCAAAATCTACAGCAAGAATAATTTGCATATCCTTTACAGGACATCGCTGTCACCATCAGCATCTGTCAGCTGTATGTTGATTTCTTGGCAAGATTACGCTCAGTAGTTTGCCATTGCTTTCTGAGCGGCCGGCTCACATACCCCGTAAGTTACTGATGCGATTCAAACCACTGCTGATTCTCACCGTCATCACGTTACCAACGAGAGTATACGAGATTACGGAGAAAAGTCATAACCTCTAAGCCACGAAGCCGGCAAAAATTTACAGCAGTTATGAATATATCAACATTTTAGCAAGGCATTTCTGGCAATGTACATTTTAACATTTTACCTTCATCAGATTGTCTCTGTTCTGTAGCCACCATCATCATACTGACCTCATAATACTCTGATCTCTGAACAAACTTTGCAGCATGGGCAATGGTCCCATTGTCTGTATACCAGCACAAAAAAGGGTCGCATGCATACCAGCATAAAAAAACGGTTCACAAAGCAAGAGGATAAACTTCAATGCACCAAGTTTCACCCCATACAACTTGATCTCTTTCTGCCGGGCGGTCTGACTAAAGCGCTGCAGAAAGCACAAACTCCGTAGCTCCAGCGACGACATGCAATTTCCAAGAAAATGTCACTCATGAAATGAACGCAGCTCAGAATCGAACCCACAACATTCAGAGTGCGAGGGAGGCGGCGTAACCACATCGCTGTGGAGACGCCCAAACATAAGAGATGCTAGAACTATTTTGTTGTATGTTTAAAAGTTGCATGTCCTTGACAAGATGTTGCAATCAACCTTAGCATTTATTGGTGATTTGTGATTTTCTAGGCAATTTTACACGCAGTTTATCACAGTTTACTTTTCTGAACAGCCGACACCTCACACAATGGAAATCAATGCAAAATGGTCTGCTTACAAACTGCCACAGCTGATTTTGAACCCTCGACTTGGTATCTCGAGGAATTGTAACACGTGTTCCCTGCTCCTAAGTCACAGCACTGGCTAACCATGTGATACCAAAGCCGTTGTAATCAGCTCACGTTATATTTACAGCTCAAAGGGCAATAGTTGAATCTCAATGAACGGATAATAAAACACTCTGTTTACATTGAAACATGTAGGTCAGCATGGCCGACAGAATAAGAAAACAAGTTCTTAAACATCTGGTGTGCTGATGCTGAGGTATGAGGTCCAATCCCTACACCGGACAGTTGGACTAAAATGTTGACTTCTCATCCTTGACTTGGGGACGTAAATTACAAGTACCTCTGAAGTCAGAGTGGGTTCGCCTGATGGCAAGGGACACTGGTAAAAGGGAAAGCTGATCCACACGCAAAATTCAGTCCAGTGCTACTACAAGTAGTGTGTATGGACTACGCTTGAGTTCAAAGTGATAAAGAGCCAAAAAAAAAAAAAAAAAAATTAAAACACAAACTATTATTTCCTTGAAGTCTTTCTCCGAAGCCTATACTGATCCTTTGAACCTCGAAACCTATCAACACTGATTTTATTTTTGTCGAGCCTGGAATACATGTCTTGGAAATGGACGGCCATTAGATAGTCCCGCTCCTCCTGTGACATCCCAGACTGATCTAGGTCCACAACATCTATTGCTGATGTTTCTTGTCGCACTGAGGATGAACCATCGATAGCTGAATCATCTTTAATAGTCTTCCTCTTCTTACTGAAAATCACATCACTCTCTTTAACTACCATGTCTTGTCTGTTATCATTGTGTATGTTATTAATCTGTTTTCCTTCATCCAATATAATCTGTTCCTCATCGTTACTAGGCACAGTGAGCTTTCTTTTTCCAAAACGATTTAATCCTTCTTCTCGATTTATCTTTCCTGGTTCACTTTTATCAACAATTCTATTGTTTTTGGTTTTTAGCCCGCGTTTTAATCCACTCTGACTGTCATTTGGCACACACCACCGCATTTTGGAAACAACTGGCTGCACTTTCTTCCCCCTTGGAGAAAGAATCGTTGAAGTTTTGGACTTCTTCGCTGAATGTGTCTTCATTCTGAAAACTTTAAATGTTGGATTCAGCATGCGTTTATGGTCTATCTTGGAGTCAGTTTTCACATTATTGTATTGTTCACAATCAATTCCAATTTGATTTTCTTTCTCTGAATTGCATTTTGATTTCACATTGGAGATTTTAGTGTTTTTTTCCAATGACACCAAATAAGCAGACTGTTGTCTGGAAGGAACCTGGTTTTCAGGAAATTCTGTACAAGGAACATTACCACCCTTTGTTATATCCTCAATATCACTGCTTGTTATGTCATCACTATCATTCTTTGTTGTATCATCACTATCACTATTTGTCATATCATTATGACAAGAACTTACACAGCTATTATCATAATTACCACATAAATCATCAGCACATGCCACCGCATTAACTTTATCATTACATTTCCATTTGGCACCATCACCACTTTCTGTAGGGTGACAATCAAGTTTGTGGAAACGGCTGGATATGGATGCTGGATTGAAAGCTAGTTTTACCTTATCATTTAAGGCCCATGTTTGATCTTTACAGCTGGAATCAACATTTTCCACGTCTGCATGCAAACTTTGCTGGGATTCAAACTCGGTATCTCCAGATGACATGCCGCTCTCTACACAGGCTTTGCTGAAATTCTCACGATTCTTTCTGTGAAACAGCAGTGATGCCTCCTCACTGCTTGAACATCTTTCTCCTGCATCTGACGGCTGTGCCTGCTGGGATGACCTCAAGGATCTAGCCTTTGAAGAGGCCATCCCAGCCGACTCAAACTTTCCAGTTGCTGCAGATCCATCTGAAGGTTCATTGACTGAGTAACTGAATGGTTGTGTTGATGATATCCTAATGTGGATTTCAATGGGCTGCAACTGTTGCCTAGTGCGAGCATGTTTGCCATCTGGAATTTCATGCGCAATGTTAGCTGGAATATGAGTTCTTAAATCTGGGGTTGCTCCAGAGATGACAGTGCGACATCTTCCTAAGACATTGAGACCTGCAGCAAATCTGTCTGATGTTTCAAGGTTCAGGTTCATTCGGGAGGCAACTCCACAGCCAACTGCTGGATCTTCCAACAAGGGATTTCCAATGGGAACCTTGACTGGTGTGTCATCTGATGGATGTTTGTGTCCAAGAAGCTGTATCTTGGAAGAAAAAAACCCCTCTGATGCTGGAATATGTGAGGAGTCTTCGGGGAAATCCACATCATGAGGGAAGGTGTGTGAAGCCATGTCAGCATTGCCACAGTTGCCTACATCACGTTTCCCTGCTGCCTTATTATCACAGCCAGGAGATGTGATACCTGTCTCACGAGGGACTGGGCTGAAGAATATAGCCAATGTCAAATTGCCACTGGATGCTTCCTTGATTTGTTTGCATTTTCCCTTATTGTTTTTGCTGACAGTCTTTTGGTCCAACAACTTGTTGCCTCTATTGGACACAGTTGAGGATGTAGTCCAAGCTTCTGGCTCCAATAATTTGTCTTCATCATCTTCAGACGCAAAAGTCTGAAACAGAATAACAAATCTTTTTTTTAACGTTTAGAAACTAATTAAAAGCAAGTGTACAATTAATTAATACCCAGATTAAGAGAGATCTGAAACAGGGGAAGAACAATGTGGGGTTGTAGAAGGAAAGGGTACAGTAAATGCTGTGTATATGCTGCGAACAGTTATTGAACGTGCTATAGAAGTAAACAAGGATATACATCTTTGCTTTATTGACTACACAAAGGCTTTTGATAGAGTTAGACATGTCAACATGGTGGATATGCTTGCAGATCTACAAATTGATGGGAAAGACATTAGACTTATAAAAAACATATATTGGAAACAACAAGCTGCCATACGGATTGACAATGAAGTGGGACAATATCAACCTATTAAAAGAGGTGTTAGGCAGGGATGTGTAATGTCTCCAGATCTTTTTTCCCTATACAGTGAAAATATTTTCAGAAATGTAGAAGACATAAATGGAATCAGCATTGAAGGACGAAACATAAATAACATTATATATGCAGATGATACAGTATTGATTGCAGACAATGCACAGGATCTGCAACAATTAGTAGATGCGGTTGTTGTCCACTGTGAGCAGCTGGGGTTGGAATTAAATTGTAAGAAGACACAGGTTATGGTCGTCACTAGGAAGAACGAAGTACCACAATATAATATACAAGTAAATGGGAATATTCTTCAACAAGTGAATCGGTACAATTATCTCGGAACAGTCATAACATCTGATGGGAGATGCCTTGAAGAGATTAGAACAAGAATCGCCATGGCGAAAGTAGCCTTTAGCAAGATGAAAAACATTCTGACCAATAAAAAGATGTCAATTGAAACGAGAAAAAGAGTGTTGAGGGGATACATAGAACCTGTTCTTTTGTATGGATGTGAAACTTGGACAATGTGCAGTCAAGCTGAAAAACATCTGATGGCTGCAGAAATGTGGTTTCTGAGGAAAATGCAAAGAATACCATGGACAGATAGAAAAACCAATGACCAAGTAATACAGGAGACAAATGAAAATCGTAGATTGATTAGAGAAATTAGACGTAGACAGTCAAAATTTTTTGGACATGTTATGAGAATAAATGGACTGGAGAACTTAGTGACAACTGGCAAGATCGAAGGGAACAGACCAAGAGGAAGACCGAGAGAAAAATTCCTGGATGGCTTGGCCACATGGCATGGACGAGACAGGAACACTGAGCTGATCCACGACTCTGGTGATCGAGTGAAATGGCGAGTCATGACCGCCCGCGCTTTCCGGCATGGCACATGATTGATTGATTGATTGATTGATAAGAGAGATCTGGGAGAGATCTTCTTGAGAGGTCAGCAGGCTCCCAAGTTAAGAACCTGATCTCTATAGATGTGTATATACAACCCAGGTTAAAAACTGTTACTACAAGAACTACAGTCAACAATACCAGGCAGAATCATCACAAGCAGTATTGTTTCTCACATCACAATTTCATACCTCTTTAAGCTTTTCTGCTATTTCTCTATTTAGCCTATCCCATTCTTCCTTCAATCTCTCCATAGTCTCTTTTTCTCTCTCTTCCTCTTGTTGTAATGATCTAATCAGGGCTGCACTTGCCTCCTCTTCCATTTTTGCTTTCTTTTGCCGGGGATGCTGAAGCTGTGGGCAGAGAGAAAAGAGAAACTGATTCAGTTAATCAGCATCAGATTAAGCTCTAGCAACACCTACAAGGCAACGTTAGCTGCATTTTTGTAGCTTTTCTGGCATCCAAAGGGAGGCAATAGTTAGGAGTTAGATATGAATGCTACAAGCCCTGGTAGTCCTCATGCAGGTGTGACTAACTTCTTTATTTTACTGAAACATTGTCAAATCTGCATTTCAGAAAATGAAGAGTATCTTATGCAATAACTCACAATCACTGAATATAAGAAAAAGAGTGCTAAAATGCTATTTAGAACCTGTTTTGCTGCATGTCGGTGAATCTTGGAATGTAAATGAACAAATTAGGAAGAACTTGGAAGCAACAGAGATGTGGTTCCTAAGACGAATGTTGCAAATTCCTTGGACTGCCAGAGTAACTAACAACAATTGCCTGAAAGAGGCTAATGAAACTAGAATATTATATACTAGAATATATTTTCTTGGAATGTAAATGAACAAATTAGGAAGAACTTGGAAGCAACAGAGATGTGGTTCCTAAGACGAATGTTGCAAATTCCTTGGACTGCCAGAGTAACTAACAACAATTGCCTGAAAGAGGCTAATGAAACTAGAATATTATATACAACAATAAGAAAGAGACAAACATCTTTCTTTAGTCACATGATGAGAAGAGAGGCAATGGAAAACATCGTAACAACTGGAGAGATCGGGGTGGGGGCAGAGGCAGACCAGGAGAAATTATCCTTGATGGACTGAGGCTGTGACAAGGAGGAATATCATCAGTAGAGTTGATCCAGTGTTCTCTTGTATGACATTCACTGTCTTTTTTTTTTTTTTTGGTTTTACATATGTAACTCTAACATACAAAGTCTGTAACATAGTTTTTGATTATTTTGCCTTATGTTATGTAATACTAGCAGACACATTAAAGTAGTTAATCAGACGAGGGGTTCTCCGCCTGCACTCATCATCTCGCTAAGTGAGGGGAAGACTGGCCACCTGTTCCTCTGTATCCAGGCCTACAAAATGTCATGGCCCTATCACAACATTGATCCTTAGCAGCAAAATGCTTCAGGACATTTTTAAAAAAAAGTTGTGCCAGTATTCAGCCACCTCCCTTCTGCAAACCATAATTTAAATGATACTGTAAACATGAGGCCATTTTGTATCCAACATCCTTTTTATCTTTCTAGGCACGAAACAAAATGTCTATGTGATTATCTGTGAAATATGTATCCACATGAATGTAAAATATCCAGTCAACTTGTTGAGTTGCCATTTTTATCCCACATCCTTTTTATCTTTCTGGGTACAAAACAAAATGTCTATGCGATTTAAAAAAATTAAGTTGCATGTCCTTCACAGGACGTAGCAGTCAACCCCAGCATTTCCGCTGTTTGTGATTCCTGGGCAAATTTTACATTAAGTAGTTTGCCATTGCTTTCTGAACGACCGGCACCTATACCTTTTTTGAAAAAACCAGCACCGTTGTTTCGAATCCGGATATTCGGGCTCACAAACTGCATTTGCAAGCCCTTAGCCACAGAGACCGGTTATTTGTGAAATATTTATCTACATGAATGTAAAATATCCAGTCAACTGATTGACTTTCTGAATGTTTTCCCCATACACATGTACAATTGATAAATTTATTATTATTTTTGCTGACAAAATATGTTTTCTCTTTGTCTGTGTGCGTTTACAAATATACTGTAATTTTCAACTGAGTGTATTATTCAAACAGAATATGTGTACAAATATACTGTTTTATTCAAATGAGTTTGTGTATACAAATATACTGTATATATTTAACTGAGTGTATATTTTTGAATAAGTACCTTTTCATGGTACGCATAATTAAACAACCCTTCTTTAATATATATATATTTTTTTTCAATTCATGACACTGCATTGTTTTTCATATTTAAAATGTTTGAAAATAAAACATGTAGCAGTGCAGGTTTCCTGTCTAACTATTGAACTGGTTAACAAATATGAAAAAAGAAAGAGAACTGATCACTGATAAAGACTTGACCTAATGACACATGCCTGGGTTCACTATCAGTAAGATCTGTGTCCTAGATAGCAATGGTACACATAAACAAGTTCACGAGGTAAAATAGGGTGGGGTAGTAAGTCCCCCGGAGGGGGCAAATGAGCAGACAGTTGAGATGTGGGGTAGTGTGTGTGGAGCCTGTGGAGGGCTGCAAAGAGGGGTTAAAAGACAGTAAAATACATTGACGGGGACAGTTGAAGTTGAGACCGAGAGAGGGTTGGATCGTTTTGGACAGTGTAGTGTTGGGAACCGACAGGAGAGGTCGGCAGTCCAGGAAATTGAAGAATAGCGGAGTTAAGGAGAGAACTCCGAGCTGTGGTTTTCAGTGATAGGAATTCTGAAACTAAGGATTAAAGGCTGAGCCCGGTTATCAGCAGACATAGTGAATTGAAGCCTAGCCCTTGAGAGGGTCGGATAGTTAACGGAGGCTTAGATCCAGTGTGGGTTGGATCGAGTGAATTCGGGCCTGGAGAGAGGCTAGTATACCTGTCATGTTGGAGGAGATTAAGTAGGCCTTGAGAGTCAGTGTTATTCGAAGTGTTCAATTGTGAGGAAGATATATTCTGAGAGAATTATTGTTCCTGGATGTATATGTTACGTGCGTCCATGTTCATTCGTTATTAAAAGGAATTGATGTGTGCAAATTAACTCTTGATCACTGACTGGTGTATGTGTGAATGCGGTGGTGACTTGTGGTGTGAGATAGGTGGCAAGCTCAGCTTCCACTCTGCAGTGAGATAGTAGAAGTATTAGAACCTAGACAACAACAAATCTCATTCTGGTGCAAAAGAGTTTGTGTCATGCGAGATTTATGAGGGCTCGTCGCTTAAAATAGATTATCTGGGAGGCTATGTCCGGTCAAGAACAATATAGACATTGTTGTCATTCTGTTTATTTGTGAACTCTTCGCTTAGAGAGGATTCTGAGTTCAGAGACATTAGTCGGGCGCACAATTATCACCATATTCCAGCAAACAGTTGGAAAGGGTCTCTCTTCAAAAGGGTCGGAGAATTAATACAGAGTTCATGGGAAACCAGGTGGAAATAACATTGCTCACTCGGAGAGGGGAGAGTGGGCGGTGAAAGGTTGTCCACAGTATAAACACTGGGTTTTCTCCTGTGCGGGAACTTGCTAGCAGACAAAACGGCGGCACAGAAAAGTCATGTGGACAAAAAGTTGGAACTGTTTAAGACAGGAGCGGGTCAGTCCGGTGCGTGTTGAAGACAGGTGCACAGTGTTTTTCACAGGTCAAGAGCGGGTCAGCACAGGTGAACAGTATCGCTGTCAGGAAACAATAATAAAGACAGGATTGGAAAACCAAAGATAGCAGACAGTTCACGAGAAGGTCACTACACGTAAATTTGATACCAGGACAGTCAGCGCATGTAAACAGACAAAGAGTAATTTCGTAGCGATGTCCTGTGCATGGTGAGACAGTTCGTGTGTGGGCTGAGGGCAACGCACGGTGTGGTCGCAGGTCGACAGGTCAAGAGTTTCACCGCAGGTAACAGGACGGGTGGGGCACATCGGCGAAGAATACAGGTGGAATACACAAGTTTAAAGAAAAAGACAGCAGTCACTGTAAATGGGGAAGCGTGGTGTTAGACAGCAACCAGATTCGGTGCATGTTAATTTTTTTCAAAGCATTGGGGCCTCATCAATGACCAGCTGGGTGAGGATGGTGGAAATTGTGAGTCTCCACGGACAAATGGGGTTGTATTAAAATGAGGTACTAGACGTAGTGACATTGGGAGTCAAGTCTGTTGTACTGAGGAAATTTCCATTCATTAACATTGAAACTTGGTGATTTTGTATTGATACACAGTGAAAGCTTACCGTGGAATTTTCCATTACTTTGAGAAGGAATACCAGTTGTTGTGCATTCAGGCACAATGGAAAATTACTGAGGGATTTTCCACTAGTTGTGTATTGAAACCAGGATTTATTTTTCGTCTTTGTTGAATTGTTCTGTTGTCGTCATCGTATCACTGAGCAAACATTCTACAATAGACAATCAAGCGCCGTCATCGCAAGAGTGGTCACATTTCTGTGCCACAAAGGACTTACGATACAGATTCAAAGTGCTGGACATTTGTTGCCATTTTGTCTCCTTAACCTTGTCGGTAAACGTGAATCCATAACATACATTATAAAATCAGGGGCTAGTTCCACAAGCAGGGTACAAAAACGTTACGGACTGTGTCGAGACAGGACATTTTGGACAATTACTATCACCTTCAACTTTTCCGACAGTTGGAACTTGGTATCACCACGTGAAGGAATAAGTAACCACTAAAAAAAACAATAATTCGTTTTGGGATCGAGTGTCGTAGTCACGTTAAAACATTAACAAACAGACATTTCCAGGCTATTATTGGAAACTATTAGAATCAAACTAAGGACTTCATTGCTGTCAGCCAATCATTTGGACATTTTGTTTGCTCTCATCGTCTTATAAATTGTTTTCGGGTGTTACGCAATTATTTGTATGTGGTCCAGTATTTGTGAGAAGTAGGATATTTTTGTGTTTCACGGAGTTCGTGAGACAGGGCAAAAGTAATTTTTCTGGGTGCACATTATATGTTGCTGGGAGGCAGCTGACGAGTCAGCTTGTTTTGTGTTTGTTGGGCATTGGGTCGTCTCGACATTATTCACTGTGTCCAATTGTCTATCATCAGATCTATGTACATTATTCAGTTTATGTTTGGTCTTTAGTTTTGCTTGCTTTCTCTTTACTGTTACATATGATATTTGGTTTATTCAGATATATGGTGTTATAGTAATTCTCACGTTAAAAAAATAATCTCCTATCTAGATTGTTTTTGTTGGCTTTTATGCGCACTAAATTTCTATTACATCGGCTTGTCGATGTCAGTTTTTTTTTCTCTTTGTGTCACTATACTATGCGTGTTGCGTCTTATAGACATCATTTATCGTTATAATTCATCCGTGTGTATGTATGTGTGTGTGTGTGTGTGTATATATATATATATATATATATATATATATATATATATATATATATATATATATGTGTGTGTGTGTGTGTGTGTGTGTGTGTGTGTGTGTGTGTGTGTGTGTGTGTGTGTGTGTGACAATATTTCCAGGAATTTTTCTACAGCTATTTGTTATATATTAGAGGGAGTATAGGTAATACCCCCCCTCACTACCTAGTGCTTACAGAGGGACTGTGTGAGTACAGAGTGATATTATTAGTACTACGAATCTACGTACAGTCTGAGTGGTGGTGTACTTAGGGAAGGTACATAAAGACTAGAAGCAGTGTCTGTATATTATAGTTGGCTGACAGACAGCAACGTGTCCACAAGTACAAGATGCCTACTTTAATGGAATACATCAAAGCAGGTGAACGGTTAGGCCTGAAGGGCAAAGATTTGCAGAAGCAAAAGAACAAAAACAGGCTGAAAGAGAACAAAGACAGGTTGAGAGAGAACAGAGACAGACTGAACTCGAAAACAAACGCCTACAGGAAGAAAGGTTAACTTAAACCCAATGCCTACAGGAAGAAAAGTTGGCTGAAGCTAAGCGCCTATACGAAGAGAGAGAGAGAGAGAGAGAGAGAGAGAGAGAGAGAGAGAGAGAGAGAGAGAGAGAGAGAGAGAGAGAGGAGAGAGAGAGAGAGAGAGAGAGAAGTGAAACTAGAAATGGAACAACAAAAGCGCCTACATGAAGAGAGAGAGAGACACACAAATGCAACTAGAACTTGAAAAGTTAAAACAAACAAATGCGATGGAAATTGAGAAAGAGAAACTCGTGTCAGATGGAAACTGAAATTGCACTAAAAAAGTTAGAACTATCATCTAAGGGTCAAAGTGAGGAAGGGAGAAGACCTTCGAAGTCGTCACAACGATTGAAATTGCCATATTTTACTGGACCGTGACAATCTTGAATCTTATCTTGGGAGATTTGAAACGTCTGCAAAAGCTTTAGGCATTCCAGAAGGAGAATATGCTGTGCGGCTAAGTGAGTATCTAACGGGAAGAGCCCTAGATACCATGCTCAATTTACCTTTGGAAGAAAGAAACAATTATACTATTCTGCATCAACGCTTGCTCACAAAGTTCAACCTAACTGAGCATGGATACAGAACAAAGTTCAGACAATTAGTGCCAGAGATAAATCAGGATTTTACAGATTTTGTCAATACAGTGAAGAACACATTTAATAAATGGATGGAGCTTGCAGAAGGTGGGAAAGATTTTAATCGATTAGTGGATTTGATGCTCAGAAACAAGGTATTATCGCCATGCAATACAAACTTAGTGGCTTTCTTTGAAGAACGTAAACCAAAGGACATAAATACAATGTATCAGTTAGGGCAAAACTACATGACTGCACATCCAAACAGCCCTATTGGCAGACAGATTGATGAGGAAATAGTCTGTGCAGCGTATACTAAACAGGATCAGAATCCTGAGATCAGACCAAGATCGAGAAGTGTAGACTTAACACCTAGGTATGAGCAACAAGAGCCTCAAGACAATGGTTTTTGTGGCAACAATTCTGGCAGATCAGGGCGTTACCCATACAAAAGGGGGAATTTTAAGAGACGTCTGAATGGTTATGCTGGTTGTTGGAATTGTGGAAGCTGGAGACATAAGGCAGGACAGTGTGATGCACAACCATCTAGTGGGCCAACGAATAACAGGAAAAAGGAGATCATTTGTTTCAAATGTGGAAAAAAAGAACCATTTCAACTATCAAAGTACGATGGGAGAAACTGAACAGTCTAATGCAGCACAGGTAATTGAGTCGCTTAACAGTGAGAGTTGTAGTGGATGCAAACCTCTTTTTGATAAAGACGGTCAGCCGGTCTTAATATGCGGTCACACAGTTCAAGCAGGATCAGCAGTGCATGCAGGAGGAAGTCTGAAGCTACACCATGGATTCGTTAATGATAGGCCAGCGTTAGCAATTAGGGATTCCGGATGTACTACGATCGGGATCAGAAAAAGTTTGGTAGATCCCTCGGATTACACAGGGAAAAAAGTTAGATGCATAACTTTTAACGGGACGGTAGAATTATATCCATTGGCCATGATCACAGTAAAAACATCATATATCACAGGAAGAGTGATAGCGTGTGTTCTGGACTCACCAGTGGCAGATATCATAGGAAATGTACCACGAGGTAAAGAGTGTACAGAAGAGGAAGTAGTTTATTGGGACCAGAAACATAGTTTAAGCAGTAACGAGGTAGTTACCAAAAGAAAACCTAAATTAGAGAGTATAGCTGAAGAAGAAGAGGCACTTGAAGTAGACACAGAGGACAAGGATAGTACAACTGAGCAGGTGAGAATGGATCTCAAACATAGCTTTAGCGACTCCCAGTGACAAGATACTTCTCTGGACAAATGTTTCCAATGGTGTAGTAAAGTAGAACATAGGCAATCAAAGAAGGGTAGATGGTGCTTCGAAATGAAGAAAAATATTCTCACTCACAGTTTGTTAGATGACAAAACTACACAGAGGCAAGGAGATCGATATATAAAAACAGTTCAGGATATTGCATGTGCAGGACACATAGGAAGAAGGCGTACGTAGCAGAGAGCAGGGTGCCAGTTAGCAGAGAGCAGGGTGCCAGTTACATTGGCCAGGATTTAATAAAGAGGTTAAACTAAACATAGAATCAGGTGGAACGGTGCAATATGCAGATAGGAAAGTTAAGTCAGTTCAAAAGAGTGTTCGTGACATCACTGACCCAGGGTTAGGGTCATCGACAGGAATTGGAGGTGGTTTAATGCAAGAAAAGAACCACCTGATAGAGGGTCGGTACACAAATAGTTTGTGTGTTCTTGAAGCTATTAATAGACCAGGTGGGTACACAAATATAATGTTTTCTATCATATGTTGATTATTATGCGATGTATTAGCTCATGCATTGGTACACAAGATGGAAAGTTGGTTTTATTGATGTGTGGGGAGTATGGGAGTTTATGAGGATTGCTCGATGTGTTATTTAGTGGGGTAGCTGGAGTGAGATGGAGTTATACTTACGGCTACCCAGGCAATGTGTCTGGGTCACATATTTGATAAGTATTAGTCTCCCATCATTTGAAAACGATGTTTTCTTTTGAAGAGGGGGTAGTGACACATGCCTGAGTTCACTATCAGTAAGGTCAGTGTCCTGGATAGCAATGGTACACATAAACAAGTTCACGAGGTAAAATAGGGCGGGGTAGTAAGTCCCCCGGAGGGGGCAAATGAGCAGACAGTTGAGATGTGGGGTAGTGTGTGTGGAGCCTGTGGACGGCTGCAAAGAGGGGTTAAAAGACAGTGAAATACATTGACGGGGACAGTTGAAGTTGAGACTGAGAGAGGGTCGGATCATTTTGGACAGTGTAGTGTTGGGAACCGACAGGAGAGGTCGGCAGTCCAGGAAATTGAAGAATAGCGGAGTTAAGGAGAGAACTCCGAGCTGTGGTTTTCAGTGATAGGAATTCTGAAACTAAGGATTAAAGACTGAGCCCGGTTATCAGCAGACATAGTGAATTGAAGCCTAGCCCTTGAGAGGGTCGGATAGTTAACGGAGGCTTAGATCCAGTGTGGGTTGGATCGAGTGAATTCGGGCCTGGAGAGAGGCTAGTATACCTGTCGTGTTGGAGGAGATTAAGTAGGCCTTGAGAAGTCAGTGTTATTCGAAGTGTTCAATTGTGAGGAAGATATATTCTGAGAGAATTACTGTTCCTGGATGTATATGTTACGTGTGTCCGTGTTCATTCATCATTAAAAGGAACTGATGTGCGCAAATTAACTCTTGTTCACTGACTGGTGGATGTGTGATGCGGTGGTGACTTGCGGTGTGAGATAGGTGGCAAGCTCAGCTTCCACTCCACAGTGAGATAGTAGAAGTATTAGAACCTAGACAACGACAAATCTCATTCTGGTGTAAAAGAGTTTGTCACCTAGTATATGTGAAGGGATATCACTTGACCATATTGTGGCAGTTTCAGCCATGGGATTATCAGTCACAAAAATCTACTGAGAAAGCGCAGGTTCGCAAAGCTGCTATAGCATGCCGTACACAGAGAGAGAGCGTGAGGATTTTCTGTCTCCAGGATATCAGGCGTGGAAGGCAATGAACAGGATGACAGCCTAGCTGATGCTGCCCCTTCAGACGGAAGGTTACTCTATGATAAAGTTGATGTGGTGAGGACTCTGGATTCGGGTGGTGAGGATTCTCTGGAATTGGGCAGAGATTGCAGCTATACAAATGGAGTATCCATATATGGGAACACTGGCTCAAAAGGGAGTTAGTAGAGTCTGGACATTACTAAAAGTGTAGAGGAAAAGTCAGGCAGACTTTTAATCAAGCTGGTACTTGAATAATAAAGAATGTTGAAGTGCTGCATAGAACCTGTACTTTTGTATGGATGTGAAACGTGGACGATAAGCAGACAAGTTGAAAAACATCTGATGGCTGTGGAAATGTGGTTTCTGAGGAAATGTAAAGAATACCATGAACAGACAGAAAAACCAATGAGCAAGTCCTTCAAGAGGCAAAAAAAAAAAAACGTACATTGATTAGAGAAATTAGACATACGAGTCATATTTTTTTGGGCATGTTATGAGAAAAAATAAATTAGAGAACTTGGTGACAACTGGCAAGATTGAAGGGAAAAGAACAAGGGGAAGACAGAGAAGTAAATACCTGGATAGCTTGACCACATAGCATGGCCAGGACAAGAACACAGAGTTGATCCACAACTCTGATGATCATGTAAAATGGTGAAACATGACTGCCCATGCTTATCGGCATGGCACATGATGATGTTGACTGAAATCATCAGCATGGGAACCCTTGGGTGGGCCATAAAGAGGGAAAAAGGGGAGGGGGGGGGGGGGCGGAGCAGCTGTGAGACTGTCCTGAGTGCAGTGATGTTGATTGTCAAATGAAGTTTTCAAGTAAGTACTAAGCATTAAACAGGAGAATGAAAACAACAAAGAGACTAGTTCTTCTTCTACTTGTTGGCTACTGTTCTAGTAAAGTCTACACCACAAGTCCAGTTTTGGGATCTATACTGATGTACGCGAGCAGGTCGGAAAGTTATGCACCACAATTATTATCTCTTTAACCGTTAACATAAAAATAAAATTTAGTCACAATGTTCATGCACATGTGCAGCAAACATTTCTACTTCTCAACATAATCCCCATCAAATTTAACGGCTTTACACCATCTTGAAACAAAAGCATGTATCCCAGATCTGTACCACATTTTGTCCTGTTTATGTAGCGATTTCTTGACTGCATTAATCACTCCCTCATTGTCTTCAAACTCTGTCTCACTGACAGCATTCTTAAGGGGGCTGAAAAGATGGAAATCAGATGGTGCCAGGTCTGGACTGCAAGTTGGATGGGGCAGTACATTCCACCACATGTTGTCAATTGCCTCCCTTGTTTGCAATCCTCTGCTTGTAATGTATGCCATTAATATCTGCCATTTCAACGGTTTTGTGTCACGCTTAGAATTGGTTTACAGAAGTCCAATTTGGTATACACCTTCAAGAGATTATAAACTTAATTTGGTGCAGATTTAATGCTTATATCTTTATTATTAGCTGATAAAATAATTGTGGTGCATAACTTTCTGACCAACCCTCGTATTTAAGAGCTCGTTCAAAAAGCTTTGTGACGAAGTGAATCCATGAAAATGAGAAGTAGAATTGGTATTTTTACTAAAACACAATCACAAGTGACAAAGAAGGTCAGCTTAGCTGAACGGATACAAGCATTCGTTCTTAAACATCCAGTGTGCTGATGTCATGGTAGGGGGTTCAACACCTACACAGGTCAACTGGACTAAAATACAGACTTGGGGGCATAAATTACAAGTACCTCTGAAGTCAGAGTGTGTTTGCCTGGTGGCGAGGGACACTGGTAGTAGGGAAATATAATCCACATGCAAAAATTTATCCAGTGCAATTGAAGTAGTAATATACTGTTTAAAAAAAAAAATGCAACATTTTTGGTGTTACTTTTATAAAAGATATTCACCCCTCAACCCAACGACTGTGCCCATGTGGTCATTAACTTCTTGTGGTTACCTGAATTGTACTCACCTCATGATTCGTGAGGTCATGGTCAAAACAACATTTTTGACAATAACTTGTGATAGGTTGACTAATGTCCAATCAGTGAATATCTTTTATAAAAGTAACGCCAAAAATGTTACATTTCTTTTTTGAATAATATATATGTAAGGACTATGCTTGAGTTTTAAAGTGAACGCAACCCAAAATAAAAAAGGCACAAAATGGATGTTGCCCTTGTCGACACACAACAAACACACACAGATACAACTACATGAACAATTCTATGTTTGTGTGCTGACAAAGGCTTTAGCAGCAGCGGCCAGTTTGTCACTTGTGACCATGTTCTAGCCATGCTTACCAGTTCTACTCGTTTTCATTGATTCACTCATTGCATTTTTCAATTTGGCAGCTGACCGCCTTGCGTTGGTTTTTTTTTAAATGAAATGGTATGGGTGCTAGTCATTCAGAAAGCAATGGCAAACTACTGAACATAAACCTGCCCAGGAATCACTTCTTCTTCTTCTGTTTGCTTGAAATATGTCTATAACTGCAATGTTGTCTCTTGTATGAATTTAACTGCCTTTGTTAGTTCCCCAAGAATCACAAACAGCTAAACAATGCCGGGGTTGACTACTACATCCTGTAAAGGATATGCAACTAACATTTAAATTTGCATTTTGACAGCTTTACTGCACCTCCACCAACATAATGTCTGAATATCTTTATGAGGATGTTTGTGTCTGTGGGCTAATTCAACAATCAAAAACAGAGAGCATCTGTTGGATGTTTTCCGCTGGGATATGTCAGTGTGGTGGGAAACTAGCAGCGGACAGACTGGCTAGGTCTAAACCACTAGATGGAGTGTTGGTGCATGATAAGGCAGACATGGTCGGGGTCATTTTGCAATTGTGTGTATAGTGTAGAAAAACAGACCATCACGGCTTGGAGAGAACGGTGCTGCAGGGAGTGACCAGAGGATCTGTCTGACACTCGGGACTTTGAGGAAAGGCCAGACGGACATATAATCAAACGTTAGGCACCATTAGTATTGAGAATCTTCGCTGGCTGTTGAAGATAAAGACAGAGCATGTATGGAAATGTCCCAAGTGCACTGATGTGAGTTCTTGACTCTGCTCAACTGTGGGTCAATGTGGAGGGAACAGATGACAAAATATAGTAGCCTCGAAGGGTGTTTGACAGTGTCTCCTGCCTGTTCACTGGTGTGATTGAGGCAATTTTATCCTGTCCAAGTCACTGCTCACCAAGAGGAAAGAAGGCAATTCTAAAAGAGGTATGAATTGATGCTGAGAAAACCACAAAGAAATCTGGATCGCAGACTTAATTAATTTCACTTTGGAATATCTCAAAAACTAGCACCTACGTAGGCAGAATTATCTACGAATTAGGAAAAACAGCACAGGTGGTAGAAGATTAGCTTTGCGGGATTAATCCACCGAGCAAACAGACCACAAATAGTAATGGGAAAGTGGGGTGTTGGTGCGTGGTAAGGGAGATTTGGTCGGGGACATTTGGAATCGTGAGTGGTGCGGAATGGGTGGATCGTCGCAGCTTGGAGAGAATGGTGCTGCAGGGAGATGTCAGGGATCTGGCTAACACTCAAAACTCTGAAGAAAGATCAGACGGACATATGGTTAGACTGCTACTGGTATCATTGGTGCTGAGACTTTTCGCTGGCTGTATATGATGGCCCAGCATGTATGGGAATGTCCCAAATGCTGTGAAGTCAGTTCTTGACTCAACTCAAGAACACATGAACAGGTAGGCTGAGAAACAGATGAATAATATGGGAAGAACATGCAGTGGGCTGCAGGAGATTGCAGAAGATTGGACATCACTGAGCTGGTTGAGGACCTATTTACAGGCAGAATAAGTCACAGTTCAGTGCATACAGGCAGAAGAAGTCACTGTTCAGTGCATACAGGCAGAAGAAGTCACTGTTCAGTGCATACAGGCAGAGGAAGTCACTGTTCAGTGCATACAGGCAGAAGAAGTCACTGTTCAGTGCATACAGGCAGAAGAAGTCACTGTTCAGTGCATACAGGCAGAAGAAGTCACTGTTCAGTGCATACAGGCAGAAGAAGTCACTGTTCAGTGCATACAGGCAGAAGAAGTCACTGTTCAGTGCATACAGGCAGAAGAAGTCACTGTTCAGTGCATACAGGCAGAAGAAGTCACTGTTCAGTGCATACAGGCAGAAGAACTCACTGTTCAGTGCATACAGGCAGAAGAAGTCACTGTTCAATGCATACAGGCAGAAGAAGTCACTGTTCAGTGCATTGTGCTCTGGTTAACTAGACCTGACAGTATGATCAGGACATTTACATGCAAGCTCTGTCCCTCAGCAGATGTTGGTATCTAGGGATGCTAACTGCTACCACAGCACAGTGATTGTGAATGCACCCATGCTGTCCTCACCTATGATCATGCCCCCTACTGCCACATTGGATGCTACATGACAATTCCTAGTTAGATTGATTCATGGACACACCCTGCAGTAAGAGAACAATCCTACACATTCTTAGAAACAACACAATAGTAAGACTGGCCAAACAGATGGGAGAGGATTGTGACAAAGCAAAATCAGCATCATCATGTGGCTATACTCTATCTGTCCATGGCATTATCATTAGTTGAGTTGATAGTTGTTCAGTTGATTGTTGTTGAGTTGAGCTAAGAACCGACATCACTACACTCAGGACATTCCCATACACATTCCGTCCCCTCATTCAACAGCCAGCGAAGAGTCACACTACCAACCGCTCCCACCGCTATCCGATTCAAAGCTCCAATGGTCCTCCCTCTCAGCCACGAGACCCCTCCAGAAATCCCCACCCCTTCCACACACACAGACTCTCAATCTGCTTCCAAACTCGGTCTCACTGGTGCATGACCACCTGTCCCTTGACCATAGGAAATCTACCACCAAGAGGTGCATTCCTTGCCAGCCCATTAGCCTGTTCATTTCACCGCACTCCCACATGGCCAGGGCAAAAAAACAACAACATACTATCCTTATAATCTGTGACCTCTGAAGCAAGGTGATGCTCTCCACACGAAACACTCCCTTCTTCACCTGACTAAGCACCTTACTCATTATCATTCTTTTTGTTCTTTCTTTCACTTGAGATCTGTCTATACAGTGTATTTGCAATGTTGTCTCTGGTATAAAGTCATTCTTTTATAAAAAACATTTATGCAGCATCCACATAAATCCTCAATGATCAACTAACTGTCCATGCCTTGCTTCCGTACACAAAGATTCACTCGATATAGCCCTTAAGAACTTTTTCTCACGTTTGTTTGGGCTATTTTACTTTTGGTGTGTGTGTGCATATCCTTTACAGGACATCGTCCGTCAACACCAGCATTTTACTGCTGTTTGTTGATTTCTTGGCAAGATTAAGCTCAGTATTTTGCCATTGCTTTCAGAGCGGCCGGCTCACTTATCTCGTAAGTCACCAAAGCGATGAGAACCGCTACCAATTCTCGCACGCTGCAAGATCCTACGTGGATAAACGGGATTGAGGAGAAAGTCGTTTAACCCCTCGGTCAGGGAGACCGGCTGGCATTTTACTTAACTTCCTTGCTATTTATCTTGAGAAATGCTTCGTTTGCTGGGGCTATTTTACTAAACTTCCTTCTATTTATCTTGAGTAATGCTACAAGAGAAGGTCAACCAGAGAGACGAATGGAGACGGATTGTATCTGCAGCAAAGAATCTCAATGACTTGGAACGCTGAAAAAGAAGAATGCTACGTTTGCTTGGGCTATTTTACTGAACTTCCTTGTATTTAAACACAAAAGCTACACACAACAGAGAGTATTTATCTTGAGTAATGCTACGTTTGCTGGAGCTATTTTACTGAACTTCCTTCTATTTATCTTGAGAAATGCTATATTTGCTTGGGCTATTTTACTGAACTTCCTTCTATTTATCTTGAGAAATGCTACGTTTGCTGGGGCTAATTTACTGAACTTCCTTCTATTTATCTTGAGTAATGCTACGTTTGCTGGGGCTATTTTACTGAACTTCCTTCTATTTATCTTGAGTAATGCTACGTTTGCTGGGGCTTTTTTTTTTACTGAACTTCCTTCTATTTATCTTGAGAAATGCTACGTTTGCTGGGGCTAATTTACTGAACTTCCTTCTATTTATCTGAGAAGCTACATTTGCGGGCTATACTGAACTTCCTTCTATTTATCTTGAGAAATGCTACGTTTGCTGTGGCTATTTTACTGAAGTTCCTTCTATGTATCTTGAGAAATTCTACGTTTGCTGGGGCTATTTTACTGAACTTCCTTGCATATCTTGTGAAATGCTACGTTTGCTTGGGCTATTTTACTGAAGTTCCTTCTATTTATCTTGAGAAATGCTACGTTTGCTGGGGTTATTTTACTGAACTTCCTTCTATTTATCTTGAGAAATGCTATGTTTGCTGGGGCTATTTTACTGAACTTCCTTCTATTTATCTTGAGAAATGCTACGTTTGCTGGGGCTATTTTACTGAACTTCCTTCTATTTATCTTGAGAAATGCTACGTTTGCTGGGGTTTGTTTTAGTTTAGTTTGTTTAGTCGTTGGATCAACATCACGGCACACGGTTTAACCCATAAGTGCTCCGTTTTCCTCCTAACTCAAACCTGAGCCTGGAGAAACTCAGCTAAATGCACAAACTCTGTTGCATCGGCGAGGATCCTGAAATACTTTGGGTAGATTTTTAACTCGAAATTTTGCCCGGGCAGCGCCGTTAGGCTACTCTTTTTCGATTTCCAACTGCCAAGGGATTTTTTACGTGCGCAACAATACACACGGGCGTCCGATCTCACTACCCAAAGACCAGGGGAAATTTTTATTACTGGAAGTCCAGGTGGATTCTTTAAATAAATCCCAGTCCTCACCGGGGCCTGAACCCGGGACCTCCAGCACTCAAGGCGGACACCATACCTCGAGACCTTTGCTGGGGTTATTTTACTGAACTTTCTTCTATTTATCTTGTGAAATGCTACGTTTGCTGGGGTTATTTTACTGAACTTCCTTCTATTTATCTTGAGAAATGCTACGTTTGCTGGGGTTATTTTACTGAACTTCCTTCTTATTTATCTTGAGAAATGCTACGTTTGCTGGGGTTATTTTACTGAACTTCCTTCTATTTATCTTGAGAAATGCTACGTTTGCTGGGGCTATTTTACTGAACTTCCTTCTGTTTATCTTGTGAAATGCTACATTTGCTGGGGTTATTTTACTGAACTTCCTTCTATTTATCTTGAGAAATGCTACGTTTGCTGGGGCTATTTTACTGAACTTCCTTCTATTTATCTTGAGAAATGCTACGTTTGCTGGGGTTATTTTACTGAACTTCCTTGAATTTAAGCACAGGAGCTGCAAACAACAGATTGCAGTTTCCTGCCTGGCATATTTTGCTGCATATCTTGAGTTAGTTGAGGGCCTATACCTCAATGGGCGGGGGGCAACAGAAGAATAAGTCACTGTTCTGTACATTGTGCCCTGGCTAACTTGAACTAACACTGTAATCAGGACACACACTGCAGCGAAATATGCCAGGCAATAAATTGAGACAAATGAAATGTGTAGGGAACATAATATGAAAATTAGAAGAAGTAAAACAGAGGTAATGACTATAACTAAAGAAGAAAAAAAACAATTTACCTACACGGTCATCCCTTGAAACAAGTAAAGAGTTTCAAGTACCTAGGAAGTATAATACCATCAAAGGGCAAATCAGAAGACGAAATTGAAAACAGATGCAATAAGGCAAACCAACTCATTGGAAAAATGGCACCAATACTAAAGAACAAACATGTATCAATAACTACTAAGAAAGCACTTTACAACACAATCTTCTTACCAACTCTATGTTACCAATGCCAAACCTGGACAATGACAGAAAAAGAGAAAAGAAAAATCACAACAACAGAAATGAGATTCTTGAGAAGAATGCTCAATGTGTCAAGAAGAGATAAGATCAGAAATGAAGAAATCAGGACTAAGGTGGGAGTTAATAGCAACGCTAGATTTTATTAGAAGGCAGCAAATCTGATGGTTTGGCCATGCAAGTAGGCTACCAACTAACAGTATACCACAACAAGCAATGATGTACAGACCAGATGGAAGCAGAGGAAGAGGCTGACCACGTAAACGATGGACGCAGGGAATAACAGAGTCCATGCATCAATCATGAAAGAGAGTGGGTTGAAGTTCCGGAAGACATGACGGACTGACACAATGTAATAATAACACTGGGTCGTGAGTGCAGAGAATGGGCAGCGGGCCGCACTGAGTTTGAAGTGCATCAGCAGATCCAGAGCAACACACATCAAGGTGACATAGTCATCTACACCGATGGGTCAGTGGTAAGAAACAGACATAGTGGCTGGGGCTTTATTGCAAAGGCTAATGGGCAAGTCTTGAAAAAGGAGAGTCTGGCATATGAGACTACGACCTCCAGCATGAGAATGGAGGTGGAGGCAGTAACATCGGCATTCCGGTGGCTAGAGGCGACTACTGCAACAGAAGTATTCATTACGGATTCAAAGATTGTGCTTAGCAAGGTGGAGACAGGAATGTTTCGTGTGAAATGGCTTTCATCGCTTCAGAGGTCACAGATCGTGAGAATTGAATGGATATTTTGCCCTGGCCATGCGGGTGTTTGGGGGAATGAACATGCTGATAGGCTAGCAGGGAAGGCACCTCTTGGTAGAATTTTGCCTATGGACAAGGGGGAGGTGGTCGTGCGCTTGTGGGACCAGGTGGAGAAGGCGGAGGAACAGATTGAGATCCCATATGTGGAAAGAATGAGATTGCGGGGGATCGGCAGGGGTCCTGGAAGAATCTCAAAACTGAGAGGGAAGACCAGGAGAACTTTTAATCAGATAGCGGTGGGAACGATTAGTAGTTTGACTCTTTGCTGGCTGTTGAATGAGGGAACGGAGCACGTATGGGAATGTCCTGAGTGCAGTGATGTCGGTTCTTAACTCAACTCAACATCCACTAAAGGAATATTTGGTTTTGAATTCCCACATATTTATTGAAGGTAAATTAGAAACTGTAACCAGAACACTGATTAGCGTATGCTTAAAGTAAGTAACTTATAACCTTCAGCCCTACACATATTCTCTTGACAACACCAGCAATGACATACATATTGCACCAATAGTTAACAAAACATAATTAAAACAGAAAAATACAAAGTTAATGTGGAAACGTAACTTCTGGAAAAGAATAAAACTACCAAACATGCCAACCATTCCTTGATAACAGATACATCAGAAAACACTGCAGTAAAGAGTAATAATTATATTTGATTTTTAAATAGAATTTATAACAGTAATGTTACAGAATATATACATCTTAACAATACATAGATGTTCCTCTTCTACTCAAGATTATTAAGGCTTTACAGACATTATAACAAGAAAAGTAAGGCAATATAAAACATGTTTGTTTCACTGTGATCTTTTTATCTATCCAAGGATATTGACGTATTATCCTTATCATTACCAGACTAGTTAGACATAAACACATGTTTCTTTTAGTGTCACACTTTTTATATCCTAGGATTTGATGTCTTATCCTGATCATAATGAGACAAGAAAGCCACAAAACACACATATCGTTCAGTCTTTCTCTTTCTGCCCTGGGATGTTAAGTTAATGACCAGATGGACATAGTCAATAGGTTGACTGATGTCCAATCAGCGAATATCTTTTATAAAAGTAACGCCAAAAATGTCGCATGTCTTATTTTTAACAGTATAGGATGTATAGGTCTTATTATTATCAAGTGAGAAAAGATAAATTTCTCAATCTCCTCTGCTATCCCAGAATGTGGACGCTTATTCTTATCGCAGCGAGAAAAAAAGAATTAATTTTCTTGACTGTCGCTCACCCATTTATTCCTATCCTAGGTTAAATGTCAGTTGCATATCCTTTACAGGACATCACAGTCAACCCCAGCATTTTTTGGCTGTTTATGATCTCTTAGCAAGTTCACGTTCAGTAGTTTGCCATGGCTTTCTGAACTACAGACACACATACCATTTTATTTTTAAAAAACTCAATGCAAGGTCTGCTGCCAAATCGCCCGCAGCTGTTTCGACCGCTGTATGTGGGATTACGGACCGCGTCAGTAACCACTCCCTATCCTAGGACGTAGATAAAATTAAGATACAGTAGTTTCCTATATTTGCCATAAAACAAAACAACCCCCCCCCCCCCCCCCCAATCTCTGAGACTACTCGACAGTCTATATCTCCGGGTAAAATCGAATATCAGAAGCACGTGAAGTACAGAATGCAAAGTATAGAGGGAAAAACAATGTCAAGTTATTGGTTCTAATTTCAACACGATCTTGAAATAATCAGGAAATTTTACATCATGAGTACGCCGAAGCTCCTCAGATTGGAGGCATGAAAAACATGTAGCTGAACAACACCGCAAATATATTGCGTTTTAATTTGGTGACCGTGAATCATAGTGGCTACGTTTGTGTAGACGTCTAGACTTGTTCTAGTATGTGTTATTAAATTTAGTTTCCATTTTTACTTATTCTGTGGAAGGGGGAAGAAGAATTTATAGGGAGGAATACGAAAGAAAAAAAAGGGAGGGGGGAGATGATATTCTGAACATATGGTAAGGGGTGTGTGGGTCAAAAAAGGCTGAGAACCACTGTGCTATAACAATTTTGTTGCAGGTTTAAAAGTTGCATGTCCTTTACAGAATGTTGCAATCAATCCCAGCATTTATCGGCTGTTTGTGATTTTCTAAGCATAGTTTACTATTTACCGTTCTGAACTGCCAACACCTCACACCACAGAAATCAACACAAAATGCCCTGCTTCCAAACTGCTGCAGCTAATTCTGAACCCTCAACTTGGTATCTCGAGGAACTATAACACATGTTCCTTGCCCCTAAGCCACAGCATCAGATAACCACGTGTAAATGGTTTCTGATACTGAAACTGCTATAAACGGCTCATGTTATACGAGGGCTATTCCAAAATCAATGGCTGGTAGAATCACACTGGTTGCAATAGCGACACCGCTCATTGCTTGCATCATTGGGTAGTCATTACACACCAACCTGCAGTCGCATTTGTTCAGTGGTTCACAAATCGCAAATGAATAAACATAGACATTGTTATTGCTTTTCCCTCCAGCTGTGAAATTTGTGGTCTCATTCATATTCTTCAAGCAGAAGATCAAAATGCGACAGAGATTCATCATGGATTATGTTCACTTATAGACTGAATGGTTTGATGTGCCATGAGGATGGTCTGTCGACTAACTAGTAGGGTGATAACGTTATGAGCGACGGATTGGTGAAGGAAATTCAGGGAAGGCGTAAAGGTGTGCATGATGAGGGTTCTGTTCATGGTGGGTACCAAAGAAACTGACTGACATTCACAAAGCTCAAAGAATGGGCTCAGCTTTGACGTTCCTTTTGCGCTACAGGGAAGAGGTGGATATACTTCTTGACAGAAAAGTGACTGGGGATGGGACACGGATTCACTTATAACGTTATCACCATACACATGACACAACTGACCATGAATCTCGGCTGCACTTTGACCTCCTGCTTGAAGAAAACATATCACACTACAAATTTCACAGCTGGCGGAAAAGGCGACAACAGTGTCTGTGCTTTTTCGTTCACGATTCGTGAACCACTGTACAAACGCGACTGTAGGTTGGTGTGTAGTGAGCTAAAAGACTACTGAAAGATGCAAACAATGAACAGTATCGCTATGGCAACAAGTTTATTTTTACCGGGCAATCAAATGATAATGGATGGAGAGTCATCAACCTGGCAGAAGCCAAAGGACTGCAGATTAGCAGTACCAGACTACAAAGAAAGGATATACACAAACAAACTTGGAAATCATGTGACAAGAGAACCTATAATCAAATAGATCACATTTTAATTAACAACAGAAATGCATCAAACATACAGCAAGTTAGAAGTTATAGAGGAGCTGAGTGCCACAGTGACCACTTCCTCATTGGAGCAAAATTTAAAATAAAACTTAAGAGAGCTTTCTATACTAAATTACAAAGATTACACCCAACATATAACAGAGAAAAACTACAAGAAATTACAGTCAAAGAGAAATTTACAGATGAAATAAAATGTAAACTTGAAACTCTGCAAAACCCTTTGGAGGAAAGCGTTGATCAAACTTGGTTGAACATCAAGAATACAATTAAATTTACCGCAGAAGAATGTCTCGGTGTGTTAACCACGCATAGAAAGAACAGATGGTTCAATCAAAAATATGAAGAAGCAGTCATTAGGAAAAAGAATGCCAGACATTTATGGTTAAATGACATCAACAACATCCAAAAGGAAGAGCATTATAGAAATGAATGTAAAGAGGCTACAAAAATAGTCCGACAGCAGAAGCGAGAATATATGAGTAATATAATCAAAGATATGGAAACTAATCACCAGAAAAATGAATCCAGAAAGTTTTTTAAAGAACTGAAGTCAATGAAACAAGGGCACCAACAAAACACATATGGTTTAAAAGACAAAAATGGGAATATGATAAATACCAATGAGGAAATGTGCAACACATGGAAAGAATATTTTGTTGAATTACTAAATTGTGAAGCCTCCAAGTAACACTTTCCCACAGGAAGAGGTTCTAACATGTGAACCACAAATTTAAGAACCTACATTTGAAGAAATCCTATATGTAATCACACGACTTAAAAACAATAAGGCAACTGGGACTGATGGAATTGCTGCTGAATTTATAAAGGCAGGTGGCCATGCATTACATCTAAAGCTATACGAACTAATAATAAAAATCTGGAGGACAGAAGAATTACCCCATGAATGAAAAGAGTCATTATTGATACCTATCTTTAAGAAAGGAGACAAGTTCCAATGTGGAAATTATAGAGGAATATCACTACTGTCCACAAGCTATAAGATACTATCCGCAGTATTACTAAATAGACTAAAACCATATTCAGAAGACATATTAGGTGACTACCAGGCGGGTTTTAGACAAAACAGATCAACAATAGATCAGATATTTATCTTACGACAAATAGCCGAGAAAAATTGGGAATATAAAAGAGATCTCCATAACATTTTTGTGGATTTTAAAAAGGCTTATGATAGTGTCCATAGGAATAGTCTATGGAATGCTATGCAGGAATTTGGAATACCAAGGAAGTTAATCAACATGACCAGACTATGCATGGAAGATACTTATAATATAGTAACATATAAAGGCAGGAAATCAGACCCTTTCCAAATAACATCTGGCTTGAAACAGAGTGATGCACTATCGCCGCTACTCTTCAATCTGGCTCTAGAGAAAGTTGTAAGGAAGGTAAAGGAGGAATGTGATATTGGAGGAACATCCAATCTGCTTGGTTATGCAGATGATATAGATATTATAGGGCAAAGTGAACAAAAGACATTGGAAATATTGACTCACTTAAAGGAAAAAGCCCAACAGATGGGGCTGGTTATCAACCAAGATAAGACAGAATATATGGTAATTTCAAGAGACGGAATGGCTAAAATCTCTGGCGACATACAAATAGATAATATGACCATTAAAAGAATGGAAACATACAAATACCTGGGTACAATCTTCAACTGCTCCAACATCATAAGGGAAGAAATACAAACTAGAATCAACTCTGGAAATAAGATATACTATGCACTACAACATCTACTAAAATCAAATGCGCTATCTCGTAACACCAAAATCACAATATACAAAACACTGATCAGACCAGTTGTTCTGTATGGCTCTGAAACCTGGAGTACAACGAAAGGAGACGAAGCCTTGTTACAAACCTTTGAGAACAAAATTTTAAGATTCTTTGGACCCATTAGGGATACACAAAGTGGAGAGTGGAAAAGAAGAAGTAACAAGGACATTTATGATCTGTTTAAGTCCCCGCTAATCACTGGTATCATAAAGGCTAATAGACTACAATGGCTGGGGCATATAGAAAGAATGGAAGAAAATAGGGAAACAAAACTCGCTTACACTCAGGAAATAAATGACCGTAGACCCCGAGGTAGACCAAGAAGACGGTGGAGAGATAATATACATACAGACCTACAAGCACTTGGAATCAGCGACTGGCAAGAGAAGGTCAACCAGAGAGACGATTGGAGACGGATTGTATCTGCAGCAAAGAACCTCAATGGCTTGGAACGCTGAAGAAGAAGAAGAATCGGAAGTTGATTTTTGAATAGTCCTCGTATCAACAGTTAAAATGACAAATGACAAGTTGAATCTGAATTAACAAATAATAAAAACACTGTGCTTAAATTAACACATAACATATTATTTCTTTGCAGTCTTTCTCCGAAACATATACTGATCTTTTGAACCTTGA
The DNA here is from genome assembly GCA_014155875.1 of Cepaea nemoralis. NCBI lineage: Eukaryota > Metazoa > Mollusca > Gastropoda > Stylommatophora > Helicidae > Cepaea > Cepaea nemoralis. The sequence continues at coordinate 102,364 of JACEFZ010002108.1, forward strand.
AACCTATCAACACTGATTTTCTTTTTGTCGAGCCTGGAATACATGTCCTGGAGACGGACGGCCATTAGATGGTCCAGCTCCTCCTGTGACATCCCAGACTGATCAATGTCATCATCATCTAGGTCTATAACATCTATTGCTGATGTTTCTTGTCGCACTGAGGATGAACCATCGATAGCTGAACCATCTTTAAACGTCTTCCTCTTCTTACTGAAAATCACATCACTCTCTTTAACTACCATGTCTTGTCTGTTATCATTGTGTATGTTATTAATCTGTTTTCCATTCATCCAATATAATCTGTTCCTCATCATTACTAGGCACAGTGAGCTTTCTTTTTCCAAAACGATTTAATTCTTCTTCTCGATTTATCTGTCCTGGTTCAATTTTATCAACAATTAAATTGTGTCTGGTTTGTGTTGATCCATCCTGGCAGCCGTTTGGCACACACCACCGCATTATGGAAACAACTGGCTGCACTTTCTTCTCCTTCGGAGAAAGAATCGTTGAAGTTTTGGACCTCTTTGCTGAATGTGTCTTCATTCTGAAAACTTTAACTGCCGGATTCAGCGTGTGGTGATGATCTATCTTGGAGTTAGTTTTCACATTATTGTATTGTTTACAATCAATTCCAATTCGATTTTCTTTCTCTGAATTGCATTTTGATTTCACATTGGAGATTTCAGTCTGTTTTTCCAATGACACCAAATAAGCAGACTGTTGTCTGGAAGGAACCTGGTTTTCAGGAAATTCTGTACAAGTATCACTATCATTCTTTGTTATATCCTCAATACCACTGCTTGTTATGTCATCACTATCACTATATGTCGTATCATTATGACAAGAACTTACACAGCTATTATTATAATTAGTACATAAATCATCAGCAGATACCATATCATTAACTTTATCATTACATTTCCATTTGGCACCATCACCACTTTCTGTAGGCTGACAATCAGGTTTGTGGAAACGGCTGGATATGGATGCTGGATTGACAGCTAGTTTTACCTTATCACTTGTGGCCCGTCTTTGATCTTTACAGCTGGAATCAACGTTTTCCATGTCTGCATGCAAACTTTGCTGGAATTCAAACTCGGTATCTCCAGATGACATGCTGCTCTCTACAAAGGCTTTGCTGAAATCCTCACAATTCTTTCTGTGAAACAGCAGTGATGCCTCCTCACTGCTTGAAAATCTTTCTCTTGCATCTGACGGTTGTGCCTGCTGGGATGACCTCAAGGATCTAGCCTTTGAAGAGGCCATCCCAGCTGACTCATACTTTCCAGTTGCTGCAGATCCATCTGAAGGTTCATTGACTGAGTAACTGAATGGTTGTGTGGATGATATCCTACTGCGGATTTCAAGGGGCTTCAACTGTTGCCTAATGCGAGCATGTTTGCCATCTGGAATTTCATGAGTTGGAATATGGGTTCTTAAATCTGGGACTGCTGCAGAGATGACAGTGCTACATCTCCCTAAGCCACTGGGACCTGCAGCAAATCTATCTGTTTCAAGGTTCAGGTTCGTTCGGGAGACAACATCACAACCAACTGCCACATCTTCTAACAAAGGATTTCCAATGGAAGCCTTGACTGGTGTGCCATCTGATGGATGTTTGTGTCCAAGAAGCTGTATCCTGGAAGAAAAAAACCCCTCTGATGCTGGAATATGTGAGGAGTCTTCAGGGAAATCCACATCATGAGGGAAGGTGTGTGAAGCCAGGTCAGCATTGCCACAGTTGCCTACATCAAGTTTCCTTGCTGCCTTATTACCACAGCCAGGAGATGTGATACCTGTCTCACGAGGGACCGGGCTGAAGAAAGTAGCCAATGTTAAATTGCTACTGGATGCTTCCTTGATTTGTTTGCATTTTCCCTTATTGTTTTTTCTGACAGTCTTTTGGTCCAACACCTTGTTGCCTTTTTCGGACACAGCTGAGGATGTAGTCCAAGCTTCTGGCTCTACTAATTTGGCTTCATCATCTTCAGACGCAAAAGTCTGAAATAGAATAACAAGTCATTTTTTAAACATTTACAAATTAATTAAAAGCAAGTTTACAATTAATTAATATCTACTAATACATTGACCTGCAGTAGTGTAGTGGCTAGAAGCTCATCTCCCATGTTGGTGGTATTGGGTTCGATTCATATCTTGAATTTGTAAAATTAACCTGGCCAGGTCAACCCAGCCTAAAATGAGCACCAGGCAAAGTAAAAGCTTCACACAAAGCATGAACTCTACAGCTTCAGTGATGACCCCCAGGAGTCTCCAGGAAAATTGCACTCAGTGAACTGAACGATATAGCCCGGAATTGAACCCACAACCTTTGGAAAGCGAAGCCGGCAGCGCAATCACTTTGCCATAGAGACTCTCCCTTAAAGAGGGAAACAGAAACCAATACCAACTGGAAGAGGAGTGCACCAGGGATGATTGTTATTTCCAAAATTGTATAATGCATACTCACAAGTATAACCACAAAAGTAACAGGGAGATACAAACTTGGAGTGAAAGTAAAATCTTCATCTGTCCTTTGTTCTCCCACTGAAGCATGGGTCCCCCACCAACTCACAGCAATCTATCCTATCTCTGCAGCTCTAATCCTTGTGCAACCCATATTATTCACCTCCGTATTTATGTCTACCTCTATTCCAGAGAAAGGACCATCTAGTTACACAATTATCATGTTTTGTCCAATGTGTGTCCTACCAATTGCCAGTGCCTTTCCTTTATCTCTTGATTTGTTACATTCTCTCCATGAGCTCCATATGTAACACAAGTTTAATTCTATTCTGGAACAGAGTGGGTGTACATAGAATAACTGGTCCCTTCCTCATCTCTTAATCGCTGTAATCTGTCTAGTTCTCTCCCTAAGGACAGCATTAGTAATTCTGTACCATTTTAGTTGTTCTATTTTATGGAGGCAGCAGTCAATAAATGTTAGTAGTTTATTAGTACCGGTCTCCCTGGTGAAGGGATAAATGACTTTCTCCGCAATCCTGTATAAACACAGCTGCTCGAGATTCGGCAGCAGATCGCGTCGTGATGGTTACTTACGGGGTATGTGAGCCGGTCGCTCAGAAAGCAACGGCAAACTACTGAGCCTAATCTTGCCAAGAACATCAACAGCAGCTGAAAAATGCTGGTGTTGACTGCAACGTCCTGTAAGAGATATGCAAAAAGAAAAAAAAAGTGTATTAGTTATTGTTTTAGCCACCTTCCATATTTCTGATCCATACAGCAATACTGAGTTAACATTAAGAGTTCAATAAAGTCAACAATAGTATCATAAAATGTTCTGATTTGATGGCCATAAAAGGACAAACAGAACAGTCAATTCTAGAAATTAGTAAACAAAATAAGAATAAGAAAATAAATAAAAGAAGACAAAAGCAATGACAATAGCTAGGACTTTTCAAAGCAGCTATTGCCGTTGTCTCCTACTAATGCCATTAAGAGTCATGGGGAGGTGTAATTGGAATTCCAGCGCCTGTGACAAGCACTTTCCTTCACTTTTCTCCATATTTTCATGAGCCGTAATGTCTAGGATCAATTAAATTCCCTACTGGTTTGCCTGACATGTCATAGGTTCCTTACCTACTTAACCTGTTTGTCATTACCTCCGGTTTGGAAAATCAAAATAGAACCGAGGTCCTATTCCATTATTCACATTAAAGAATATGACTTGAACAAGCAATAAATGTACCTATCTATGTCAAATTGTAACAGAAGATGCCAGATGTGCAATAGATTAAAATTATAACCGTAATGGAAAGATGGCATTTAGAGTAAAGCAAAGAACCACCCTTGATGCCAGCAGATGATCCCAATGGTCTCTGACTATACTCATCTCCTATGGTCTCTGACTATACTCATCTCCTATGGTCTCTGACTATATTCATCTCCTCAGCTGTACATTCAATCCCTTGTTTTAAACTGAATAATTGAGTGACTTTGATGTTCGTTGTAAGGTATGAACATTGTTTTATGGCTTTCATTATGTATGTGGTACATGCTATGTTAGTTTTGTGCTTACTTCTTAGTATATATACTTAGCCATAAAGATGTATAGACCATATGACATATAGCCACTAATCTATAGGGAGACTTGATTACCTCAGATTGAGAATCAGGTCACCTTGGAAGTTTGAAAGTCCCAGATTAAGAATTGATTGGGTATCTTGGGCGTTCTATAGACAATAGATTAGGAACCTAATATATTGGGAGATATGTAGGCAACAGGTAAAGTACCTAATATCTTGGAGATATGTTGGCAACAGGTAAAGAAACTAATATCTTGGGAGATATGTTGGCAACAGGTTAAGGATAATGTATCTTGGAAGATCTGAAGCCAAAGATTGGGAACCTGATATCTTGGGAGATAAGAAAGCAGATTAAGAACTGGATATCTTGGAAAGTCTTTAGGTCCCAGTAAGAGAGATCTTCTTGAGCGGTCTGCAGGCTCCCAAGTTAAGAACCTAATCTCTATAGAGATGTATATACCCCAGGTTAAGAACTGTTATTACAAGAACTAGAGCCAACACAATACGAGGCAGAATCATCACAAGCAGTATTATTTCTCACATCACAATTTCATACCTCTTGAAGCTTTTCTGCAATTTCTCTATCTAGCCTGTCCCGCTCTTCCTTCAATCTCTCCATAGACTCTTTCTCCCTCTCTTCCTCTTGTTGTAATGATTTAATCAGGGCTGCACTTGCCTCCTCTTCCATTTTTGCTTCCTGTTGCCGTCGATGCTGAAGCTGTGGGCAGAGAGAAAAGAGAAGCTGATTCAGTTAATCAGCATCAGATTAGCTCTAGGTGCAGTACCTACAAGACAATATTAGCATTATCAAAGCCGGCTCTGCGGTGATGGAGTTTCGGATACAATTTGTAATCCCACATACCACGTTTGAAACACAGCTGCAGGCGATTTGGCAGCAAAGAGCCTTGTGTTGGTTTTTATAAAAATGGTATGAGTGTCTGTCGTTCAGAAAGCAACGGCAAACTACTGAACGTAAACTTGCCAAGAAATCACAAACAGCCAAAAACAGCTGGGGTTGACTGCAACTTCCTATAAAGGATATGCAACTAACTTTTTTTAAAATCAAAGCTACATTTTAGAAAATGAAGAGTATCTTATGCAATAATTCACTATCATTGAGAAAGAGAGTGCTGAAATGCTACATAAAACCTGTTTTGCTGTTTGGCAGTGAGTCTTGGAATGTAAATGAACAAATTAGGAAGAACTTGGAAGCAACAGAGATGAATGTTTCAAATTCCTTGGACTGCCAGAGTAACTTACAATGATTGCCTGAAAGAGGCTAATGAAGCTATAACATTATATATAACAATAAGAAAGAAAAAAAAAACAGCTTTTTTGGTCATGTGATGAGAAGAGAGGTATTGGAGAACATCGTGACAACTGGAAAGAAAGGCAGAGGCAGACCAAGAGAAATCATGCATGGATGAATATCATCAGCAGAGCAGAGTTGATCCAGAACACCAAAGACAGGGATCTATTGAGAGACATGAACGTCTACGCCAGCTGGCAGGGCAATTGATGATGAACATTATCAAACTTTTACACATGGCATTACTCTGAGAATGTATGCACAATTAAATATATCTGGACATATTAAGTCATTTAACATGAACAACATCAGCAGGGAGTTCAGGAGCCACCTTGCTTGGTAGACAACAGCATGTGTTACAGGTCCAGCGTAGGATATTCTCTCATATCCATTGGTTATTTATCTAGTAAACAATTATGTTAACTTATAATTGTTCTTTGGTCATATAATGAGAAGAGAGGCATTGGAGAACATCGTGACAACTGGAAAGATCGAGGGGAAGAGGCAGAGATCAGAGGCAGACCAGGAGAAATGATGCTGGATGGATTGAGACGGTGGCATGGAGGAATATCAGCAGCAGAGTTGATCCAGAAAACCAACGACCGAGATCTGTGGAGAGCCATGAATGCCTACGCCATCTGACAGGGCACTTGATGATGATAATGATGATGATAACTGTTCCAGTCTGCTGTTTATCTCTTTCATCCTGTCTCTACTTTAACTCTTGTCTTGAGCTGAGTCCAGAAGTGACATCACAGAACTTGGACATTTCCTTGCGTGCTCCGTCCTCCTCTGCAATAGTCAGCGAAGAATCCCAATTTACTTCTGGTTTTTGTTGTCTTAATATAGTAACTATTATCCTTTAATTGCAACAATCCCCCTGTTAATATACTCCTTCTTATAGCATATGATCAATCATATAATCACACTAACCTATACAATATTCTGGGCACAAAATAATATGACGACATCCATGTTAGAGAGAAAAGTGGAGGGCAAATATGCATGACGAAAGCCATATTGGAAAGAAAAGTGAAAGACATATTTGCATGATGTAAACAATTAAACAATGTTAGAGAGAAAGCTAGGGGGGGGGGGGGGGGGCCAGATATGCATGATAAAAACCATGCTACACAAAAAGGTGGAAGGTATGTACGCATGAAGTCAACAATAGTTTGCACAAAACACCATGAAAAGACAGGATTTGAAACAAGATGCTAGACCACACCATCACGACTGACAGAATACTGAAGATCCATTGCACACAACCTTCGGTGTGAAGATGGTAAATAATCTGAACTCTGAAATTATGTGTTCACAACTATGATTGGTACCTTTTGCAACTCTGCCTCATACTCTTCACGGATCTCTCCAGGCTTAGAAAGTGCCATCAACTGCCTCAACCCTGAAAGAAGACAACACATTCAAATTTTAACCCTTTCTGTCCCACCCAGCTGTTACATGAAAGCAATACATGTTTGGGTGTCAAGGAGTAATTGGTTAACAGAAGCAATTGTCATTGCCCTTGGGATGCACACGTTAAGAGCTCCGTCTTCTTCATCAGACATTGAAGTATATGGATGCTAACTACCATCGCCACATACTGGTTACATACACATCCCCACAGTCAACATGTAACACTAGTTCAAATCTGTATTTCATGTCAATTCGGGCTACGCATTTTTTTAAATTGCATGTGGTACACCTGACAAGCTGACTGTGTACCAAAGGGGTTACATATGTGATTCGTAATTCCCCAAACCGCACTCCAAACACAGCGACGAACGATTTGGAAGCAGACTGCCTTGCATTGGTTTTCAGACAATGGTATGAGTGCCAATAGTTCAGAAAGCAATGGCAAACTACGGAACATAAACTTCAAAACGATGTTTTCCTGTAGTGACTTTGAATAACGAAGACACAAACAATAGATAAAACAATTTATTGCCTGGCATATTTCGCTGCATCTCGTCAGGTACATACTGCAGAATTTACACAACATAAAGTAAGATAACTAAATAAATCCTTCAAGTTGAAATATACACAAGTTTGCACAGTAATGTCAATTGTCTAACATGGTAATTTTAAAGTGACTAACATGTCTTTCTGTTTGCACAAAACTGGCTTGTGTAGGTTAATCATTATGGCTTCTTCAAACTTTAACCTCGCTTGTGAATTCTGCAGAACATAAACTTTCCAAGAAATCAGAAACAGCCAAAAATTGCTGGGGTTGACTGCGACGTCTTGTACAGGATATGGAACTAATCTTAACTAACACTTGACAAAGCAGCTCGATGAAGTGGACTATGCTGACGACATTGCCCTCCTCTCTCACACACGAAACCAGATGCAGGATAAACACTAGATGTGAGGTCACAACAATTAGGTGTAAAAAGTCATAGAGGAAAAACACAGATAATGAGAATAAATCGAAAATGATAACAGATATTCCTTGTGGAAACCTCACTTCAAGAAACAGAATAAAACACCTACTTAGGTAACAATGCAGACAACAGGGTAGAACAGACAGAGATATCTGAATAAACATACAGGAGGCTAGAGGAGCTTTTATAACATTAGGAAACTTGTGGAAGTCAAAAGAAATTAAACTGTACTCACAATATAGAATATTCAATTCTAGTGCTAAATAAGTATTACTAAATGGACCAGAAACATAAACTACAAACATTCACTAATTGGTGAATGCACATAAAAAAGTTGATAGAGAGAACTAGACAAATAGCAATAAACCAAGAGGTGAGGAAAAGATGCTGGAGCTGAATGAGCCAAACACCGAGAAAACCTTAAAATATTCATTCATTCAGTAGCATGTCCTGTGCTGAACCTTGCTCCCATAACAACCTTCCGGAAAACTTCTCGATAATAAGCAAGATGTCCCACGTCCGATACACCCATCTGGAGATCATCTGCCACATCCTGCACCCATCTTCTCTTTGGCCTTCCTCTTCCTCTCTTCCCAGGCATATACCCCTCCATTATTGTTCTCTCCAAACTTTCATGACGTTTCAAGTGACCAAAATATTTCAATTTTCTTTGTTTCATCGTCTTTAATAGCCAACCTTCTTCAAGATTCAGTTCTTGTAGTATGGATGCATTTGTTCTGTTCTTTATCCAAGATATTCTTAGAACTCATCTATAACATTTATATTCAAAGGGCATTTATGCGCTGTTCAGCTAGTTTAGTAAGTGTCCATGTCTCACAGGTGTATATTGCAACGGAAATATGCATGCTCTTAAAAATCTGATTTTTGTAGTTCTATTTGTCAGTCTCCACAATTTATTCAGTTGTTATAGTCTTTGAAGAGCAATAGCTATTCGTCTTTTAACTTCTTTCATTGTGTCATCATTGTTGGTAATCAATGACAAGATATTCAAAATTTTCCACCACCTCCAGTTTTTCCTCATTAACTGATATTTCTTTCTCCATAGTAGCTTTATCTGCATGCAATATCTTTGTTTTTGCTATGTTAAGATATAAGTTGTGATTTTCACTATTCACTTAGAATACTATAACCAGAAAATGCCTTAGCCTGGAACCCACAGAGCAAAAGAAATAGAGGCAGTCATAAACACACACAAAGAAGAGAAGGAGAAACAGAAAAGAACAATAAGGGAAAGACACAGGCAGAGCTTCTTAATGGGTTAGCTAAAGATAGGGGCACTTAGAGTGAGCCTGTTGAAGACCTGTGTCCCATGGGGGGATAGTGGGAAAAATAAGAAGCAGCAGCATGTGGTACCATCACACAGAAGTCGTTCTCAGGTCTCTTGCACCATAGATGATTTATCTATTTGAAAATTGCCCCAATTTCAGAGTTTTTAAATACTAACATAAGGGACACAAGGAATGGAAGTTGCAACACTGGTCAATGTAAAAACTTGATGCAGTGGAAGGAGTTAAGAAAAACATAAATTTTTAAACAAAGGTAAAGGTAGTCTTATGGCAGACACTGCCACTGTGGTCAACTCTAATCTTGACCACACTAGTACAACTGCTAAGTATCAAGGCCCTGGCCTAGAGAGACATCAGTGGAAGCAAAACTTCATGGACTAATAAGTGAACTAGACAAGACTGAAATTGATGCAAGAGACAATTTATTTCAAGCTAACAAAAGAAGTCAGTTAGTTAGTTAGTCAGTCAGTCAGTTAGTTAGTCAGATCATTCTTATTGCACACTGAACCATTCGGTCTATAAGTGCTCAGATCCCCTCCTCAGCAAATCCCGCAGCATGTAGCGGCTCACGACACCAGTTGTCTTGGTTTATTAATCGTCTTTGGCTTCTTGCGTAGTGTTCTTGTTTGGCCACACCTCTTTTAACTTGCTGTTCTGCCAGCTTGACCATGGTTGTAGATTCACAGTCATAACTTGGTTCTCTTAACGACTTACTTCTCGGAGAGCATTCAGAATGTCAGCCTGGTCCATGGCTCCTCATGAAGTCAAAAAGAAGTCAGTAACTGACAAGATATTGTATTATAATCTCTAATGCTAACCACACCAGCAAGACTGCCCCATATCAAAACAAACTCTCTGGCCTAGAGAAATATAAAATAACACAAAGGAATGCAGCTTTACAGAACAGAATTACGAAACATATAGGATGTTGCAGCGACTAGCCTTCATCAGCACACAAATACATACACAAAACACAACATATAAGCACGGAGGAGACCCTCCAGTGACTACATTAATGCATAAGAACATGAATTTATGTTGTGATTTGTGTATGTATTTGTGTGCTGACGATGGCTAGTCGCTGCAACGTCCTGTATGTGTCGCAATTCTGTAAAACTGCATTACTTTGTGTTATTTTATACTGTTTACATTTCCACAGCTTTACAGCAGTTCACTAATTTTGCCCAGAGAAAGAACAGTGGAAGCAAAACTTCATGGACTACTGAGTGCAATAAACAAGACTGTAAAGTTGATACAAGAGACAATTTATTTCAAGCTAATGAAAGAAGTTAGCAATTGACATGATATTGTATTAGTCAGCTCTAATTGTAACCACACTAGCAACATCATCATCATGTGCCCTGCCAATAAGCGTGGGCAGTCATGTCTCGCCATCTCACACGATCATCAGAGTTGTGGATCAGCTCTGTGTTCTTGTCTCCACCATACTATGTTGCCAAGCCATCCAGGTATTTTCTTCTCTGCCTTCCCTTTGTTCTCTTCCCCTCGATCTTGCCAGTTGTCACCAAGTTCTCCTATTTATTTCTTCTCATAATGTGTCCAAAAAATTGTGACTTTCTACGTCTAATTTCTCTAATCAGTTTACGGTTTTCATTTATTTCTTGTAGGATTTGGTCATTGGTGTTTCTGTCTATCCATTGTATTCTGTGCATTTTCCTCAGAAACCACATATCTACGGCATCAGATGTTTCTCAGCTTGTCTGCTCATTGTCCATGCTTCACCTCCAGCATTACAGGCAAGATTTTCGCTCGAGTAATCCTAAAAAGTTATACACATTCTTGCTGAAGGAATCTACTCCTAATCAGTGTGGATTTAGACCTAACAGGTCCACCATCAATATGATTTTCTCACTCCGGCAGCTCTAAGAGAAGTGCAGAGAACAGAGGAAGCCATTATATATTGCCTTCATCGACCTCACAAAGGCATTTGACCTCGTGAGTAGAAGCGGCCTTTTTAAGTTCCTTGAGAAGATATGTCTACCCACCCTGCTAAGTCTCGTGAAATCATTTCATGAAAACATGCAGCGGACCATTTTATTTGATGGCTCAACATCCCAATCATTCAGCATCAGCTGTGGAGTAAAGCAGGGCTGTGTGCTTGCTCCTACACTTTTTGGTATCTTCTTCGCCGTCCTCTTAAGACAGGCATTTGGGACTGCCACTGAAGGCATATACGTCCATATAAGATCCGATGGCAAACTTTCTACCCCATCAAGACTCAAGGCAAAGACCAAAATAAAATAAGATGCATAAGAGAACTACTCTTTGCAGACAATGAAGCACTGACTACTCATGCAGCAGAAGATTTGCAACGGCTCGTAGATCGTTTTGCAGCTGCCTGCAGAGACTTTGGGCTCACCATCAGCCTAAATAAAACATCGGTGATGGAACAAGATGCTGTTGCGCCTCCATCAATCAAAATTTATAATTACGAACTGAAAGCTGTCCATGAGTTTGCATTCTTAGGGTCGATAATATCAGATAATCTTTCATTAGAGACAGAAATCGACAGATGCACTGGAAAGGCAGCCACAACACTTTCCAGACTAACTAAGAGAGTTTGGAAGAACAATACAGCGTGCACAAAAGTTCAAGTATATAAAGCATGTGTTGTTAGCACACTACTCTATGGGTCTGAATCCTGGACCTTGTACTCACGACAGGAAAGGAAGTTGAATTCCTTCCACATGAGATGTCTGAGACATGTCCTGGGCAAATCATGGAAAGACCATATAACAAACAAATATGTGAATGAAAGAGCGAATATTACCACAGTGCACTCTCTTCTCAGGCAGAGACACCTCCAGAGGATGAACGTATTCCCACAGATCTCCTATATGGAGAACTAGCCACAGGGAAGAGGCCAACCGGAAGACCCCAAATGCGATATAAGGATGTGTGTAAACAAGATATGAAAACCTTTTGCACAGATTCAGACATGTGGGAGAGAGTTGCAACAGACAGGTGCTACTAGAGAAGAGATGTACGAAACAGACTGGTGCTCTTTGAGTGCAATCTGATCCAACAAACTGAGGACAGGAGGCACAGGCATAAAATGCAGTCACTTACTGCAGGACCTGCTGCGTCTTACAGATGCGGAAACTGTGACAGAGATTGTCACTCTTGAACTGGACTATACAGTCACCAGAGGCGCTGTCAGGTGCCTCCCCAGTGGCACAACTCTATAGTCCTACAGAATTGAAAGAGGCCTACTACTACACCCATACAAAAGTACAGATTCTGTGTAGCACCTCAACACTCTTTTTCTCATTGCAAATGACATCTTTTGATTGGTCAGTATGTTTTCCATCTTGCTAAAGGCTACTTTCACCATGGCGATTCTTGTTCTACTCTGTTCAAGGTATCTCCCATCAGATGTTATTACTGTTCCGAGATATTAAATTGCGGTATTTCCTTCTTCCTTTCGACTACCATAATCTGTGTCTTTTTACAATTTAATTCTAACCCCAGTTGTTCACTGTGTGCAGCTGCATCCACTAAATGTTGCAGATCCTGCTCATTGTCTGCAATCCCCCCAAAAAAGTCACTTAAAAGTTGACAGGGTCGACTTCACTGCACTGGGTATTATCCCATATGGTCAGTGTTATTGATGTTTCGTCTTCCAATGATGATTCCTTTCATATCTTCTACATTTCTTAACATATTTTCACTGTACAGGAAAAAAAGATATGGAGACATTACACAACCCTGTCACACATCTCTCTTAATAGGCTGATATTGACCTACTTCATTATCAATATTTATAGCAGCTTGTTTCCAATATGTTTTTTACAAGTCTAAGGTCTTTCCCATCAATATGTAGATCTGCAAGCATCTTCATCATGTTGACATGTCTCACTTTATTAAAACAGGTCATCCGTTACTAGCAACAGGTCATCCGTTTAGTCAGTTCCCAACTAAGCTGACAACAGTATCCTATTAGTTAACTGTTACTAATTGTTACACATTAACAACAAAATGCTAAAAGTAATAAAATACAAAATGTTATATTACTTGTTTCATAACTTTCAGAATCATCATCATCATCATCTAGTATATCCTTTCCTTCCAGCCGCTTTTGCACCTGCACAGGAAATGTCTTCCTTATTGCTTCCCACTTGTCACTGTCAATAAGTGTGCCTGCTTTCGCAGATTTCCGTGCCCAGACAGAGATTCGAAGGCGGCAAAGAGGGCAGCAGAGATTGGCCTTCTCCACAGTCTGCCTATAACATGGTAAACAGATGGAGTGTTTGCAGGGCATGGTGACAGGCTCAATCAGGATGCACAAGCAGATTGGACACATACAATCTTTGATTGTAGCCATTGTACTCGTCATCAACCACAAGGATGTTCACAGCTCATACACCCAGCACAGGTCTCTGAAAAAAAAAAATTGAGCACAAATTGTTACTTACTCAGCAACAACAATAAAAATATGATAATGCAATTTCTGCAGGCAGAACAATAATTAATATGACCAGAGAAGGAAACATCCATGGCACCCAGAAATGTTTACCTGGAGCCTGAATGTTAAATTGTTTAATTAGTCCATACTTACAAACAAATATGCTGGCTCCTAAGAAAAGGACACTGGCTCCCGAATTATGTTTAGATGTTTTTTTTTTCTAACTCTCAAGATGATCTTATGACACAATATGTAAAAAACAAAACAACTATTTATTTTTTTGATTAGGTCTTATTGTGTGAGATGGTGAACCATCACCGCCAACGCTTTTTGGTATGGCATGTAGCGAAACCCCAGTGGCCCATGTCCTCATACCTATCCGCTCAATTCCTTCGGAGTGGGATTCTCTGGGTTACTTTCATAACCCGAGCATTCGACACGAATACTTTGAAATCTATCTGTTCTTCGGGAAAACCCAATGGCACGCCTTGCACCAAGTATGACCTAGGGTAATGGTTTGGGCGTGAAATGTCCGTTGTCAACCTTGTCGGTTGTGGTCGGCACAATGTATTGAAGTTTTAAAGAATTTTACAGATAAAGTGCCGCATCCTACTGCTGGGGTATGAAAAGGTAATTTTAGATTAATTGGTCCTGCCAGACATGGGCATATTAAGCTTGGTCGTCTCAAATAATGAGACGAATTGGTGAAACGGCAGTCTTGCCAATCTGGCTAAGCATCTAGACCTGGGCATGGCGGGGGAACAAATCGGGGCTATCTTTCTTCCTATGGCTTTACCTCTGTTTAGTGTCCTCTTTCATTTGAATATAAACATTCTATAGCTATGGCATGTCGAGGGGAGAGAAGGGCTCCATGGGGACCGGTTCCACCCATCTGAGTTATATCTTCTTGAGCCAGAAGAGGCGATCCACTGTGCTATCTCTTTCGTCTTTCGGCTGATGGGGGGAGGGCCAGGTAGACCGGGTGGTTCCTGGTCGATAGGAGGATGTTGGGAGTATAAATGGACTTCCCTGTCTCCCTGAGAGAACCTGAACTCATCTGAATGTATGGGTTATGTGAGACACGGCCGATACATTGCGGTGACAGCTCAGACAAGAGCGGCGGACGGACAGGGTAGTTTCCTCTTTCCTATTCTTGCTAGGGATGGGGGAGGGAGATGCACTGCGGTCCATACAGACCCACTATTATGATATTAGTTAAGAGTAGGAAACATACATAATTACGCACACTACTCCACAATAGCTTTGTCGTGAGAAAGGCAAGGTTGGCAAGTGAGAGGGAAGCCTGAGAAGGTATGTGCCCAATATTAATAAAGGCATGGTATGAGTGTGGAGAGGAGTGTGGTATGAAGACAATTGAATACTAGGTAATGGTATGTATTTTATGTATGGCAACCGACATGCTGAGACCATTGGAATCTCCATGCCGGCTGTATCTGAAGTTTACACCAGAGGCTCTCAAAATTGTTTTAACTTTACAGGATCCTTCTTTTGACGGCGAATATAGCCGGAAGTTTCGACAGAGCATCGACATAGAACATTATGTTTACTATGAAGTCCCTGCTGCTGTTGGGCTATACCAGATAAAACCACGGCGGGCCCGAACGAATACTTTCAGAACACCTCGGCAGGCTTTTCGTTGAGCTGGGATCGAGTATGTTTGCATTTTGGGCTAGATCCCGCCTAAGTCACTGACACACCCGTACATATATCCTATTTATTCTCCTGGAGTATTTCCCCACCAAAATTGTGCCACGTGATCCCAGGGCACTTTCCCTAACCATTGGACACACTACATTCGTGTAGGCCACTGAAACTTGGAATCCTGGATCTATGGAACCATGTTGTTCGAACAACCTACGCGGGAAATAAAAACCAGAGAACTTGATGTGAGGTGGTTGTGAATTCATGGGACAATATGGAAACCGATGATCTAGGATATTTATATTTGTGTTGATATTGTATGGACTAGTTTTCTCTCTAGATTGTGTGTAGATGTTTATGAGTTAATCGCCAGATATTTTTTCTGTGATGTTATATATTGAGTTATTAAATTTACAATTACAAATATGTTGAAGAACGTCATGTTGTATGCGTGTCAGCCAGAACGACCCTGCAGGAAATAGGTCCTGAGGTCGAAAGAGAGAGTGACAGTGAGTCCGGAGGAAACGGAGGAGGGTTGGCAAGCAAAGACCTATCCCAGCCAGGGCTATAGAATAATATTGAAATATTGTTACATAGTTACTTGGGACCCTCCACGTAGCTTGTTACATGGCACTTGATGACTTATTGTCCCGATTAGTTATATATGGTTGCTGGGTATTTGTTCCACTGTGCTACCAGGATCCTAAAGGCAAGCAAAGAATAGTAACCTACCAAGCATGTCACCAGAGGCAACTTAAGCAGGTTTCCAACTGTTTTACTAGGGCATTAAGAGGAATAGTAATTTCTTTCTTGGGAGTCTCTGTGGCGAAGTGGTCAAGCCGTTTGACTCGTGCTTCGAAGGTTGGGGGTTCGATTCCTGGCCGCACCCTTCGGTTTATGAGTTAAATGTTTCGGAGACTCCTGTGGGTCGTCGCTAAAAGCTACGGAGTTCGTGCTTTGTGCGACGATTTCCGCGCTGCGGAAAGAGACCGAGTCATATGGGATAAAACCCGGCGCAATGAAGTCGACTTTTAAGCGAGGAATAGTAACATTCTAACCCACCATGAATGTCATAAAAGACAACTAAGGCAGTTTACACTTGTGTGTTATCAGGAGGGAAGTAAAGAATAGTGTGTTATCAGGAGGGAAGTAAAGAATAGTGTGTGTTATCAGGAGGGAAGTAAAGAATAGTAACACACTAACATCTTGCAAAAGGCAGCAGAGGAGGGTTGAGTATGTGGCTGGTTTCGACATTCCACAGACAGACTTTAGTGCAAAATAAAACCAAGATGAAGAAAGAATAACTAAGAGGACAGGAGGTTGCAAGGTGCCTAGATCGCAGGTTTCTTCATCTTATGAGAAATCTCATAGGAGAAATAGAAATGAATAATATAGGAGTACATGGCAGGAGCTCCATTACGATAGATAAAAATAGGATACCTGGAGAAATTGGCTGAGGGCATGTGCCTATTCAAATGGGGGATAATGTTTTTAAACATGCGAAAGAAGACGAATGGTGTTTGTTCACAATCGGGGAATACTTCACAATAACAATAAAATTATTGCAGTGACTTAAGTGTTAGGATGCTGCGAGAACAGCAAGTTAAAAGAAGTGTGGCCAAACAAGAACACTATGCAGGAAGCCAAAGAAGATTAATAAACCAACACAGAATTGGTGTCGTGAGCCGCTACACGCGGGATTTGCTGAGGAGGGGATCCGAGCACTTATGGAGTGAATGGTTCGATGTGCAATGAGGGTGATCTGTTGCCTAACTAACTAACTAACTAAGTGTTAGGACACCAACATGTAAGACATGTTTAGGACGCAGGTTATAAAAGTGATGAGTCAGCATTTCCCTCTTTGTTCCTATAATACATTATATTTTAATTTACACATACGTAAACAATATTAGTATCTCTGCTTAGAACTGACGTACAGATAAGATTTGAATGAGATGCCTTTGAAAGTATAATAAAAAAAACATAAGAGCTATCCAGTTATGCTGGTAGTAGTGGTAGCATTGTTTGAAAGCAGTTTACAGTTGTACTAATAGTAATAATTAGGGAGAGTTTATTCACAGGGCCCTATGAATAGACACTTTGTTTATACATAGGGCCCTATGAATCGATACTTTATACGTAGTTGAAGTATGGCTGTTTAAATATCAGGCGAGTTTAAGAATTGTTAACTTGCGTTTCTGTACACTTACTGTTTACAGGCATCCATCTTTGTTTACGTTACCGACCTACTATTTATGTCCTGATAATTCTGGTCCAAGCTGACAGTAATATGCGTCACCTCAGAGAGACATGGTTAGGGTCGTTAGGCAATACAAACACCAGGCTTTCGACTGACTGGCCTCATGAATTAACAAATAAACAAGGAAATGCTAGGCATATAAAGTGCAGGAAAACCTGGTATATGAGAGGCGGGTTGAAAAGGGAGAGGAGAGAGATAGATAATGAAGATAGTGTGAGAGACAGAGATACGAGAAAGATGTGTTGAAAGACATAAAAAAGTGATAAAGACAAGAAAGAGAGAGAGGGGGAGGGAGATAGAGAAGAAGAGAGAGATGTCTGTATGCCTCTCTATATGTCCGCCTGTCTGTATGCCTCTCTATATGTCCGCCTGTCTGTATGCCTCTCTATTTGTCCACCTGTCTGTATGTCTCTCTACATGCCCGCTTGCCTCTCTGTCTGTCTGTCCGTCTGACAGCATGCCTGATTTCTTGTTCTCTATCAGTCTATTTGTATCTTTCCATTTGTATATATGTCTATCTGAATCTCTATCTAACAAACTGTCTGTCTGTCTTTCCATATGCATATGTATGTCTGGTTGACTCTCTGTGTGTATGTATGCGCGTGTCTGACTCTCTATCTGTCTGCCAGTTTATATATCCGTTGTTTATTTGTCTGTATCTCTGACTGCCTGCCTCTCTCTCTCTCTCTCTCTTGGTCGCTCGGCCGGTCAACCTGCCTGTTCAGAGTATTGCAGGGAGAGGTTGAAAGAGATGTATGAATTGGCATGGTGGAACACAGATGATCGAGTGTCGGGTTGGATCTAGCTACCCATCTACCTGCATACTTAACTACCTACCTCTCTACCTACCCACATATCTGCCTATCTAACCATCTATCTGTCTAACAACCCACCTACCTGCCTACTTAACCACTTTCGTGTCTAACTACCCATCTACCTAACCAACTATGAATAATACAAAGAATTATCGCCGAAGCAACTGAGTACGTGCTTTGTGCTCGATACCTTTGACAACAGCCAGCGGGGGAGAAGAGGTAGGGGAGAGGGGGGAAGGAAAGGGACGGGTTGGGTATTGGAATGAGAGAGTCTATTCGCAGGGCACTGCGAATAGACGCTTTGTTTATTCGCAGGGCCGCCCTGCGAATAGACGCTTTGTTTATTCACGCTTTGTCCATTTGTATATGTCTATCTGAATCTTTATCTAACAAACTGTCTGTCTTTCCATATGCATATGTATGTCTGGTTGACTCTCTGTGTGTATGTATGCGTGTGTCTGACTCTCTATCTGTCTGCTGTCTGTCTGCCAGTTTATATATCCGTTGTTTATTTGTCTGTATCTCTGACTGCCTGCCTCTCTCTCTCTCGGTCGCTCGGCCGGTCAACCTGCCTGTTCAGAGTATTGCAGGGAGAGGTTGAAAGAGATGTATGAATTGGCATGGTGGAGCACAGATGATCGACGAGCGAGTGTCGGGTTGGATCTAGCTACCCATCTACCTGCGTACCTACTCATCCACCTACCTGCCTAGCTACCCACATACCTGCTTACTTAACTACCTACCTGTCTACCTACCCACATATTTGCCTCTCTAACGATCTATCTGTCTAACAACTCACCTACCTGCCTACTTAACCACTTTCATGTCTATGAATATGAATATGAAAACTATGAATATTACAAAGAATTATCGCTGAAGCAACGGAGTACGTGCTTTGTGCTCGATACTTTTGACAACAGCCAGCGTGGAGAGAATTAAGCGGAGGAGAAGAGGTAGGGGAGAGGGGGGGGGAAGGAAAAGGAAGAAGAGGGCTGGAGCCAGAAGGGGTAGAAGGAAAACGGATCGTTTGGGACTCAAAAATGTGTGGGTTGGGTATTGGAATTGCCGTAGTGCAAAGCAACAAGGACCAATACTGGAGAAACTGGTACTAACTAAATTACACTCACTTTAAACAACACAATTCTAAATACCCAAAGAGATGAAGGATTGACTTTCACCCAATGAATTGCTGAAAAATTTAAAAAAACATTGTCGGGCAAGGAAACGAACGATTGACATTTGACTTTCATCCAATTAATTGCTGAATAATAAAAAAACCAAAAAAGTCCGGCAAGGAAACGAACCTCGAGCTCCCGCCCATCAGGCGGGCGCACTATCAACCATGCCACTGACGACACATTTTCCAAGCAATGAAAATGTATAATATAGCCGCAAACTTACGTTAAATCACGTGACCAGCCGTGCCCTGCGAATAGACGCTTTGTTTATTCGCAGGGCCCTACGAATAGACACTTCCTATTGGAATTGCCATAGTGCAAAGCAACGAGGACAAATACTGGAGAAACTGGTCTACGATTTTGATGTCCTGATGTTATAGGAACTGAATACGAACTCTTTTAAGTGCCCTGGCTATACATGTTACATCAACCCAACTGGGCAGGGAAGACATGGACAGGCTCTGGTGGTCAAGGACGGTTTACAGCATTCAATACTGGATATGAGTAGTTGGGGTCAGGAGAGTAAAGAGGTGCAGGGAATGAACTTGTTCTTCATTTACCCATCTGTTATGTTATGTGGTTACTTCAGTGCACGCTCCAAAGAGTGGGACAGGTCGGGAGAGAACAGGCAGGGCACTGCTCCTGCTGAGGCCTCATTTGAGACGGATGTTGTCTGTCTAAATGATGGGACACCAACTAGGCAGGCAATGAGACCGGGACACCCTGACATGGCCATCGACCTGGCACTTGTATTAAAAGAGGCGGCATCAGACATAAAATGGAGTGTCCTTGGGGATTATAGAAGCGACCACCTACCCTGCTCTGTACTGATACCTAAGTCCAGTAAAGTCAGGGCTCAAGAAGAAAGACTAACTAACTTACACTCACATTAAACAACACAATTCTAAATACCCAAAGAGATAAAGGATTGACTTTCACCCAATTAATTGCTGAACAATTTTTAAAAAAATTGTCCGGCAAGGAAACGAACGATTGACATTTGACTTTTATCCAATTAATTGCTGAACAATTAAAAAAAGAAAAACATTATCAGGCAAGGAAATGAACCTCTAGCTCCCACTCACCAGGCGGGCGCACTATCAACTATGCTACTTATGACACATTTTCTAATCAACAAAAATATGTAATATAGCCACAAACTGACGATAAGTCACGTGACTTGGCAAATCACGTAGTGCCCTATGAATAGACACTTTGTTTATACATAGTGCCCTATGAATAGACACTTCCTAATAATTAATAACTTAGGCTACGCCTAGATGACTTTCAATTCAAATATTAAATTTGTCCTACGATGTTGCCTGACGACAGACTTGACGTTGTTGTGTATTTAATCAATATAATTAAATTAAAAATTATTAATATTTTACAATATCATATCAAAATCTTGTTTAATAAATATCTATTATGATTGTTTTTAATCATTTTTATATAAATGATTAAAATATGACACTGATATGTCACAGAAATTAACTTAAATTGCTAAGCTAAGTAGTTAATAGATAATTAATAGGGATAAAAAATAGGATGCTGAGTGGTCTCGAGGTATGGTGTTGTCCTTCTCGAGTGCTGGAGGTCCCGAGTTCAAGCCCCAGTGAGGGCCGGGATTTTTTCACATGCACTTCTAGTATTCTAAACCTCCACTGGACAGATTTCAAAACCAATGCGCAAATAAGACAAGAGACTAAGCAAGACACTGTATCCAATTTTATAAGAAAACGCCGATGGAACTACTTCGGCCATGTACTCAGAATGGACAAGACAAGACTCCCCAACCAAGCCCTCTTATAGTCACCAGTAGGGAAAAGAAAACGGGGAAGACCAAGAGAGACCCTGCGTAGAACCATCATCAGAGAAGGCTCATTCATTCAATGGCCAAGTGAACATCCAGGATCTACAGCAGGTAGCAGGGAACCACTGGACATGAAGTGCCATGACTTCTGCCCTATGCGCCGCCTTAGGCTCAAGAGGAAAGACTAACTAACTTCTAGTAACAAAACTTTCCCTGGTCTCTGGGTAGTGAGATCGGACTTCTGTGTGTATTGTTGCGCACGTACAAAATCCTTGGCAGTTGGAAATCGAAAGAGTAGCCTAACGGCGCTGCCCGGGCAAAATTTCGAGTTAAAAATCTACCCAAAATATTTCAGGATCCTCGCCGGTGCTACGGCACTGAGGTGAGATTCTCCGGACTCAGGTTTGAGTTAGGAGTAGAATGTAGCAATTGTGGGTTTAACCCGTGTGCCGTGATGTTGATCCGATGACTAAACTAGACATTTAATAATTTTAAATTTTTAAAAAAATTAATTTCGCTGGGTTGGAAATTCCACTTGGAAAAAAAAAAATTCAAAATAAGGGGGCCCCCCCAAAAAAAAAAAAAACCTTTAAGA
>JACEFZ010002109.1:0-93825 GCA_014155875.1 Cepaea nemoralis
CTTTAACGGGTTTTTTTTTTTGCAAAAATAACCGATTGGAAAAGTTCTGTGTCCCGTCTGAATATCTCCGCGTCCTGTTTACACAGTACAACAGCGGAAGGACTTTCGGGCGCACTACGGCTTTTGCGTGCAACAACAGTCAGCACGCTAGAGTAGTGGCCTCACATGAGTTCTAGTTTCTTATTACGTGTCTTGTCACGTTGGCGTGATCATGCCGTGACCAGAGTGCTAACTCTCTGGTTGACACCTCCGTGTCCCATGAGAGAACTATTTAATAGTCCCCTTTCTACTTATTCCCCTACACCTACCCTGCCCTCATATAGGGGCACTAGGTTACACTCTATTCTATTCTAGGTAGACCACTCTTTCAGGGTGGTCTTCATTCATAACTACCTAAGTCTTTGACACCACCCTCCCCTCCTGTGTTGCGTTAAAAACTTTGACTCATGGTTGTGACGCAAGAGTTCAAAAAAAATTAGTGTCTCTAATTTTTGTCAAAGACTCCTGATAACTTGGTTCGGGGTACTCAATAGACTTCTACTGACTATTGTCACAGTGTAGTCTGACTTTACTTGGCTACTGGTGATCGCCAAAAACTTGTCGGGTTTGGGCGTGAGCCCTCTTCTCACTTGCAATATTATATAATTAGAGGTTTGTCTGAACCGGCCCATTGTCTTAAAAGACCTGCCCTCAAATAGTAATTAACTCACTACCCTAAAAGTTGACTTTCTTAGGGTCAACACATAAATTGCTTCATGCCCCCCATAAAATATTAAACAACCCTTACATAAGTTGTGTGCGACGGGCTTTACCTATCTCGTTTCCCCGCGTGAAAAGTTATTTTTCACTGTTAAGTTAGTGCTTCGTTGTCTATTGTGTCCCCTGACCCGGAGTTATACCTCTTTGTTCTAAAAAAAGTGTATGTACTTTACCTGTTTGTTTTTCTGGTTGTTTGCGTGTTTGAATCTAACTAACTATATAATTTAACTTCTAACATGTGTGTCTGTCTATAAAGTGTATGTAAAATTTGTTTTCAAGTGCCATAATTCGGTTAAATGTGGGCCCCAAACAATGTATAAAACTAATTCGTGACTACGCTCCCCTCTTATGAGACTTAAAAAACTTTATCTAAGATCTACAATAATCTACACAAATTACATTTTAGACAGTACATTTCAACACCGAAAGCAAACACTTGACCAGACAAATAATAAAAAGTCGCGTTGAACGGCGAAAAAATCCGCTGGCTGCTTTCACTCTCCATTTATATTTACCATTCTCTCTCACTTTCAAACTTCTGTCACACATCTTTTTTCTCACAATTATTTAAACACTTAAAGTGACACTGTACAAGTTTAGCTCATTTTGAAATGAGTTGGCTTTGACGTGCTTAACTTACTGCAAGAGTCATGTTTTTACAAAATATTTACATGGGTGAAATAGGGTTGATTGTACCCGCTATTATTACACACTATATTCTAATGAAATACAAATACTAATTCCTAACATATATTTTCAAATTTGTTGTACAAATTAATCTAATTTAAGGGAAGTAATCTAACTATCTAAAAATGAAATAATGTGAGATGATTTGTATCTTTATGAATGGGTAAGTAAATGTAACCAATAAATAATGTTTTAATGTTTAAATGAAACAAATATAATGGATATTGTTATTCTACATGGTATAAATGATGTATGTTCATCTGTATGATCCCTTTATTCAAAACGTATAACCTAATTTTAGTCCAAAATGATGATGTTTTTAAAAGTGTTCCTAAGATGGGATGAAATAAAATGAACCTAAAAAACAAAATGGTGTTTTTTCTTCTAAGCTTTTTATTCTAATCTTTAATTAGCTGTTTTTAATTTTTAAAAGTACTATTCTAATTTACTTCTATGCTAATAAGTGGGTGAATTAATGATTTATCTAAACAAAAAAAAATATATATTATATTCCTTAAATCTAATCTAACTCTATATTAAAGTAACTAATCTAACTATAATTTATGAGTATCTTAAAACCGTTTATTACATATCACAATAAATTATAGATACATTGTATTTATTTACCTCAGGGTTTGTGGGTTTCCTTAATTTATAGAAATTGCTTTCCTTGGCATAGTTTACATAAATTCAATTGTCCTGGGTATACTAAATACGCTACACAGTCATACTTGTGTCTTATGGTGTCTTATTCCAATTGTCGAATCCGCTGGTGTCGTAGGCACGTATCGTTGTGTCTGTTATTTAAGCAATGTTCAGACACTGTTCTTAAGTGATTAACACAGGTGATTCACCGGAGCACAACTGAAGCATAGTAAGTAACACACTGTCTATGTACATACTGTGATTTCCTTGTTCTTGGCACACAATTCTTATTATGCTGTCTACGGACATATGGTAGTTCACTGTTCTTAGCACACAGTTCTGATCCAGATGTCTATGTATTCAATAATATATTCTACACAGTATATACACAGGATATTTTTAAGTGTAACTAAATAAACATTTCTTAAACTACCTATTCGTGTGGAATATCAGGTATTTCTACCTCAGATGGTCGACTAAGGGTATCAGCAAGAATGTTGTCCTTACCCTTAATATGCTCTATACTAAAAGTATAATTCTGTAATATTAAGGACCACCTGTAGATACGGTCGTTCCAATGCACCCCACTTTGTATGACCGTGATCGGGGAGTTGTTGGTCTGGACCACAAAGTGATTACCCGCCAGAAATCGATGCAACTTCCTCACCGAATAGATGACGCTTAGGGCTTCCAACTCTGATATGGAATATCTGGACTCAGCCGGTGTGATCTTGCGGCTCACGTAGCAAATCAGATGGAAGATGCCATCATAAAACTGGCCTAGTACTGCAGCGATGGAGATCTTACTGGCATCTGTCCTAAGATAATAAACGAGCCTAGGATTAGGCAAGCGGAGGATTTGTACATTACTAAATAGAATTTTCAATTTTGACAATGCAGAAATTAATAATGCATCTTTGAAATCCAATTTTACTGATGCTTTTAAAACATTTGAAAATACACTTGTAATTTCAGCTAAGTTCGGTATGAACTTTGCTATAATAATCTACTAACCCCAAAAGGCTCCTGACCTGCTTCTTTGTTGTAGGCATGGTCAGGTTCATAATTTTGGTAATAATTTTATTGTCAGTTTTCAGTTGTCCTTGTGAAATAACATGACCCAAAAATTCAATTTCTTGTAGGCCCAATTCGACTTTGCTCGGTTTGACAGTGAGACCGAAGAGTCGCAACCTATCGAAGACATGTCTGAGTTTCAGTAAGTGTGTTGTCCAGTCCTCTGCATGGACACAAATATCATCTATATATGTCACTGTATTCGTCACTCCATGAAGTAGATCTCTAGTTAAGCGTACGAAAGTGGCAGGAGCGTTCCGAAGTCCGAAAGGAAGAAACCGCCACTCGTAAAGACCTAGAGGTGTTGAGAATGCAGTAAGATGGATAGATTGAGCCTGCATAGGGACCTGCCAATATCCCTTAGTAAGGTCTAATTTAGAAAAGATTTTGGAGGTGGACATATCTAGAATAAGATCTTCGCAGGAAGGAATCGGTTCTGCGTCGATCTTAGTGACATTGTTGAGTTTTCTATAGTCCACACAAAGACGAATTCTGGAGTCTTTTTTCTTGACTAGGACGATTGGAAAGGAGTACTCAGATGTAGATTTCTGAATGATCCCACTAGCTTCTAAATTAAGAATTTCCTTATTTAGATTTTCCCTATAGCTAAGTGGGATAGAGTACGGCCTGCATTTGATAGGCTTAGAATCCGAAAGAAGGATGGAGTGCTCGATTCTGTCCGTCCTACCTGGAATGTCGGAGAATATGTCCTTTATATTCAGTCACTAATTATATTATCTGTCGTCGTTGTACGTCTGTCAGTCCCGTTTCTATTCGTATGCAATCTAATGTAGCAGTCTTGTCTACAATTGGAACAGGTAGTTCCATACCGTCGTCGTCTACCTGATTCAGTACGGTTGTGGTGCTAAGTGCGTTTTCTGTAAGCTCACTAAGTGTATGCATTTCGTCGGATTTGCCAGTCTCGCTAACTAGTGTAGTTGCGTTATGTACGTCTGTCGTCTCATCCATAGGTGTGGGTGCATTGTGTTCGTCTGTCTCTATATCTGTCTCTTGTCGTGAAAAGTAGGCTTTCAACATGTTGATATGAAATATCTTTAAGTGTCCGTTTATCGATATTTCATATTCGACATCTGAAAGTTTTTGTGTCACCTTGAATGGCCCTTGCCACGAAGTTGCCATTATATTCTGCTTGTCTGGTAGTAGCACCATTACGTCTTGATCAGTTTCAAGTATTATGGGTCTAGCACCTTTGTTGGGGCTGTGATGTTTGAGGATATCTGCACTGTTCACTGGAGTTAGTCCATTTTCCTCCTCCCAGGCGGATATTTCTTCATCTGTGCAGTGCTTTAGCTGGGGTAGACACCCAAGAATTAAATCAGTACAAGGGTTGTCTAGTATTGCACACGTAAAGGTACCAGAAAGGAACGGGGAGTTTATACGGGCTCTTGCCAGAGGATAGGTTTCTATGTTACCAGAAAAAGTACGGCATTTTACAGAGTCACCAGTATAATCCTTTGGATTAACAAGTTCCTTTTTCACACCATAATAGAGCTCCCACTGTCAAGCAAACATCGGCATGGCTTCTCATTGACCATTGCAGAGTGAAACAATAGATTGCCTCTGGAGGCTATAGCTGCATTTGCATTCTCTAAGGAGGATGTTACATTATGCCCACATGTAAGTTTGCCGTCTGCATGAAATTGGTGACATCGCTCACAATTGTCAAAGCATAAAATATCGTTTACACAACACACATCTTCAGCTTGATTAAAAGGTAATTGATTTTCGACATCACACTCAGTATCACTACCACTATCAGAAGATGTATCAATCAAAATTGCATTATTGGCCTTCATTCGTTGACGGCCCAGGCACTTATTTGAATAATGCCCGTAGCTGGAACAGAAGAAGCATTTGACTGCACGCCTGTATGCAGTTCTTTTGTTTTGTTGCTTCTTAATGACCATCTCAAGATGTGTTGGATAGTTTGGTGATTTATCACACATAGCATAAGTGTCATGAAATAGTTGGCAATAGACACATTTAGCTAATTTTTATCTTTCTTATCGACTCTATGAAATGGTGTCTTATTGTCTGATAGCTTTTAGTTTGGTCTTTAGCAAAAGAGACTATTTTAGAGTCGTTAGTTGGTGTTTTGAAAATATCTCTATTTGAAGAAACATATGCTGATCCTTTCTTTCAAATTGTTCTATGGTCTCTATGTCTGCCTGCTGAAGAAATTTGGCGAAAGGAGATGGTATAGTGGATATGACTTTATCCATGGCTATCAAATTTTTAAGTTTTCAAAGTCTTTTCCTATCTTTGATGCACTAAGCCATCTATTTAGTACGCTTTGGACATTTGAGACATAGTCGATAAAGGTCTCGCTTGGCTTAGGTTTTAAATTGGAAAACTGTACTTGATGCCCCTGGGTATCAAGTACAGTTTTCCAATTTAAAACCTAAGCCAAGCGAGACCTTTATCGACTATGTCTCAAATGTCCAAAGCGTACTAAATAGATGGCTTAGTGCATCAAAGATAGGAAAAGACTTTGAAAAACTTAAAAATTTGATAGCCATGGATAAAGTCATATCCACTATACCATCTCCTTTCGCCAAATTTCTTCAGCAGGCAGACATAGAGACCATAGAACAATTTGAAAAGAAAGGATCAGCATATGTTTCTTCAAATAGAGATATTTTCAAAACACCAACTAACGACTCTAAAATAGTCTCTTTTGCTAAAGACCAAACTAAAAGCTATCAGACCAATAAGACACCATTTCATAGAGTCGATAAGAAAGATAAAAAATTAGCTAAATGTGTCTATTGCCAACTATTTCATGACACTTATGCTATGTGTGATAAATCACCAAACTATCCAACACATCTTGAGATGGTCATTAAGAAGCAACAAAACAAAAGAACTGCATACAGGCGTGCAGTCAAATGCTTCTTCTGTTCCAGCTACGGGCATTATTCAAATAAGTGCCTGGGCCGTCAACGAATGAAGGCCAATAATGCAATTTTGATTGATACATCTTCTGATAGTGGTAGTGATACTGAGTGTGATGTCGAAAATCAATTACCTTTTAATCAAGCTGAAGATGTGTGTTGTGTAAACGATATTTTATGCTTTGACAATTGTGAGCGATGTCACCAATTTCATGCAGACGGCAAACTTACATGTGGGCATAATGTAACATCCTCCTTAGAGGATGCAAATGCAGCTATAGCCTCCAGAGGCAATCTATTGTTTCACTCTGCAATGGTCAATGAGAAGCCATGCCGATGTTTGCTTGACAGTGGGAGCTCTATTATTGGTGTGAAAAAGGAACTTGTTAATCCAAAGGATTATACTGGTGACTCTGTAAAATGCCGTACTTTTTCTGGTAACATAGAAACCTATCCTCTGGCAAGAGCCCGTATAAACTCCCCGTTCCTTTCTGGTACCTTTACGTGTGCAATACTAGACAACCCTTGTACTGATTTAATTCTTGGGTGTCTACCCCAGCTAAAGCACTGCACAGATGAAGAAATATCCGCCTGGGAGGAGGAAAATGGACTAACTCCAGTGAACAGTGCAGATATCCTCAAACATCACAGCCCCAACAAAGGTGCTAGACCCATAATACTTGAAACTGATCAAGACGTAATGGTGCTACTACCAGACAAGCAGAATATAATGGCAACTTCGTGGCAAGGGCCATTCAAGGTGACACAAAAACTTTCAGATGTCGAATATGAAATATCGATAATTGGACACTTAAAGATATTTCATATCAACATGTTGAAACCCTACTTTTCACGACAAGAGACAGATATAGAGACAGACGAACACAATGCACCCACACCTATGGATGAGACGACAGACGTACATAACGCAACTACACTAGTTAGCGAGACTGGCAAATCCGACGAAATGCATACACTTAGTGAGCTTACAGAAAACGCACTTAGCACCACAACCGTACTGAATCAGGTAGACGACGACGGTATGGAACTACCTGTTCCAATTGTAGACAAGACTGCTACATTAGATTGCATACGAATAGAAACGGGACTGACAGACGTACAACGACTGACAGATAATATAATTAGTGACTGAATATAAAGACATATTCTCCGACATTCCAGGTAGGACGGACAGAATCGAGCACTCCATCCTTCTTTCGGATTCTAAGCCTATCAAATGCAGGCCGTACTCTATCCCACTTAGCTATAGGGAAAATCTAAATAAGGAAATTCTTAATTTAGAAGCTAGTGGGATCATTCAGAAATCTACATCTGAGTACTCCTTTCCAATCGTCCTAGTCAAGAAAAAAGACTCCAGAATTCGTCTTTGTGTGGACTATAGAAAACTCAACAATGTCACTAAGATCGACGCAGAACCTGATTCCTTCCTGCGAAGATCTTATTCTAGATATGTCCACCTCCAAAATCTTTTCTAAATTAGACCTTACTAAGGGATATTGGCAGGTCCATATGCAGGCTCAATCTATCCATCTTACTGCATTCTCAACACCTCTAGGTCTTTACGAGTGGCAGTTTCTTCCTTTCGGACTTCGGAACGCTCCTGCCACTTTCGTACGCTTAACTAGAGATCTACTTCATGGAGTGACGAATACAGTGACATATATAGATGATATTTGTGTCCATGCAGAGGACTGGACAACACACTTACTGAAACTCAGACATGTCTTCGATAGGTTGCGACTCTTCGGTCTCACTGTCAAACCGAGCAAAGTCGAATTGGGCCTACAAGAAATTGAATTTTTGGGTCATGTTATTTCACAAGGACAACTGAAAACTGACAATAAAATTATTACCAAAATTATGAACCTGACCATGCCTACAACAAAGAAAGCAGGTCAGGAGCCTTTTGGGGTTAGTAGATTATTATAGCAAGTTCATACCGAACTTAGCTGAAATTACAAGTGTATTTTCAAATGTTTTAAAAGCATCAGTAAAATTGGATTTCAAAGATGCATTATTAATTTCTGCATTGTCAAAATTGAAAATTCTATTTAGTAATGTACAAATCCTCCGCTTGCCTAATCCTAGGCTCGTTTATTATCTTAGGACAGATGCCAGTAAGATCTCCATCGCTGCAGTACTAGGCCAGTTTTATGATGGCATCTTCCATCTGATTTGCTACGTGAGCCGCAAGATCACACCGGCTGAGTCCAGATATTCCATATCAGAGTTGGAAGCCCTAAGCGTCATCTATTCGGCGAGGAAGTTGCATCGATTTCTGGCAGGTAATCACTTTGTGGTCCAGACCAACAACTCCCCGATCACGGTCATACATAGTGGGGTGCATTCGGAACGACCGTATCTACAGGTGGTCCTTAATATTACAGAATTATACTTTTAGTATAGAGCATATTAAGGGTAAGGACAACATTCTTGCTGATACCCTTAGTCGACCATCTGAGGTAGAAATACCTGATATTCCACACGAATAGGTAGTTTAAGAAATGTTTATTTAGTTACACTTAAAAATATCCTGTGTATATACTGTGTAGAATATATTATTGAATACATAGACATCTGGATCAGAACTGTGTGCTAAGAACAGTGAACTACCATATGTCCGTAGACAGCATAATAAGAACTGTGTGCCAAGAACAAGGAAATCACATGTATGTACATAGACAGCTGTGTTACTTACTATGCTTCAGTTGTGCTCCGGTGAATCACCTGTGTTAATCACTTAAGAACAGTGTCATGAACATTGCTTAAATAACAGACACAACGATACGTGCCTACGACACCAGCGGATTCGACAATTGGAATAAGACACAAGTATGACTGTGTAGCGTATTTAGTATACCCAGGACAATTGAATTTATGTAAACTATGCCAAGGAAAGCAATTTCTATAAATTATGGCAACCACGAACCTGAGGTAAATAAATACAATGTATCTATATATTTATTGTGATATGTAATATAACGGTTTTAAGATACTCATAAATTATAGTTAGATTAGTTACTTTAATATAGAGTTAGATTAGATTTAAGGAATATAATATATATTTTTTTTAGTTTAGATAAATCATTAATTCACCCACTTACTTAGCATAGAAGTAAATTAGAATAGTACTTTAAAATTAATAACAGCTAATTAAAGATTAGAATAAAATGCTTAGATAGAAAAAGCACCATTTAGTTATTTAGGTTCATTTTATTTCATCCCATCTTTAGGAACACTTTAACAACATCATCATTTAGGACTAAAATTAGGTTATACTGTTTAGAATAAAGGGATCATACAGATGAACATACATCATTTATACCATGTAGAATAACAATATCCATTATATTTGTTTCATTTAAACATTAAAACATTATTTATTTGGTTACATTTTACATTACCCATTTCATAAAGATACATAACTCATCTCACATTATTTTCATTTTTAGATAGTTAGATTACTTCCCTTAAATTAGATTAATTTGTACAACAAATTAGAAGATATATAGTTAGAGAATTAGTATTAGTATTTCATTAGAATATAGTGTGTAATAATAGCAGGGTACAATCAACCCTATTTCACCCATGTAAATATTTTGTAAAAACATGACTCTTGCAGTAAGTTAAGCACGTCATTAAGCTCAACTCATTTTCAAACTGAGCTAAACTTGTACAGTGTCACTTTAAGGTGTTTAAATAATTGTGAGAATAAAAGATGTGTGACAGAAGTTTGAAAGTGAGAGAGAATGGTAAATATACAATGGAGAGTGAAAGCAGCCAGCGGATTTTTTCTGCCGTTCAACGCGACTTTTTATTATTTGTCTGCGTCAAGTGTTTGCTTTCGGTGTTGAAATGTACTGTCTAAAATGTAATTTGTGTAGATTATTGTAGATCTTAGATAAAGTATTTTAAGTCTCATAAGACGGGAGCGTAGTCACGAATTAGTGTTATACACTTGTTTGTGGCCACATTTAACCGAATTATGGCACTTGAAAACTAATTTACATACACATTTATAGACAGACACACATGTTAGAAGTTAAATTATATAGTTAGTTAGATTCAAACACGCAAACAACCAGAAAAACAAACAGGTAAAGTACATACACTTTTTTTAGAACAAAGAGGTATAACTCCGGGTCAGGGGACACAATAGACAACGAAGCACTAACTTAACAGTGAAAGATAACTTTACACGCGGAAGCGAGATAGGTAAAGCCTGTCGCACACAACTTATGTAAGGGTTGTTTAATATTATATGGGGGACATGAAGCAATTCATGTGTTGACCCTAAGAAAGTCAACTTTGTATGGGTAGTGAGTTAATTTACTATTTGAGGGCAGGTCTTATAAGACAATGGTCCGGTTCAGACAAACCTCTAATTATATAATATTGCAAGTGAGAAGAGGGCTCACGCCAACCAGACAAGTTTGTGGCGATCACCAGTAGCCAAGTAAAGTCAGACTACACTGTGACAATAGTCAGTAGAAGTCTATTGAGATACCCAGAACCAAGTTATCAGGAGTCTTTGACAAAAATTAGAGACACTAATTTTTTTTAGGAACCTCTTGCGTCACAACCATGAGTCAAAGTTTGTAACGCAACACAGGAGGGGAGGGTGTGTGTCAAAGACTTAGGTAGTTATGAATGAAGACCACCCTGAAAGAGTGGTCTACCTAGAATAGAATAGAGGTAACCTAGTGCCCCTATATGAGGGCAGGGTAGGTGTAGGGGAATAAGTAGAAAGGGGACTATTAAATAGTTCTCTCATGGGACACGGAGGTGTCAACCAGAGAGTTAGCACTCTGGTCACGGCATGATCACGCCAACGTGACAAGACACGTAATAAGAAACTAGAACTCATGTGAGGCCACTACTCTAGCGTGCTGACTGTTGTTGCACGCAAAAGCCGTAGTGCGCCCGAAGTCCTTCCGCTGTGTACTGTGTAAACAGGACGCGGAGATTATTCAGACGGGACACAGACTTCATCGTTATAGCATCGCTTAGAGTCGATGCTTAGTTCGTTAGCCTAGTAGATAGATTAGTGATAGGGTTAGGAACCGACTAGTGATAGGGGAATTCTGTGCATTTATCCTTGTGTGATTTGTTAGCGACTGTTTGTTGTACATTGATGTGATGCAAAGAGCCAGTGGCAATAAAATGTTTATTCCTCTCGTACGACTAACAAGTCTTTTTGTGTGGTGCGAGAGAAGTTATCCCGGGATGCCTGTGACATCGGTTGTTGACAGGCTTTAATATCTAATTATTAGTCAATGAACCATCTTCTTTCATTGCTTATGTCCACTCCTAACACCGTTACAGCCTTCTCTGGCTGTCACATTCCAATCACCCATCATTATGCCTTTGTCTGATTATGTTTTTGCATCTGAAATGTCTTCAGTTTGCTATACATCATTGCATTACTGGATGTTAATATGTTATAATGGTATGGGAGATTGCCCTTTTTTTATCTTATAATTCTCGGCACGTATTACCAAGTGTTAGACAATGTATCATTTTTTAAATATTTTAAGTCATTGTCTATTTTTCATTGCTTGTGTCCACTCACATTGCCTTCACAGCCTTCTCAAGCTGTCACATTCCAGTCATCTGTGTCTGATTATGATTTTGCATCTAAAATGTCCTCAAATTTGCCATACATCTCTGCATCACTGTATGTTAATATTTGCATATATGCTTACATTACTGCTTTTACTGATTCTTCTTCTTCGTTCATCCGTTTTTTTTTCCGGATGTGATTGCGTTGTGCCTGTTTACAGCAGAGCTGCGTTCTTGCGCCGTTAGGCCGACACATCCGACTTCTGCGGGCATATGTTGACCGGGTTAACCTTCCCGGGGGTTTCTTAGGACGTTTGACTCTCACTGTTGTGGTGTTATCCCCCATCCCAGCTGGTCCATATAGAACAGCCAAAGATCCTGGTCAGCCCTCAAGGGAAGGCAGGGGCAGACCATGGGCATTCCCCGCCATCCAAGGAGGCTTCCATACTTGCAGAGCCGATACATAGCGCTCTGGTACTGGGCTCACCCAAGGAATCGTCACGTCCTGCACATGGCTGCTTAGCCTCACTTCCGTATATTGGGCCTTCCGTTCACCATAGGCTGTTCTTGCGGAAACCAGAAGTATGCAGTCTGCAGATGACATCCACACAGTGAGCTTTCGATTCGGACTTTCCACGTAATGGATTTGCTATCCAAGCAATATTCCATTTTGTGCCACTAGGACACTTTTCCACCTTTTTATGAAGCCCATACAGTGGGCTTTTGATTCGGACTTTCCACGTAATGGATTTGCTATCCAAGCAATATTCCATTTCATGCCACTAGGACACTTTTCCACCTTTTATGAAGCCCACACAATGGGCTTTTGATTCGGACTTTCCACGTAATGGATTTGCTATCCAAGCAATATTCCATTTCGTGCCACTAAGACACTTTTTCACCTTTTATGAAGCCCACACAGCGAGCTTTCGATTTGGACTTTCCACATAATGGATTTGCTATCCAAGCAATATTCCATTTCATGCCTCTGGGTCTTCATGCACCTTTAATTGTCAACCTGTATGTAGTTAAAGTAAGCTGTGGTCAACTTTAGCTTGTTGATATCTCCATAGAGCTTGTCCTCAAATGAAGCAGGTGTGGGACAAAATATCTTTCTCTGTTCTGCATACGTTGGGCAATCCTGCAGCAAATGTTTTGCTGTCATTTTTCCAGTTCTACAATTACATTCATCGGTATCTCCTATCTTTAGTTTATTGAACAAGTGGTATTTCAGCCTGTTATGTCCTGTGCAGGAGTCTGAAGATTGCTACTTGTTCTCTTCGGTCGAGTTTGTAATATGCATCATCCTTCTGATGGCCTGGATGCTCTGATTCCCATTTGGTTCTATAAGTGCTTTTTATCAACCTCTTTGCCTCATTATAGGTTATGTCTATCTATGTCAGGCTGTGGTAGTCGTCCGCCCTCTTTTGCCAGTCTGTCAGCCTCTTCGTTTCCAGGTATACTGCAGTGTGATGGGATCCACTGTATTACAACTTTTTTGGATTTCTGGCATAGACCATGGAGTGCTGCTCTTAGGTCAGTTAGTTCTGTGCTGTTATTGCTCTTCAGTATTGAGACAGCTGACTTTGCATCTGTGAAGATAGCTATTTGCTTCTCTTTATTTTCCTCCATCAAGAGCATTTCTGCTGCAGTTTTCAGAGCCTCTACCTCCGCTTTGAAGTTACTTGAAAATTTTCCAGTTGCCATTGAACTGTGTTTTTTTCACTCCATTTTTTAAATTTAGGAGAATTCCTCCTCCTCCATTCTCTATTGAATTTTTGGCTGATCCATCTGTATATGCATGGGTCCAATTCCTGCTTGTGTAATGTTCTTTTATGTAGTTTAGGGTTATTTCTCTTCTTTCGGTTTCATGCTGAGTGTTCTTTTTCTCAATACCAGGAATGTTTTCTATCATCTCAGGCAGTTGCTGCTGTCTCCAAGCTGGGAACTTGTGTGCATTGTGTATGGGCTTGACTGTTGATATGTTAAGTGTAGGATCTGCCCTAATCCTTCGTTTTGCAGTTTCTACAAAGTTGCTACGCTTCAGTCTTCCCTTTCCAAAACCATTAAATCTGTTGTACATAGGGTGGTCTGTCAATCTTCTAAATTTTTCTGCTTGTTGCTGGGCTCTGCTATCTCTTCTATCCTGCATTGGTTGTAGACAAGTGATCTTTTCTAGTTCATTAATAGGCGTTGTCTTCAGGCTTCCAGTTATGATTCGCATTCCTTGGTTTTGGACTCTACTTATTTTGTTAAAGTTTGACTTAGCTGCAGTTGCCCAAGCTGCAATGCCATATTCCAGTACTGGCCTCACCCGTCCAGTATATAACTTCTTGAGAACTTTCTCATCTGCTCCCCACGTTGTACCAGCAAGCTTTTTCATGATTGCCATTCTCTGCCTTGCTCTTGTTCGTTTTTTCTCAACCTGTGTCTTCCATGTCAGGCGACGATCAAAGGTGACTCCTAGATAGTTTGGATTTTCTTCATGGCGCAATATTTTTCCATTCAATACCAGCTTAGGTTGCTGAGCTTTATTTGAGAGGGAGAACACTGTGCATGTTGTTTTCTCCTCACTTATATTCACTAGCCATGATTTTGACCAGTCCTCTAGCGCTAATAAGGCTTGCTGTATTCTGCTGTTAGCTGTACTAATATATTCTTCAGATGTCCATATGGCTAGGTCATCTGCAAAGGAGGATGTGTGTACTCTGGCTGGAAAATTTTCCGTGATGTCATTTATATATGCTAGGAATAATGTTGGTGAAAGGACTCCTCCTTGAGGGACACCTTGCTCCAGCAGCATCATTTTGCTTGTTTGTCCTTGTACTTTTGTCCTGGCAGTTCTATTCTCAAGGTAGTGGCTGATCCATTTATACATTTTTCCACAAACATGCATGTTTTGCAGTTTTACTTTCAGTCCTTCCTTCCATACTTTATCAAATGCTTTTTCTAAATCTATTCAGACTGCTAGTGTGTGCTTTTTCTCTTGGAAGGCATCCTCTATTTCCTGAGCTATATAGGTTATTTGATCTTCAGTGGATCTGTACTTTCTGAATCCTGCTTGGTGTGGTGTTAAGAGTTTGTTTTCTTCCAGATGCCATGTTAGCCTGCCATTGATAATGCGTTCCATTAATTTTCCTACACAGCTAAGTAGACTGATAGGTCGATAGCCATTTGGTTCTTCCAGGTCTTTTCCTTTCTTTGGGACTGGTATTAGTATAGCTTCCTTCCATGCCTGTGGGACTATTCCTCTCTTCCAGCTGTTATTTAGGACTGCTAGTAGTTTCTTCTTTGCCTTGGTGCCTAGTCCTATTAGCATTTCATTTGTGATTCCATCCTTTCCTGGTGATTTCTTCTGTTTTAGGGTATTCATTGCCTGTTCCATTTCTTCCATTGTTAGATTTGCCATCATATATTCTGCTGCTGTCTCTGTATTTCTATGATGTATCTGTTTGTCTTTGATTTCTTTCTTCTGTTCGGTTGTAATACCAATGTGGTTTGCATTTGCATAGTGTTCCATTAGTGCATTTGCAGCCTTTTTTCCTGTAAGCAAGGCATTTCCTTGTTTAATTGTTATTTGTTTGTTTCTAGTTCCTTCATTGTTCATGGCTTTCACTAGTTTCCATAGTTTGTTTCCATCCCTGTCAAAATTCAGGTTTTCTGTTTTTTTCCCTCCAACAATCTCTTGTTGTTTGATCTACTGTTCTTTTATATTTTGCTGAGATGGCTTTGAGAGAGATATTCGCTTCAATTGTTTGTTCTCTCTCTCTGCTGTCTTCCTGGCATCTTCAACTTTGTCCTCCAAACTTTGTAGTTCTTCAGTCCAGTATGGTTTGTAATTTTTCCTCGCTCCTCTTGGAATGGACTCAGTGGCTGCCTGTATTATCGCTCTGTTTAGACTTTCCACCATTTGCTTTATGTTGCCATATCGTGTATTTATGTTTTCACAATATTTGTCTGTTAGTATGGCAAATCTGTCCCAATCTGCTCGTTTGTAATTCCAGCGGGGCAAGGGCTTTTGCTCCTGTGGAACATACTCCATATTCATTACAAGCTTGATTGGTCTGTGGTCACTACCTGCTAATTGGTCCAGCACATGGCGATCGATTTTGTGGAGGATGTCTCCTGTGCAGAAAGCTAAGTCTGGAGTAGAAGTGGTAAGCCATCTTCTGGAGTAGAAGCTCGGTGTGTCATCCGCTTTGTTGAGTAGATGGAGATTTGAGTCTATTTCCCAGTCCTCCAATTCATCTCCTCTTTTGTCAGTATCTGGGTATCCCCATCTTTCTGAACGGCTATTAAAGTCTCCGACAATAATGCAGTTTGTGTCAGTTATTTTCATGTTTGAGAGTGTAAGGTCCTTATCTGCTGGGCTATACAGATTGTAGATTCTTATTTTCACGTCCTTTATCATGATATCAACACCTATAATTTCCGTTTGGTTGTCAGAGATCACAGATACTTCGCTGCAAGGTATTGTATTTCGTGTAAGTATTAGAACTCCTCCTTTGTGTCCTTCGCGGTCGAAACGTGTGGCCTGATATCCTCTGACTGAGAATTTGTGATTGGCGTTGAGGTGTGTCTCTTGAATGCATGCCACATCTATTCTATCTTCATGAAGACGCTGTGTTAGGGAGTCTTTCTTCTTGTAAACTCCTTCGGCATTCCACTGTAGTATGTTGAGTGTCCGGGGTATTTGGTCAATAGCTCTTAACCTACTCCTCTGTGCCTTGACTCCACAGCACAGGGGAAGGTGACCACCAGTAGTCATGGGTGGACCCCCTCGAGGCAGGGGGCCCGGCACTATCGCCGCCTGATGGGACTTCACGGGATTAGCACCATAACGATTAATTTTGATTTGTGACATCATGAATTAAGTTACGTTGCACTGCTTTGTCAAGCCTGTGGCTCAGTACATCCGATTTCGACAAGCATTTATTTGGGATGCTTTCCCTAGCCTTTGACTGTCCCCACTCTACCTACAAGGCAGCAGGTTTTACGTTGCACTGCTTTGTCAAGTCTGTGGCTCAGTACTTCCGATTTTGACAAGCATGTATTCGGGGTGATTTCCCTAGCCTTTGACTGTCCCCAGTCTACCTACAAGGCAGCAGGTTTGTGTGTCTCTTCGTCTGGTCCCTCTCCCTTGACCTGTCCGACATGGGTGGCCCTACCAGTAGCTGTGCTACCGTCGGCATAGCTCTTGGGGTCATTGGGACGCACAAGCTTGTTTATGATCAGCTCTAAATAAATTGCATTCCTTTTGCAAATGACACGAGTTATTATTTCGTGTGGTGCAAAAGTAGGGGAGTCCTGAAAGACCTGTCGCAAGCAAGTTGCTGACAGTCGTGAAATTTTATAACTGTATATATTACTGTTAAGAAATCTGTTGGCACAAATTTGCTATTATGTAATTTGAAATTGTGCGTTGTCTGAGAGGCTTGTCCTTTTGTATCTTATAAAATTGGGCTTAATATCTAATTATTAGTACAATGAACCATCTTCTTTCATTGCTTATGTCCACTCCTAAGCCGTTACAGCCTTCTCTGGCTGTCACATTCCAATCACCCATCATTATGCCTTTGTCTGATTATGTTTTTGCATCTGAAATGTCCTTCAAGTTTGCTATACATCTCTGCATTGCTGATGTGTTAATATGTTATAATGGTATGGGAGATTGCCTATTTTGTATCTTATAATTTTGGGCACGTAATACCAAGTATTAGACACTGTATCATTTTCTTGTTTTATAAGTCACTTGTCTTTTTTTCATTGCTTGTGTCCACTCACATCGCCTTCACAGCCTTCTCAAATTCTCACATTCCATTCATCTTTGTCTGATTATGTTTTTGCATCTAAAGTGTCCTCAAATTTGCCTATACATCTCTGCATCACTGGTGTGTTAATATTTGCATATATGCTTACATTACTGTTTTTACTGATTCTAGACCTGCTTTCATAATTCGCTTACTAGATGTATTACGAGGCACATTTTTTTTAATCCTTTGCTGACCAACTTCGACGCTCAACGAATTTTTGGCTATATGCCTTGGTGACCAACTTCGACGGTCGACGAATTAGCGACATGCGGATTTCAAACAAACGGCCTTACCGATAGCCACCGAATCAGGCGTCACCCAGTTGTTTCCCTTATTCCAAAATGGCTGCGCCCATGGTTAAAAGTGTTTGCAGCCGTAACTAGCGTGTTTTTTTTTAAAATTTCATTAATTTGATTCCCAAGTGAATATTCAGCATTTTCACCATGCCTGAGGATGAACACCAGGCTCGTAATATAGAGGATTCTGACTCTGCCAGCAAAATTGAAGCTGAAAACGATGTTTCCTAGATAAGTAGAGATACAGAGGATTATTAGTGTAAATGAAAGTAGCGTTAACGATGTTGTAGTTGATGATGGGGGTCATGAAGGTACCTCTGAATAAAGTAGTGGGCGTGGCACAAGAGACCAGAAAATTTCTACAGCTGAAAATTCTGTTTGGAAATGGAGAAAGGCTCTTCAAAACGAAATTATTGAGCTTGACAATCTTCTTCCATACAAAGAACAACAGGGTGTCCACATCAGACATAACTGGGTTTATGCCCATTGATTTTTTCAAGATTTGTTTCACTGACACTGCTATAGATCTGATCATGTGTGAAGTCAACATGTATGGTGAAAATCACCTCTCTCAGTACACAGGAAAAAGAGTTAACTTTATATCTACTGTTCACTCCAATGAAGTTATGGACAAGACAGGAAAAGGGGAATTCTTGGGGGCAGAATAATAAACAAGCTGGTGCTTGCAAAATAATACAACAAATGTGTGGGTGGTGTCGACCACTTCGGTCAACTGAGTGTAAGACCCACATAGATCCTATAAATGGTACCTGCCATTATATAATTTTTTTTAGTTGACACTGCTCTGGTCATGGGCATGTAAGCTACAACACTGCCAACTCTACAAATAAGATCACTGTATAGAGGTTTAGGCAGGATGTCAGTCTTGTTATTATTGGACCTGCTGTTCTTCGGCGCAATGCAACAACTTCAAGACAAGTCACTACATCACGACTTACTGAGCGCCATTTTATTCAAAAGTATGAAAGACCAAGGTACAAACCAGACTGTAAAGTTTGTAAGGATGCAGGTAAAAGAAGCCAGACTTGCATGTACTGCCCAGATTGCAATACACCTCTATGCCTGACACCATGTTTCAAGTTATACCACACGGTTGAGGATTATCAACGTTCCAGACAAAGACTCTTGCAGAGGTCTACAGCTACAACTTCAACCCTAATTATTAAAGGAGACAGCTCAAACCCCTGCTTGACATCATATTGCCTACATACAGGAAACACTACACATCGGGACGGGAGTTATCAATAGACGAATCCATGGTGGGGTTCAAAGGCAGGATATATTTCAAGCAATACCTGCCAGCAAAGTCGACAAAGTAGGGATTCAAATTATTTGTACTTACTGATGCCAAAACCCAGTACTGCCTGAAACTAGAGATTTACACTGGAAAGGCAAATAATTAAGGTTGTGTTGGGACAACTTCCAAAGTTGTGAAACATCTTCTTGATGGATATGGCTCCAAAGGACATATTCTCTATTGTGACAGCTTTTATTCAAGCCCAGCTTGTTTTTGACACCATGTTATAAGTTATACCACACGGTTGAGGATTATCAACGTTCCAGACAAAGACTCTTGCATAGGTCTACAGCTACAACTTCAACCCCAGTTAATGAAGGAAGTAGCTCAGACTTCAACTAGAGGTACGAATTTACAAATACTTCTTCTTCTGCGTTCATCATTTTTCTATTTTGGACGTGATTGCGTTGTGCCTGTTTACAGCAGAGCTGTGTTCTTGCGCCGTTATGCAGACACATCCGACTTCTGCAGGCATTTGTTGACCGAGTTAACCTTATATACCCAAATACCCAATATATATAAAAATATAACCAAATACTAATTACTAATATCACAGACACAACACACCAAACAAAAACCACAACACAGTGTAGAAATGAAAATTTTTATTTTCATTTTCCAAGATGGCCGTCATGATCATGTGACAAATTTGCATAAAACATATATATTTATGCCT
Organism: Cepaea nemoralis; assembly: GCA_014155875.1. Lineage (NCBI taxonomy): Eukaryota > Metazoa > Mollusca > Gastropoda > Stylommatophora > Helicidae > Cepaea > Cepaea nemoralis. The sequence continues at coordinate 19,767 of JACEFZ010002109.1, forward strand.
AACAACCATTCATAACAGTGCTCTGAAAATTTCAACACCCTACGTTCAATTTTAAATTTTTAGTGAATTTAATTTGAAAACCAGTCATGTTTTCAAAAATCCGCAAACACCCTTGGTAATCGGAGAAAATAATGCTCCGGATTGTTGGTCAACAAAGTGTTCCGTGTAAATTAGTGCTCATATTGAGCTTATTTTATTCATTGCCAACCATGTCGCTAACATTTTATAGCTTTTACTTTGAAAACATTCACTAAAAAATATGAAAAGATGATGGTTTTAAAACATCATCTAATTATTCTATAAATAGCCATACAAATTCAAGATGGCCGTCATGATCATGTGACAAATTTGCATAAAACATATATATTTATGCATAACAACCATTCATAACAGTGCTCTGAAAATTTCAACACCCTACGTTCAATTTTAAATTTTTAGTGAATTTAATTTGAAAACCAGTCATGTTTTCAAAAATCCGCAAACACCCTTGGTAATCGGAGAAAATAATGCTCCGGATTGTTGGTCAACAAAGTGTTCCGTGTAAATTAGTGCTCATATTGAGCTTATTTTATTCATTGCCAACCATGTCGCTAACATTTTATAGCTTTTACTTTGAAAACATTCACTAAAAAATATGAAAAGATGATGGTTTTAAAACATCATCTAATTATTCTATAAATAGCCATACAAATTCAAGATGGCCGTCATGATCATGTGACAAATTTGCATAAAACATATATATTTATGCATAACAACCATTCATAACAGTGCTCTGAAAATTTCAACACCCTACGTTCAATTTTAAATTTTTAGTGAATTTAATTTGAAAACCAGTCATGTTTTCAAAAATCCGCAAACACCCTTGGTAATCGGAGAAAATAATGCTCCGGATTGTTGGTCAACAAAGTGTTCCGTGTAAATTAGTGCTCATATTGAGCTTATTTTATTCATTGCCAACCATGTCGCTAACATTTTATAGCTTTTACTTTGAAAACATTCACTAAAAAATATGAAAAGATGATGGTTTTAAAACATCATCTAATTATTCTATAAATAGCCATACAAATTCAAGATGGCCGTCATGATCATGTGACAAATTTGCATAAAACATATATATTTATGCATAACAACCATTCATAACAGTGCTCTGAAAATTTCAACACCCTACGTTCAATTTTAAATTTTTAGTGAATTTAATTTGAAAACCAGTCATGTTTTCAAAAATCCGCAAACACCCTTGGTAATCGGAGAAAATAATGCTCCGGATTGTTGGTCAACAAAGTGTTCCGTGTAAATTAGTGCTCATATTGAGCTTATTTTATTCATTGCCAACCATGTCGCTAACATTTTATAGCTTTTACTTTGAAAACATTCACTAAAAAATATGAAAAGATGATGGTTTTAAAACATCATCTAATTATTCTATAAATAGCCATACAAATTCAAGATGGCCGTCATGATCATGTGACAAATTTGCATAAAACATATATATTTATGCATAACAACCATTCATAACAGTGCTCTGAAAATTTCAACACCCTACGTTCGTTTTTAAATTTTTAGTGAATTTAATTTAAAAACTAGTCATTTTTTTAAAAATCCGCAAACACCCTTGGTAATGGGAGACAGTAATGCTCCGGATTATTGCTCACTGGATTTAGGAGGCCTGGTGTTCCTTGCCAGTGAGAAGTCCTGATCGTTCGGGTCCCATCGACTGACGGACGTCGGTCGCGGCGATTGGGCAATCTTGAGCATAGCCTACGATGGGTAGCGTTGTGATGTTCTGTTGTGATAATTTGGTGTGTCCAGTGTGTGCCGCGTGGTTACACACCCGCTTCACACGCGTGATCCGGGACTGTTTCCGGATCCGGTCAGGGATATGCACTACTGACGAGCTCAAATGAGGGCGAAACTCGAGTATAGTGCTTCCATATTGACGTGGATAGGCCTTAGGTTCATACCAGAATGCGATCGGCGTTGCTAGTAGTGGGTTGTGCTCAATATTTAAGTTTCAAATCCCGAAACAACCATATAATCAATATATAAAAATGATTTATTGCAGCCAAAAGTGAGCCACACATTTACATTATTTCTCAACATAGTCACCATTGACTTCAACACATTTTTGGTTTCGTGGCACAAGGTTCTTAATTCCAATGTCGTAGAAGTCTGCCGCCAGTGTCTTGAACCATTCATTAACGCCTGTCTGCAGTTTATCATCAATTTCAAACCGCTGGGATGCCAGCCAATTCTTTAGGTGCATGAAAAGGTGGTAATCACTTGGCGCCAGATCGGGGCTGTAGGGCGGGTGGTCAACAATTTCCCAGTGAAATGTTTGCAACAATTGAACAGTTCCATATGCGACATGAGGTCGAGCATTATCGTGCAAACGCACAATTCCAGAGGACAGCAACCTACATCTTTTGTTTTGAATGGCACGTCTTAAGTTTTATCAGTGTGTCACATTAAGATTTGGCATTAACTCCCATTAACAAGCCCTTTTTTGTCCCAGAAAACAGTGGCCATGAATTTCTGCAGCACTGTTGTTTTTTGCTAGCAAAAAACGGATCACAGCACGAACCTCACAGCTGGTCGGGAGTATTTATTTTTGCACTCATTAGTAAATCACTCACAGCGCCGCATCAAACAAGATTTCGACAGTGAAAAAATAGGCACACAGCTAGCTAATGAACCACATAAACATACTGCATATGCACATTTCTGTTTTCCATCTATGTTTGTCGGTATGGTCAAAACGGGACTTACTTAAAAAACATGCCTCGTATATGGTAAGCATTACTTCAGTTTTATTGTGGAACCTTACGAAGATCACTGAACGGCTGCACAATCACGCAAACTGGGTATGTGGTGTTTCAGGATCAACCAAGTTGTCCTAACACCATATTTATTGGAAGAGGGACAGGAAAATGAGGGAAGACCAAATTATTAACATATGGATTCTCTTTCTACTTTTCCTTATCATCCACTCTTGTTCAAGCAATGACAACACACGTCTCATGTTTGGGATGTATGTTGTAGCTGAGAGTTTGTGGGACTGTCAAATAGCTTTCGTGTGAATGTTTGCCTTTATGGGATAATGTCCATATTTGTGGGCCAATGTCTGTCATGTGATTGATGAAACATGATGCAGTTCATGGTTTTCTTTTCGTTCGCTTGAAAGCTGATTGTCTGTAAACGCAATGCTTTCTCTTGTATAAACTTTCCAGTCTTGTTAGTTCACTCAATGTACCTGTCAAGTTTATCCTCCACTGTTGTTTCTCTAGGCCAGATAGTATTGCCTAGATATGTTGTATTCGAGGCTAGTCTTATATTATGTGATCTGCTGTCTGCGGCGCTAATCCACATGTGCATGCGGCCGATTTGCCAATTTTGTATATATTTGGTTGCATAATTGTTTGTGTCCCATTCTGAGGCACAGAATAATTATTTGTTCTTATCTGCCCATCAAATGATAATCATTTTATTTTGTTGATGACACTACATATGGCAATCTTGAAGGATATATTCGTCTGTCTGTTCTGCATTTTTAGAAGCACAATGTAACAAACTATCCTCTGTCAAGTGGATCAGTCCATGCTAAACAAGGTAAGAACTGTGGAGGTTGACAGCGAACTATGGGTCGCTTAAAAGTCGTCAGGGTCGACTTCATTGCACCGGGTTTTTATCCCATATGGCTCGGTCTCTTTCCGCAGTACGGAAAGCGTCGCACACAAAGCACGAACTCCGTAGCTTTTAGCGACGACACATGGGAGTCTCCGAAACATTTAACTCGTAAACCGAAGGATGCGGCCCGGAATCGAACCCACAACCTTCGGCTCACACGTCAAACGGCTTGACCACTTCGCCACAGAGACTCCCACTATGGGAACTATGGGTGGTGTGATGAAGCTATGGGGTTGATATGATACTTTGGGGGATGAGATGTTGCTATGGGGGTTAAGATGTTTTTGTGTGGGTTGGGATGATGCTATGAGGGTTGTAATGTTGCTATGGGGGATGTGATGTTATGATGGTTGAGATGATGCTATGGAGGGTGAGATGAAGCTATGGGGGTTGAGATTATGCAATGGGGAAATGAGATGATGCTATGGGGCATTGAGACTATGCTATGGGGGTGGGAGATGAGGAAATGAGATCATGCTATATGGGTTGAGAGCATGCTATGGGGATGGAGATGAAAATATGAAGGTTGGGATGATGCTATGGGGAAATTAAATGATGCTATTTGGATTGAGATGATGCCATGGAGGCTGAGACAAAACTATGGGGGTTGGGATGAAACTGTTTGGTTGCAATAAAACAAATTGGGTGATTGACAGGTAGTATTTGACTCACACTGAGCACCTATGAACCTCTCCGGAGTGCAATGAAGATACCCCAACTGATAACTGATTTGACTCACAACCAAAAGAGAGAGAAAGAGGGAGAGTTTGTTGCTGCCCAAGCCAAATGTAAACAAGGTAAGATCTATGGACGCTGAAATGCAAACTTCAGGACAGAGGCAGACTGTCTGACGAGTACTTATTGGCCAGACAAACTAGAGAGAAGTTTGTTACTGCCCTACCAAACATCTCTGTGTGTGATAGTTGTCATTAATTGTTTTGCTATTCAAGAACAAAGGCAAAGAGACAAACACATGTATCACAACTTATTGTTTACTTGTTGAAATTATTTATTCAGTTTTCAACTTTTGACTTGTCATTGCCTGTGTAGTAATACAGCTGACTCATAATTTGGCTTTGATAAATAAAATATACACAGCCTTTTAAAATAATGTTCGTATTCAGTTTTCTTATTGATTGTTGTCTAGCCAGCCCCAGGAGGATGAAGTGTGTTTTCTCCTCCATAGTTGATGTTCACCATAGGAGTTTGAGAAGCCTAAGCTTGATTTCTAACACCAGCTCTGGTGCCTTTTATTCCATTGAACATGTGTCTGCTTAGGGTAGCCTTAACTTCTATCTTGATGTCTTCTTGGTCTTCCAGTGGCTGAAAATCCAAATCTGTTGTTTTGTGTGCTCTTATCTGTACTAACAAGGTTTTATGCTCATAAGATGTACCAACAAATGAGTTGTCTCATGATAAGATTGGTGCTGTAGCGAAGGGGTTACGAACGCCATTCTGAATCTTGCATACCGCGTTCCAAACACAGCTCTTGGTGATTTGGAAGCTGACCGCCTTGCGCTGGTTTTTATGCAATGGTGTGAGTGCCGGTCATTTAGAAAGCAATGGCAAACTACTGAACATAATCAATCAATCAATCATGTCCCATGCCGGAAAGCGTGGGCGGTCATGATTCGCCATTTCACTCGATCACCAGAGTCGTGGATCAGCTCAGTGTTCCTGTCTCGTCCATGCCATGTGGCCAAGCCATCCAGGTATTTTCCTCTCGGTCTTCCTCTTGGTCTGTTCCCTTCGATCTTGCCAGTTGTCACTAAGTTCTCCAGTCCATTTCTTCTCATAACATGTCCCAACTGAACATAAACTTGCCAAGAAATCAAAAACAGCAAAAATAATACTGGGATTGATTTCGACCTCCTGTAGGGGATATCCATCTAACTTAACATGATGAAACAGGATCACTGTATCATGCATATCACATTTCTGATGCTGTTTCACACACTGCCACTTCTGACAGCTCCAGCAGTCTTTCTGAAACATGAGTTGAGTCCAGAACCAACAGCACAGCACTGCACTCAGGCCATTCCCATACGTACTCCGTCGATATCTTCAACAGCCAGTGAAGAGTTCCAATACTAATGGTACCATTTGCAGTCTGATTATGTCTCCCTGTTCTCGAGCATGTCATCTCACATGTGATGATTGTTCTGTTGGGATGTTGATAGGGCCATGGTTTGATATTGATAGCAACGTGGTAGAAGAAATATGTGTACTTCTGTCGCCTGACTAGCATTGAAATCTTTGGATGTTTGAGTAGAGGTGACAGCTGATAAATCATTGCTGTTTGTCTGTTGGCTTGTGAAGACTTTGTCAACCTTATGTGTGGGCTTTCACCTAACGTTAAATTGTGGTTTTATTCCTACCATTTAACTGATTCAATGTCATGGTATGATAAATCGTCTTATTCAAACTTTCCGTAACTGCCACGGGCTTATAAATCACACTATAGTTCAAATATCAATAAAGTAGTTTTTCCTATACAATCCTCTTTTAACTTTAAATATAATACAACATGCCTGCAACAACTTTTAAGTCATAACTGTAACACACGCCTACTTCTCGCGAGGAGTGGGTCAGAGTGCCAGCGGAGCAGTTAGACTTATGCAGAGTTACAATCACATACGATTGTGAAAATCAACGCAAGTCCATCTGCTCCTAAATGTCCTGCTGCTGACTTCAAGCTCGGTATGTCCTGATTATGAAACTGCGTTCACTAATCCTAAACTACCCACCGACTTCCTGCCATGTTAGCTAGTTGCATAACCTTTGCAGGACGCAGCAGTCAACGCCATAAATTTTTGTTGTTGGTTGTTTGTGATTTCTCGGCAAGTTTACGTTAAGTAGTTTGCCATTGCTTTCTGAACGACCAGCACTCATACCACTGTAAAGAAACCAACACAAGGCGGTCTGCTTCCAAATCACTTGCATTCGTAACCCCTTCGCCACATACCAACAGATAATTACCTTTACAAGGAGAATTCATTATTTCTCCATAGCAAACCGCAGTAGACAAGGAGAATTCATTATTTCTCCATAGCAAACCGCAGTAGACAAGGAAACACAATAAAAATGACAAACACGAGTATGCTGAGATAAATAAAGAAATAAGAGATAAATATATGAAGGCAAAAGAAAGTTGGTTAAACGAGCAATGTAAAAAATAATTGAATTAAATTCAAATAAAGATCAAAAAAGAATGCACAGAAAAATCAGTGAGCTCACAGGAAGAAACATAAGAATAAATACAGGGTGATTGAAATTAAAAACAGGAAAGATACTATTGGAGGAAGGTGCTATAATTTAAGAGGTGGAATGAGTATATAAGATAATTATATAATGGAGAAAGGGAAGAATTAACAGAAGAAAGTAACTTAGAAGGCCCACCTAGTCTAAAAGAAGAAGTCGCTGACGCTATGAAACATATGAAGAAAGGAAAAACAACTGCGCCAGATACAGTAGAAGATTACACTATTACAGTAGAAGAATGAGAAGTATTGGGAGAAGTTGGGGTAGATATATTAACCAAAATGCTGAATGATATCTACAACAGTGGATAATTACCGAGCGATATGCTGAAATCTGTATTTATAGCAATACCAAAGAGACCAGGAGCAATTGAATGCGAAAATTTTCGTACAGTTAACCTCATAAAACATGTCAGTAAGCTTCTACTCAGATTTATAATGAGAAGAACAAGAAAGAAAATAAAAATGGAAATAAATGAAGAAATGTATGGTGTTATGGAAGGAACGGGTACAAACAATGCAATATATATATTACGAACACTAATAGAAAGATCAATAGAGAAACAGAGAGACATATATTTCTGCTTCATTTGATTATTGAATATGTGGTTGTTTCGGGATTTGAAATTTAAATATTGAGCACAACCCACTACTGGCAACGCCGATCGCATTCTGGTATGAACCTAAGGCCCATCCACGTCAATATGGAAGCACTATACGCGAGTTTCGCCCTCATTTGAGCTCGTCAGTAGTGCATATCCCTGACCGAATCCGGAAACATTTGATTATACCAAGGCGTTTGATAAAGTAAAATATGATGAGCCGATAAAATGTTTGGAACATATCAACATTGATGAAATATTTAGGAATAATAAAGAATATATACTGAAACCAAGTAGCAGCAATTAAAATGGAAATAAAGACGGTGGTACGACAGGGGTGTGTCTTGTCACCCGATCTCTTCTCACTATATCAATTAATCATATGCCATGCCCGAAATCGTGGGCGGTCATGACTCGCCATTTCACTAGATCACCAGCGTCGTGGATCAGCTCAGTGTTCCTGTCTCGTCCATGTTATGTGGCCAAGCCATCCAGGTATTTTCCTCTCGGTCTTCCTCTTGGTCTGTTCCCTTCGATCTTGCCAGTTGTCATCAAGTTCTCCAATCCATTTCTTCTCATAACATGTCCAAAAAATTGTGACCGTCTACGTCTAATTTTTCTAATCAATTTTCGATTTTCATTTGTCTCCTGTAGTACTTGGTCATTGGTTTTTCTGTCTGTCCATGGTATTCTTTGCATTTTTCTCAGAAACCACATTTCTGCAGCCATCAGATGTTTTTCAGCTTGACTGCACATTGTCCAAGTTTCACATCCATACAAAAGAAGAGGCTCTATGTATCCCCTCAACACGCTTTTTCTCGTTTCAATTGACATTTTTTTTTATTGGTCAGAATGTTTTTCATCTCGCTAAAGGCTACTTTCGCCACTATATAGCAAAGCAATAATGAGAGAGATCAAAGAGAAGCCAGGAATATTTATCGGAGGATTTAATATAAATAATATACGCCATGCAGATGACACAGTATTGGTGGCGGTAATGCAACAGACCTACAACAATTGTTGGGAATTGCAGTAACAGAGAGTGCACAGAAAGGACTCTCCTTGAATATCAAGAAAACAGTAACAATGGTGATATCAAAGAAAATGGTGACATCAAAATGTGACATAGAAATAGAAGGGAAAATTCTTAACCAAGTGAATAATTTTAGATACCTAGGGGCATTTATAACATCAGATGGAAGATGTACAACAGAGATTAGGAGCAGAATAGGGCAGGCACAAGCCGAATTTCAGAAAATGAAGAGTATCTTATGCAATAAGTCGCTATCAATGAATATAAGAAAGAGAGTGCTAAAATGCTGTATGGAACCAGTTTTGCCGTATGGCAGCGAAATCTTGGAATGTAAATGAAAAAAAAAATTTGGAAGAACTTGGAAGCAACAGAGATATGATTTTTAAGACGAATGTTGCGAATTCCTTGGACTGCCAGAGTAATTAACAACGATTGCCTGAAAGAGGCTAATGAAACTAAAACATTATATACAACAATAAGAAGGAGACAAAGAGCTTTCTTTGGTCTTTTGATGAGAAGAGAGGAATTGAAGAACATGGTGACAACTGGAAAGATCGAGAGGAAGAGAGGCAGAGGGAGACCAAGAGAAATTATGCTGGACGGATTGAGACGGTGGCATGGAGGAATATCATCAGCAGAGTTGATCCAGAACACCAAAGACCGAGATCTGTGGAGAGCCATGAACGCCTACACCAGCCGGCAGGACACTTGATGACGATGATGATGACTCTATATATCTTTGGAGGTAGTGGTGCTTTCTAATGATTTATAGCACAACATTTCTTCAGCACAATAACTTTTATCAATATATCTTACGTAAGTTATAAGTAGATGGGTGTTTCGGACGCAGGACATCTTGCTTATGATCGAGAGGTTTTGCTGAAGGTTGTTATGGGATCAAGGTTCTGCAAAGGAAATGCTACTGAATGAATGAATAAATGAAGTTATAAGTACGGCTTCACTGTCTCTCAAAGTTGATTCATCCATTTGCATCGAGAATCTTCTTGTTTTCAGCTTTTCAACAATTTGTATTTCAATATCCTCACTCATTTCGTCTATTCTTCTGCTAACAGTGTTGTTACTTAGTGGCATAGTTGTATCGTCTTTGTCATCTTTTTCGAGAACCGTTTTTAGAAATGCTGATATTGATGGTTTGATTAAATTCTCCCTTATAGTATGACATTTCCCAGATTTAGCGATGAGTAATGAAGTTTGATAACTAGCCTCAAGAGTACGATTGATAGTTGTATTATGAGCAGTACATAGAGACTTTAATGTTACTCTTTTTTTCAAAATGTTTCTTTAAAGTTTAAAGTAATTACAATCTGAAATTGATATGAGCATTATGTTTCGCCTTCAAATGTGCGTCAAGACGATCTTGTTTCATTGATTCGTTGGTCAAGCATTGTTGGCATAAAAGACAATTGGGTGACCGTTCATCGTGGACAGAGGGTATGAAACCAGATGTAATATATTCCTCCGAATACTGACGAATGATTTACTTGCTTTCACCATTAATTTCACCATGGGCTGAAAGAAATATATATTAGATCAATTAAAAACTAAAATAATAATAATAATAATAATAATATGACCTGGAGTAAACGTAGACTAAAAATGGATATTTAAATATGTATGGAACAATTACCTTACCGCGAAAAAACATACTTTTTCATTTGACAAATTTTTCTGGAAAAATTATGCTTCTAAAACTGAAATTAATAAAAAAAAATTACCATTTGGATTTACATACCATTTATATATCACTTATATTTATACAATGTATATATTTTTTTTTAAACAACGGGACTTTTACAACAATTTAACGGACGCTTATTTAAAATTAACACCAACGGTGAATGCTGAGGGTTACTGCGAAACACTGCAGAAACTGAGATCCCGGCACTAAGCATTTAGCGCCATTCAGAACAAATAGCGCGAAATGCTTAATGCCTGCCCAGTATAACCAGTAGTTCAACTCTAACGTCTAACAATTAAATCACAGCTGCTAACAAGGCGGACAGAAGTTACTAATACTGGACGTTTACCCAGCTCGAGTAGCGACTGAGAGTCGCCATACGGTTAACTTAAAATCTGGAAGAGTCCATTTTCGAATTGCCCCCTTAACAATCGAATTCGCTGTCGGGCGTGGGCCCCTCGTTGAGAAACACTGGATTAGAGGGAGAAATGGCACTTTAAGTTGTCCCAGGGATAGGAGTGGTAAGTCTAGATTACCTCGAAGAAACCCTGCTCAAAGTTCAAAATGAGGTCTGGTCTACACTCTATGATTGTGGTAATGAGGTCTCACTTACATCCTAAGACTTGTAATGTGGTCTCAGTCTATTACACCATAAGAATGTGGTATCTTCTTCTGAGTTCATCCGGAGTCTTTTGGACATGATTACGGTGTGCTTGTTTACAGCAGAGCGTTCTTGTAATGTAAGTGCGACACATCCAACTTTTACCGGGGACTCGACTGTAACCTCAGTCTGTGTTTTCTTCATCTTAAGATTGTGGTAATGCGGTCTCAGTCTGTGTGGTCTACGTCTTTAGAGGGAATTGTCCGCAAAGGAGACGGTGACAACAATTAAAACTGTCCGCTAAACCTCATGCCATGCCCTAGAACAGCTGATGGTCTAATACTTCACATCCCAAACAGCAGTTTTTGCTCTTTTATTACCACATGTGTAGGGAATAACTAGACTGTTCTATCATACCACAATCTAAGGGTGTAATGTTAGCACAGACAGATTTTTTTATCTACCACAATCGACGGGTATAAAATAGATTACTGAGAACCACAAGCTAAATGTATAACTTGACCACAGACCCCCGAGCTTAGGGTAACTAGACTACAAACTGAGAACTCATACTACAACCTAAGGGTAACGACCACGGACTGAGAATTTATATCACAAGCATAGGGGAACTAGACTACAGACTGAGAATTCATACCACAAGCTTATGGTAACTAGACCACAGACTGAGAACTCAAATCACAAGCTTAGGTTAACTAGACCACAGACTGAGAACTCCTACCATTAGCTTAGAATAACTATATGACAGACTGAGAACACATACAATCAGCAACCGAAGTGTAGTTTTCTAAAACAAATGTTGTGAATCCCTTGAACTTCCAGAGTAATTAACAATGATTTCCAGAGACTAATGAAACTAGAACATTACATTCAACAACAAGAATGAGACAAATAGCTTTCTTTGGTAATGTGATGAGAATAGAGGCATTGGAGACCATCGCGACAACTGGAGAGATCAAATGCAAGATTGGCAAGGGCAGACCATGAGAAATTATGCTGGATGGACTGAGACGAAGGCATGGAGGAATATCATCAGCAGAGTTGAACCCGAACACCAAAGACCGAGGTCTGGGAAGAGTCATGAACGCCTACTGTAGCTTGCAAGGCACGTGATGGTGATATTTTAATCCGCAATATTGTATGAATTTTTCTGTTACCTGTAATCGCGACCGTGCAGTAGATTTTCTCAATATGATGCAAGCCTTCCAAATGCCGCCCCTTACATGTTTTTTTCCTTCTTTAAAATTATTGCCCCCTTATGAAGCCCCCTTATGGTGCCGCCTGATGCGGCTGCCTATCTGTATCACAGCACGGCACGGCCCTGCATGTAATCTCCAAAGTTTCAGTTTTCTTCTTCGGCGAAATGGTCCATGACTCACATCCGAGTAGCACGCCACGTACTCGGACCAAGTAAAATGCACGCAAGTGGGTTTCAGTTTTAGATTCCTGGAAAAGCTGTTCCTGTTTTGTCCGTGATGGTTGCCTAAATCGACTGACTTCTGCGTATGTTACTTTTGGTTTCGTTCTCAACATGTACAAAGACTGTACTTTGAAATAGATGGGCTAGGTCATTGGTGTTATGGTTAACTGTACACTGAATACGGCTGTTATCCTTTGTTCACTTAATCCGTGCTTTCTTATACTCATCTTAAACAGGTAAAACTGGTGTGATGTGTAACTCACTGTGTTATAACCGAAATATATAATAGTAGTTGTTATCATGCTGCAGGATTATGCTACTGATAACATTAACAAGGGTTTGATTTTCGATAATGTGTTATTATGTCTTCTTATGCTTTAATAAATCAGAAGGGTGCCGTCTTCGCAATGAAGGTTTGGCGGCAATTATCTCCAACACTTTGTCTCTCACCTTGGTTGTATGGCAGATCGTTGTTCGTCGATCTCTTAATGTTCTTTTGTCTTTGTTTCATCAACCCTCTTTTCGTTCCCAGTCCCTCAAGAATCTTTGTAGTAGATTGTTTTTGTTTCTATGAAATACAACATATTCGGCGGTATTAGCACATCGCCATGGCTTTACTTTAACTTTACAATTGTTTCTTCATTGCCCAGGTTTCTGCGCTATTTAGTTGCGTCTGTTAAATATAACATTTAACGAAGCAGTTTTACTGTATTGATTATCTTTCTAATAACAATAGTTTGCTGCATATCCTTTACAGGACGTCGCAGTCAGGCCCATAATTGTATGCTATTTGTGATTTCTTGGCAAGTTTACGATCAGTAGTTAGCCGGCTCCGTGGCGAAGGTTTTGGACACTTCGTAATACTGCAGACTGCGTTCGAAACACAGCTGGGGGAGATTTGACAGCAGACCGCCTTGCGTTAGTTTTTTACGAAACAGTATGAGTGGCAGTTGTTCAGAAAGCGACGGCAAACCACTTAACGTAAACTTAAACAGCATAACAATGCTGTGTTGACTGCGACGTCATGTAAAAGAAAGGATATGCAACTAACTTTTTAGTTTGCTATTGCTTTCTGAACTACCAGCATTCATACCATTGTATGAAAACCAACCCAAGGCGGTCTCCTGCCAAAATCGCCCGCAATTGTTTCAAACGCAGTATGGAGGATTAAGAATTGCGTGTGCAATCCCTCCGCCAGATAGCCGGTTACCTCTCAAGATGCTAATATTTGTTGACTGGTGCTTAAAATACTACTGACATTTCTATGCTCTTTATGACTTCTTTTCACTGCTGTCATCATCTACTCTTATATGTCCAAGAAAGGAGGAACTTGTTACTCGTAATGTCCCATATTTCTGTGATATCCATTGTCATCCTCTCATGCCTATTGTTAATTATGATAGTTTATGCTTGTTCAATACTATTATCCCCTCAGTTTTCTGAATTGCGTCTATTTACTTGTTCTAACCATGATGTGCCAGCCGATACGTTTGAGCGATCATGGTTCTCTGTCACCCACGATTACGAGAGTCTTGGATCAGCACTGCCTTCCCTTTACTGTTTTCACAGCAGTCTTGTGAGTTATCACTGAGTTCCCCAGTCTATTTTTCCTAACCAAACACATCCCAGTGTGGGTAGAAAACAGAGTTAACTGATTAAGGGAAGAGTGTTTGCCTTAAGCGACTTCTCGTATCTGCCATTAGATTATATACAATTGTTTTCTCTATGTAACCAACTGAGTTGAGTTGAGTTAAGTTAAGAACCGACATCACTGCACTCAGGACATTCCCATACGTGCTCCGTCCCCTCGTTCAACAGCCAGCGAAGAGTCATACTACTAATCGTTCCCACCACTATCTGATTAAAGGTTCTCCTGATCTTCCCTCTCAGTTTTGAGATTCTTCCAGAACCCCCGCAATCTCATTCTTTCCCCATATGGATTCTCAATCTGTTCCCCCGCCTTCTCCACCTGGTCCCACAAGCGCACGACCACCCCACCCTCTTTGTCCATAGGCAAAATTCCACCAAGAGGTGCCTTCCCTGCTAGCCTATCAGCCTGTTCATTCCCCCGTACACCCGCATGGCCAAGGCAAAATATCCATACAATTCTCACGATCTGTTACCTCTGAAGCGACGAGAGCCATTCCACACGAAACATTCCTTTCTCCACCTTGCTAAGCATACTCTTTGAACCCGTAATGAATGTAACGTGTGTTGCATTAGTCTCCTCTAGCCACCGGAATGCCGCTGTTACTGCCTCCACCTCCATTCTCATGCTGGAGGTCGTAGTCTCATATGCCAGACTCTCCCTTTTTCAAGACTCGCCCATTAGCCTTTGCAATAAAGCCCCAGCCACTACGTCTGTTTCTCACCACTGACCCATCGGTGTAGATGACTATGTCACCTTGATGTGTGTTGCTCTGGATCAGCTGTTGCACTTCAAACTCAGTGCTGCCCGCTGCCCATTCTCTGCACTCACGACCCAGTGTTATTATTACATTGTGCCAGTCCGTCATGTCTTCCGGAACTTGTGGGCAGATCAGCTGTTTGTTGCAGAGTCGTTTGGCCAGGTGGATAAAACTGCTTCTTTTCAACCGTCCCATAGCTAGGTTTTTACATCTGTTCTTCATAGGGTAGCCTTGCATGCTGAGGAACTGTTCTGCTTGTATTAGCGTTTTCGTATCTCTGCATTCTCTCAATAATTGTGCCCTCCACTTCTTTATCTCCGTTAGAGGGGTTGATTTGATCCTTCCTGCGGTGACTAAGTGCTTGATTTTGCATATTTCCCAGTTATTGTAGTGTGGTTTTTGATGATGGACGGCAAGCAGCTCATCCATTTTCACGGTGTGACCGAATTCTCTGTTGATAAATTTTGCTAAGTATGTTCCCGTTGGCTCACCACCTGGTTCCACTAAGTTTTCTCAAGATGACTATCTTCAGGCTTTTGCTGCTGCTTTGTTGATGTGCATTCTCCATGTCAACCTGTCACTCAAAGCTACTCAATAGATGTGGGTTCTTTTTCTTCTCTTAGAGGTATTCCATTTATGCGGATGACGCTTGCTTATTTTGCTTAGGGGAATGAGTAAACAGAGTGGTATTGCACTTGTCAGTTTGTATGTTGACACACCATATATTTTCCCATGCAACTAATGCTAATGCATCTATAGCTCTTTGTAGCAAAATGGTGGCCGCTGATACCCAGATCATCGCTCTACACTGCCACATTAATTCAGTGTGGAAGTTCGATAACAACGTAGTTGATATAGATTATGAAAAGTGTGTGTGTGTATGGGGGGGGGGGGGGGGCGCACGACTCCACATTGGGAGACATCATGAAGCAGATGAACATTCTAGTTCTTGAGTCCAGTCTATGCTGTACTCGGGTTCTTCTGTTGTGCAAGTATGCTTTCACCCATTTGTACATTCTTCCATCGACTTTACAGTTTCTCAGTTTCTTCATCAGCGCTTCTATCCAGACTTTGTCAAAAGCTTTCTTTAGATTTATAAATGGAGCAAGCACCAGTTTCTTCTCTTGGAATGCATCCTCGATTTCTTGAGAGAGGTAGGTTAGCTGTTAATCCGTACTGTAACACTGGCTAAAGCCAGCCTGATGCTGAATTAGAATGTTTTCAGTGTCAGTGTACCACTGCAGTCTGTGATTGTTGCTGCGCTTGTTTTGCAGAGACAGCTGGTGAGGCTATTTAGTCTGTAGCTTGAGAAAATGAAACTGTCTTCCCATGGTTTCATGCGAGGTATCATGATTTATATTTAGTGCATCACCATACATCCCACTGTGGAATACCCGGAAACGATAGAGCTGGCCGATTGGCTAAGGAAGGAGCAAAATAAGAACAGCCTGATGTGCCCGTTACATACAACCAAAAGAAAAGAATGATCAAATCAGTCAGAAAGCCACAAAAACAGCTGAAGATGACTACCACATTATGGACAGACCAGAACAAGTCATTATTCTGCGCCTCAGAACAGGACACAATAGATTACGCAACCACATGTATACAAAATTCAAGATTAGTGAATCAGTCGTGTGCACATGTGGATTGGCGTCGCAGACAGCAGAGAACATACTCTAAGACTGTTCAAAATGCAACATATCTAGACAAACCTTCTGGCCTAGAGAGACAACAGTGGAAGATAATTTCTATGGACCACTGAGTGAACTGAAAAGACAGTTAAATTCATATAAGAGACAACATTGCAGTTATAGACATATTTCAAGTGAACGAAAGAAGAAGAAGGATATTTAATGCAATCTATGAGTCGCCCCCTGTACCCTCATTGTAAAGTTGTTTTAGTAGCTTCCACAACATACTTGTGTCTCTGTCAAAGTTCAGTGACTGTTTTCTTCCCGCCAATTTTCTCCACCTAGCATGCAACTTGGCCCTTTAAATGTGGCGTTTGCGTGCTGGTATTTATTTTGGTGCTCTTGGCTTGGTTTGTCCTCTGCTTGTTTTCTACATACATCCGGATCATTATGCAGCTGCTATTGTTCACTATTCCAATACGGTTTATTGCTTACCAGCACCTCTTGGTAATTGTTCTCGTGCTGCCTGTTGTGTGCATTTCCTGAACTCTTAATTACTTTATTTATGTCTTTATCTATGTTCAGATTTCAAACCAGTATGCTGTTATAATGTTTATATATTTTCAGTCTGCTTTCTTATAGTTCGACCTCAAGAGAGCTCTACTTTCACTTACGAACTAATTTTCTACAATTAGAAAGAGTGGTCGGTGGTCACAGCTACCTAATTGTTTTCATAAAAATCTTGTGATGTTCCTCTCCAGGTCAGCTGAATGAGAAGCTAGGTCAAGTGTAGTTATGGTAGGACTTGACCTCGAGTAGTAAGTAGGTGGGTCGAATGACTTGTTAATCAATTCTTATCCTGTCATTCTTTCTTACCCTCAGTCTCTCTCCTCTCTGGTCCGTGCAATCATAACCCTAGCTGTGTGGGTGGCAACGAAAGTTTCCACACACAATAATTTTTGACAATGTGTTTGGATTGTAACTAGTGCCTGGGGAGATCGCTTGGACAGTAGTAATTGATTAGGTTTAGATCTGTATTGTCTATCTTAAGTTTAAGGGTCTCATACTCCGCCTCTTCCATATACTTGAATTTGGGAAGCAATGATATTTATTCTTTACAAGGGTCGGTATCCAGCCTTTACCCCTGTGTTGTCGGTCAGATTATTCACACAGGTAAGCTCTGAGTTTGAAAGCAATTTCTTCATTGAGGTGAGTTTCTTGCAAGCAACATATATTTACGTGTTTATCATTCAAGATGTTTTCTAGTTCTGTGGGGGGGGGGGGGGGAGAGAGAGAGAGAAAGAGACAGAGAGAGAGAGACAGAGAGAGAGAGAGAGACAGACAGACAGAGAGAGAGAGAGAGAAGGTGAGTGGGGCTAGTAACTCCCTCAGCATTCCGGTGCATTCAGTCTTTGTCTCGTAAGGCAAGACGCTCTATTCTCATACGGCATCTGAGAAGGACTTCCAGTTACTGTGGTTGGACCCCTTCGAGGCATAGTACCAGGTACCGCACCTGTCTAGAGATCCATAACAGTACATGTATCATAGCGTTTTGCAGTTATAAACCAATTCCTATTTTTGCATACCGTCCTGATGACTGTAATGCCCCTCCAAGCTGGTTGTCTCCGACCTCAGCACCTTTTTTGCTAGGGTAGACTGGGGTCCTACTGGAGTTTAGATATGCACATTCGAATGTGTGCCTCGGGGCATACGGGTGGCAAAAAGCGTTAGCTGCGCTAAAGTAATCAAAGTCTCTAAACCGATCCATTTACCCCGAGGCACTTAGCTGGCAAAATGCGTTAAATGTGTGGAGGTCGTCGAAGCCCCAAATCTACGGACTTCTTTTTTCTGGTCTCTGATGACATAGCCGGTGATGAACAGGATGCTCAATACATGCAAGTGAGATTAAGCAGCGATATGCAATGATGCAATGGCTCCCTTGGTGAGACCTCTACCAGAGTTTCGTGTCGGCCTACAGTTGATGACGTGGAATGCCCATTTTCCGCACCTGCCTTCTCTTAAGAGCTGAACGTCATGTATGCAAGTGTTCTTGGTGGGTCTGGCCTATGTTTTTAATTTTTTTTTAACTAACCGAAGAGGCTAACCCAGACACCACATGACGGGAAGAAGTCGGATGTTTGTCCATAGGCACAATTATCGAAACTGCTGTAAACAGACAAACACAATTACTTCCAAGACAAATCAACGCACATATTGGGTGAATGAACGAATAGGATGAAGAGGATATGTTCGTCATATTGTGAAATGCTACGACAAATAATCATTTCACATTTAATACAATTGTCAACATAATTTAATTCACTTTCTCTGTTTGTTTCAGCCTGTGTCATAACTAGGTAAAATAGCGAGCATGATAATCAAATCAACGCTAGCCTATGGTCTGCAGAAATGTGTTGGAAACCTGTGGAAGGGAGATGATTTCAGCGATTTTACTATTGTGGTTGAGGACACATCCTTCTCTTGTCACCGCTTTATTCTGAGCGCTTGCTCTGGTTTCTTCCAAGGTCTGTTTCGGTCACAAATGAAAGAGTCCCGTGAAGGTCTAGCTAAACTGGATAGAATGTCAAAGGAGACATTTGAAATAATCATCAACTTCTATATACAAAGGTACGGACGGACTCACTGAGGATACTGTGTTGGATGTGTGGTCTGCTACACATCTACTTACAGATTGATTACTTGATTGAGGAGTGTAAACAGTTTGTGATACACAATCTGTCTGTTGACAATTGTTTCCGTTTCCTAAACCACGCCATGGCGTATTCAGCACAAGAAGTTATTGATAGTTGTCTGGTTTTATCATTAAAAACTTTGAGCAAGTTAGAAATGGTTGAAAGTTTTCTCCAGCTTCCACTTGATTGTTTTTACAAAGTTATTGAAAGTGATATCCTGGCAACAAGCTCTGAAGATTTGGTGGTGGATGCCATCTTGACATGGATGGAATATCAACCAGATCCTGAACACTGTTCATGGCTTTATACGGGTAATACTGATATTTTGTTTATCCAATTAGTATTATGAATATTATTTGAGGATTGTCTGTTTACTATTGTTTTATCTCTATTCAGATAGTAATGGGATGGTAAGAGGGAAATCATGCATGGCTCAGGCTGACACAATCAGAGAAGTGTGTATGCTTGAGAACACTAGGAGAGGAGAGTAGTGGGTCAGAATGCCAGTGAAGAAGTAATACCTGTGCAAGGTCATAATAACATTGGACCGGATGTGCAGGGATTTGCCACGAGGCTGCGCGGAGGGATAGGCGCAACAATTGATTACAAATTCTTGCACAGGCAATGTAATCATCTAGGAAGGCAGTTCATAAAGTAAGAGGAATTTCAGTATAAAGTATATGGACAACGGGACATTTTATTCCAGGTCACAAGCAGACTCTTAAGTAATACCCTATGTAGAGGTCGTGAAGGCCTAACAGTTTGCGCATGAGCAATAGCGCTCACAAAATGGATGCCGTTATGAGTTTGTGTGGTTTTCTTTTTGGTCACAGTGTGTGAAACCTCGTGAAAACTACAAAAGAATGATGGTTCAGTCAGTAGCCAGTATGTAAACGCCATTGGAGACCTGCAAGTGTGGCAACGAACGAACGAACAAACTTTATTGTCAAGAGTTAAGAATTGGACATGCAGGCCTGTCTGACATTCTGCCCTTCTTCTCTATTTCCTCTCATACATTATTTCATTTAACATCACTTATGAAGCTAATCTTAGACAGCAAAAGGACAATAAGCGTTAACACGCATGAAAAATAATCAATAATACATGGCTCACTAAGGCAATGTTAAATATGGGCATTAACTTAAATTACATATGTGAATGTTTATTGGCTAGTTGTCGTTTGAGATTATTTTCCGTTATTATTGTTTTTATTTAGGGAGGTGGGGGGTGGGGGGGGGGGCATGAAGTTTGCACTGGGATAGTGTTCAAACAGGTTGCGACTGTATGTATAATGACTGGTAGTGTCTTTGATTTCTTGTGGAAGATTGTTCCACAACTGAGCGGCAGAGTATGCTAAGCTTGTTTTATATAAGTCTATCCTAGGTTTAGGGACATGAAGTATGTTTAGTCCATAGCTATTCTTGCGTTATATTTGAACAATGGCCAAAGGTAGCTTGGAGCATTTTGAAATATACATTTGTGAATTAGTTTAGCCTTATTAAAAAGTAGTCGTTCATGGAGTGGCAGTAACTCCACAAACGCCTACTTTTTAATAAGGCTAAACTAGTTTACAAAATCCTATTTTAATATAAAATGCAACTGATCGGCCGGCTGGTCCATGACAACAGGTGACTCACTATTGATGAAATTACCCGGGATTTCAACATGAGGAACGGTGCTGAGTACACAGCTGTCAATGATGACCTCAGTTATAGGAAAGTGTGTAGCAGATGAGTGGCAAGACAGCTTTCCGAATTGTCTGGATCATTTTGGCGTTATGAGTGCTTTTCTCCACCAAATCGTGACTGGAGATGAGTCCTTTCTGCATCATTAAGAAACTGAGAGTAAGAGGCATTCGATGTAGTGGAAATACCGGTCATATCCAGTTATGATACAAATTCAAGACGCATAAATCCGCTGGAAGGTAATGATAACCATCTTTTGGAATATCGAGGACTTTATATTAGTGCATTTCCAGGAACAGAGTGAAACTGTGACTAGTGCTCGATACAGTCAAATGCAAGTGAACAAACTGAAGCCCGTGATACGATCGAAACGTCATGGAATACTATTGTATTGTTGCTGCACGACAACACCCGCCCTCATACGACTGCGCATACAGTAGATACACTACGTTCTCACATTTAATGTTTCGAAACATCCAGCATACAGTCCAGACTTGGATCTCTGAGAGAACATTTTCAGGGTCAGAAGTTTGCAGATGACAACGTGGTAATAGGGGACAACCTAGTGGAGGTCAGCATGGCCGAATGAATAAGAATGCTCGATGTTAAACTTTCTGTGTGCTTATGCCGAGGTAGCGGCTTCAACCTCTGCATCGATCAGCTGGACTAAAATGTTGACTTTTCGTCCTTGACCTTGGAACGTAAAATACAAGTACCTGAGAAGTCGGAGTGGTTTCGACTAATGGCTAGGGACACTGGTAATAATAAAAGCTAATCCACACGCAAAAATCAGTCCAGTGGACTAAACGTTGTAGCTCGGGTATGGACTATGGAGTTGTATGAGTTCAAAGCGAGCGAGCGCAAACAAAACAAATCAAATCAACAAGCTAATGGACAGGTAGAGGAAGCGTGTTGTCAAGCATGGGGACTATGTTGAGAAACACCACGCATACAATTGCTGGTTCGCACTATTGTAAAATGTTATTTGCAATATTATGTTGCTTAATGATTTGCCCTCGTTCTCGCGCTAATAAAGTGCCGTGTGGTTCACAGCTGCGTTTATTCTGAGAATAGAGATGGAGGCAGTCACTGCGGCATTCCACTAGCTGGGGGACAAACCACACAGGCATTCCGTGATTGAAACGGACTTAAATAGAGGAATCAAGGTAAAGTCACGCTTCTACCAATCTATGACACATGATTATGCAAGGAGACGGCCAGCATTCAAAGTCTGTGAAATCGTAAATTTGCCACCTAAAGAGACCATCTGTTTTCCCACGAGAAAGGCTAGCAGGTATACCCACCTGAGAGGTGTTAGGATCAAACGTACTGCCGACGGAAGTCCCATGGAACGTGCAGGACGGACAGACGTAAGGCTGAGCAGGTCGGGTGAATGTCATTGAGAAAGTGTGACTTTGGGCCAAAGAGATTCTTCCCAGGACGGCCAGTGTCAATGAAACAACGCAGGTCCAGTTGAAAACACGCATAACACCTAGTTCTCAGTGTTAAATGCAGAGAGAGGGTTAAAGAGACCTGAAGCTCGATCAAAGACGTAGGTCAAAGAATCAAAGGATACCAAATAGATAAGGGCATTTGCCATCCCGGGTTTAAATACTCTGACCGGGACTGCTCGAATAAGAAGTGTTAATTCGAACAGGATCAACTTTCACCAAGAGCACCAGGTTTCCTTGTTCAGTGACAACGACGAGGGACCAGGTAGCGTTAAGACTGGACATTGGTCGAGAAACCGATGTGCTGATCTTAGCTGATCATAGTGGATTCCTAGATTATAATCTCGGATCCTATCTAAGCCTACTGAAGCCTATTGGGTCCTGATTAGAGACTATTGAGGCATCATCTCACCCGTAGTCCCGATATCATACCACAGATCCAGGCATTCTTCACGAAGTTACGTTCAGGTTTTATTTATTTACTTACTATATGTGAATGGTATAACTGTGGTAGCACCGTATTTATCATCATACCACATAACAAAAAGCATGATAATAAATAAAGAGATTGTAGTTTGTTTCAACTCATAGTTCATCTATAACTTATTTTCCAAGGGAAGCAACTGTATTGCTTACCTTTGTGGGGAAATTAAGTACTACTAAGAGAGAAGGGTATTGTTGGGGATAAAACCTGCCCTGCCTAGTAGTCCAGTAGTAGACAAATCTAGGCATGTAACTTTCTCTTTCCCTCTCCTTGGGATACCAGGACCAGCTAATTATGCATAGTAACGAGCCATTCTCAGACGTACTCTTTGGTATCCAGGGGCATAATCTTTATTTCAGCTATCCCGAGTGTCAGTGTCCCGAGTTTCCCTCTGGGATCTAGAGTGTAAAGGAATTATCTGTTACCCAAAACAAACACCAGTGCAAGGAACAGTGACTACTGACATATTGGACAGCAAGTCTAGAAATCAAAGTAGTCGTCCGACAAATTGGTTGACTGTCCGGTGTAAAAAATAACCACTTCTGACATATGGGGGATGCTCTCCGGTAATAGTAAATAACTTGGCGGCAACCCTCTACATTTCGGAAACTGGGTCTACACCGTTGCATGGGGTTTTGTTGCAAGATGTGGCCAGGGCCTGTTGGAATCATGTGAACAGATTTTCTACAAATGTCCAGTGATTGCTGTTTTGTGTTGTGAAGATTTTCTACAGTTGTCCAATGATTGATATGTTGTGTTGTGAAGATTGTCTGCAATTGTTCAGTGATTGCGATAATGTTTTTGCTATTACTTCTCTGCCTTCCCCTTGTTCTCTTTCCCTCAATCTTGTCAGCAGTCCCAAGTTCCCCATTTTATTTCTTATCATAACGTGGCCAAACATTTGTGACTGTCTACGTCTAATTTCTCTAATCAATTTACGGTTTTAATTTTTTTTTTTCTAGTAGGACTTGATTATTGGTTTTTCTGTCTGTCAATGGTATTAGTAATTTCTCTAGAAACAACATTTCCACCATCAGATGCTTTTCAACTTGTCTGCTCATTGTCCGCGCTTCACATCCATACAAAAGTAAAGGTTCTATATAGCACATCAGCACTCTTTTTTCTCGTTGCAGATGACATCTTATTGGTCAGTATGTTTTCCATCTTGCAAATGGCTAGCTTTGCAACAGCGGTTATCGATCTAATCTCTTCAAGACATCTCACATAAGATGTTATGACTTCCGTGATAATTGTACCGATTCACTTCTTTAAGAATATTCCTATTTACTTGTATATTACATTGTGGCATGTCATTCTTCCTAGTGGAGACCATAATCGGTATCGTCTTACAATTTAATTCTAACCATAGTCGTTCACTGTGTGCAACAACCGCATCTACCAAATGTTACAGATACTGCTAATTGTCTGCAATCAATACTGTATCATCCGCATAAGTAATTTTATTGATGTTGTGTCCCCCCCCCCCCCCAAATGGTGATTTCTTTTGTATCTTCCACATTTCTGAAAATATTTTCACTTTATAGGGAAAAAGAGATCGTGAGACATTACAATCTCTGTCGCACACCTCTCTTAGTAGGCTGATATTGACTTACTCATCAATATTTATATCAGCTTTTTGTTTCCGATATATTTATTTTACAAGTCTGTCTTTCCAATCAATTTGTAGATCTGCAAGCATCTTCATCATGTTGACATGTCTTACTTTATAAAAAGCCTTTGTGTAGTCAATAAAGCAAAGATGTAGGTTTTTGTTTACTTATATAGAATGTTCTCTTAATATTCTCTGAACATACCCATCAGTTACTGTTCCCTTGTCTACTACGAACTCATTGTTCTTCTTCTATTTCGGGGTGTATTTTCTTCCTAATTCTTTGCATGATGATTCTTAGCTAATTCTTCGTGATGTGGCTAATTATGCTAATTGTTCGATGTTGATCACATTCCAAGGCTCCTGATTTCTTCCTGATTGCAATAAATACAGATTTACATAATTCAGGAGGTATGTCTCCAGTATAATATATTGTGTTCAGCAGTCTGGTGACTTGGTCGATTCCATATTCCTCTAAGGCATTGGTCATTTCTGTTGTGATGTTGTCTAGACCCGTGGTCTTTCCAGATTTTTATGTGGTTTTAGCATATTAAAACGTCCTTACTCTTTTCTAGCATTGACACCCTTAAAAATATCACAGGTCCTAGGGATTACTGTTTAAATACCTTAATTTGGGGAAATAAAAACAGCGATAGACTGACCGTGGCACAGCCAAATTTATTTGGCATTAGTTTAAATTTTGGCCTTAGTTTGGTTCACGTACCTGGCCAAGACCGGCTAGATTTTAAACAAACGTAAAAGTAAGCCATTTTGGTTCAGTGAAGACAAAGGAGTCAGACACGTTAAGCCTCCCCGGGCAGGGGATGGCCGTTTAGCCCTAAAATATGTCATTCTCTGCAGCAATTGGTATGTTAAATCTACATTATTAATACGTATTTATGTATTTTGATAAGGTACATATACCATTGTGGTTAAGTAAGAATTAGTTAAAATGATAAATCAACAATTCTTGTAAACTAGAATCTGAATGATTTTTAGACTGAGCGCTATGTTTGTGCCACGCTGTCAAAATATTTCCTATGCCTTTACAATTTATAATTACTATGTTAAAACCTCTTCTAGGCATTGTGAAACTATATATCACTATCAACGCCTTTGATCTGTAAATATCCTATGCAGTGTTAATTCACTGTTAAGGACATTTCAGGAAACTGTTATCCATGCAGATGCATACTATTGATCACGCTTATCATGGGCTCTAGTTCGTTGTGGATAAATTGTTTGCTAATTTCTAATCTGTAACTTGAACTATCGTGCTAAATTTTGGTACAATCTTCTTGTTAACATATTAGTAACCACTCAATATGTGTGATGGACATGTAATAATTTCCTAAAATATTGCTAGGGAAATGCCATGTGGGAGATTATAATCTAATGAAAAAAAACGCATGATATAACCACGCCTTTAGCCACGCCGCACAAAGAGGGTGGACAACTGGTATAATATCATATGTTCCGAACACTTATCAGGCTGCATAAATCATTTCTAATAAATAAGAAATTTTCTTACAAATAGCAGCACTTGGCAAAATATATCACAGCGTTCACTAACCTCATGCTGCTGTAAGCTGTGGAGTAAAACAATTTATGTCTTAGTCTTATGGATTAACCAATGTGGAAATCCAAAAACGTAGGCTCCTGCATTATCATTATGATTAAATATTATGTATGATTGTCATGTACTTAATATCAGAGAAATGTACATGTTTGTTTTTCTCTGTTATGAGAATTATATTCTGTCCTGATTGTTACTCTTTACTGTAGGAATATGCATTTTAATGTGACCCCTGGGGACATGATGATGTTGATGTAAGAATCCTTGTGCATGTCAGTACATAAGAAGACAATGTTGAATAGCCTTGGCCTAATTCTGGTTATAGCGAAAGAAAGAAGACGAGGCATTAGAAACAACAGAGATTATGAATGGGTTATGCTCTTCAAGAATGAGAGATGCAATATCTACATGTTTGGATGGAAAGAATGGCTTCACTCATCTAAAAGTACCAGTAACAACATGAGAATATAATATAGAGTGAGAAAATACCTTACTCACATTTAGAGTCAGAATGGCTCTACAACAAGCAAGGAAGGACGTGGAACTTGGAAACCCACTCCTATCTCCTTCCCCTTTTTTGTTTGTAATTATGTTGTGAAAATGTTATCACACCACAAAGTATTAATGCCTGTGTTGTATTTTTTGTCATCCATTTCTATAGACAGTAGCGAGTGGTGGTGTGGATTTTGTTGGTCAATATCACTAAAACTGGATCCTGGGTCAACAGCCACAAGGTGATATATGGCAACCTGTCCTAACCATAGTCTGGATCTAGAAAAACATCAACGTTGACTGCTATGCTTATCCACTTCCTATCCAGCGAAAGACGTGTTGAAGAGAGACACTCAGCGATTGATAGTCCTACTTCTGTCAGGATATCCAGGATGGATCTCTGTATTTAATTGTCCATCAAGATAAATTGATATTCAAAATATACCTACAACAGAGTATTGTCTACCTTTACGTCTGGGAGATACCACCTGGTACGCCATCAATCCGCGAGGTCAACGAAACCATGGGACATTCCCAGTTTCCTGTTCAGGATTGAATAATCCTTCAATCAGTCATGCAGCGGCAGAATCAACACCAAGTTCTAGATATGAACACCAACTCAAACAAATGGGAAGAGACACTGAAACAACATAAGCCAGTACAACCAAGATACCAACTTAATACCAACTGAATACCAACTTAATATTAACTGAATAACCCTGAAATAAGCCAGACCAATTCGAGATCGCAGACCGGAACACCATCAAGAAGACCATATGAAAGAAGCTAGCGGAGTAAATGCCTCTACGCATGCAACAAAAAGAATTATCTGATTGTTAGCGACTCCCTGTTGTGTGTTGGAAATAATATTCCTCAGTTCCATGCTAGAGGAAGCAAATGAATGACTCGTGTGAGTTTTTTGTGTGGGTTTATAGATAATTACAGAAGCTCCAATGAGTGAAGTTGTATAAAGTATATCTCTCTATAAAAGATACATGTTAGTAACAGCAAGTTTTGTCCAGAGGCATTGATATTTATTCTCGCAGAACTTTTGTAGAGAAACCATTCAGAATTTGGCTCATCGAGTACCCCCACTGTGAGAAATTAGACCTAAGTTTAAGTTCAACACAGAATTATTAGTAGATGATTTCTCTTCTAGGTTATATAGAGATCTTGGCAGTTAGCCACAGTAACAAATGAAAAGCAGTTCTCTCATCTATCTTGTTGACTGTGTTCTGGTCGCCAACCTCATTCTTGATCTCTTTAATATCATTACAAGTGACACAAGACACTTGGACAAATGACCACATTGACAATTGAACCATTGTAGTGAACATAAACAGCAACAACAATACTTTACACCGGTCGAACAAGACATCAACATGAGAAGATCTTGACAACAGTTGGACACACATTCACAAAGAATGGTCCCACCAACAGATTAGACAAGTCATACATCATGGAAGATACTTGACAACAACCACACAGAACTTCCACAATATCAGTAACCAACAACAGCAGTAGAGTAAACAGTCACCATGAAGATGCTTGACAACAGTTGGACAATTCATTCACAACAGTGCACAAGACAACCACAGAGACATGTATCTCAAATAACTGTTCTCTTACTATCATCATTTTATTAATGTTTGATGAGGCCAGGTGAAGACTCAGGCTTCATATCCTGCCAAAAATCTACATTTCAATCATAGGTTTATATGCAAAATATAATTGACAATGATTATGACCCCAAATACATCACCCAATACCCAATCCGAACATCAATTTAAAACAAACTCTCCTCCTTCACATCTCTACTCCATCAAGTTATCCTACACCACAACACCTTAGGCTTCTATCATTTCTTCTACTGTCAATGAGGGAAACACATGATAAGCCATAGTTTGGGGCAAGCATAGGGACATTCTGCTCCACTGATCTGTGTACATCCTGTTATCACCTATGAAGGGTGTTGGGAAAGTCTCAGGTTGCAGTTTTCCCCATGATGTTTTCCCAAGTAAAGCTATTTATTCCCTACTGTCACAGTTCGAAGAAAGTTTACAGCCCTGTCTCTTCAATGGTGAGTAGACTGTTCATGAAGTTGAAAAACTGTGATTGGTTTTACATTTCCAGTAGAGGAAGATCTAAAAACCATTATGTCCCAGCATTCTTCCTTATCAGTCTATCTCCCACAAAGGTTTCTGATGGTACTGAATCACAACACCTAATATCATTAATCCATTTGTGAATTTGCTCTATGTATTATCCTTCTTCTCCATTTGCTTTTCAGCCAATATTAATAAGCTGGAATACTCCTCAAGATATGGTTTTGACTAGAAATCTGGTAAGCTCCAATACACATCTAATGTCCACTCTTGGCCAGTAGAAGCATGCTGAAAACCAGGTGATCTCTCACTCCTAAGGTTTCTTCTTGAATTTCTCTTGAAGATATAGCCTGGAACATTTATAAAAATGGAGAGTCTCCCTGTAAATTCTCCCATAATAGAAAACTTTCCCAGTGCACTCTGCATCTGCCAGAATTTAGTGAATTCAGGCTGAGTATTTTCAACCTGTAGTGTGGTACTATTGGAGAGTCCATCTTATAAAGCTGGATTTGAAGACTAGAGCCCAGGACTTCCCTGGAGTTGTCCTGGTAATTGAAGGCCTCCCCTTTTTCCTCATTCTCTGTTAATAAACAAAGGCACAACATGTGTTTTACATCTGTTGAAACATTGTCATAGTTATGTAGTACCATTACAGATTCAGAGAGGAATCGGAGGGAAAGGGGAGTGTGATATTCGAACACCCGCCCCTCACTGGTGATGAAGTGCAATTTTATTTGGTGGTTTGGGGTGATATCTTTTCCAAGATTAATCCCCAATTTGTGAATTCATAGGCACATATGCTTAATTAGGGGCAGCTTCACACACTATCTAGTACCTTATAATTATTTGTCTATATAAATTCTCACAATAAGTGGATCTCAGAGGACCGGTGTACCATGAGAACAGACAGTGTGATTAAGCATTAAGAAGTAGGCATTGTATGGCAGAAATCATGCACTAGCATTTCAAAGCAAGACATGAAGCAAACAGCATAAAATGAACACCTTCATGAGGCACATCTGCTGAACCATTCACCATAAGGCAGATATGAGATAGATAGAAGACAGGCATCTTTCATGACTGCACTTGGCAATATCATTAAACTAATGGCAATGGACCAATTAGCATTCATAAATGTGATACCTTGGTACAAGAATGTCTTATCTCATTCACACTCACACCGCCATGCCAAACTTCCTCATCTTAAGCCAGACCCGGTTCACAAGCACCATCAAATCATCATCATCATCATTTTGTTGTGCTCTTTTCCCATTAAACAGTAGCAATATCTACTGCAGTGGGTACCAAGCGATATTGCATAAGCAATGCTTTCACATGTGTAATACACATATGAAAGAAAACATGAATTTCCCCTGACAAATAGCATGAGCCTTCCCATGTATTCAGCTGACTAGACACCATAGGTTATGTCACATATTGCTCCTTGTTGGAATGTAGTTCATATAACCTAAACCATTGTTGCAAAAGAACCAGCGCATAACTGTCGTGTCTTCCTTTAAAGTGTCGTCCCTGGGGTGAGGAGAGTTGTCAGGGTCTTAAACTTGGCTCGCTAACCTAACACATGTGAGACAGTACAAGTACAACGTGATTTGACTTGAGACTCAACGACACAACGTTCAATGGATTTATTTACAGATCATATACAGTATGATGATCACGACAATATATACTTTACACTTCAATACACTTACATACACAATACAGCTCACAAGTCTATCTCTCAAGATGTCCAGACACTCGACTTTCAGGCACAGAAACCACACAACGCCTTTCTCTCATCTTGCGTCCGTTTCAGTCCGCTTCCCAGAGCTGTCTGCCGCTAGTTCGCAACTTGCCTCCCACCTGAAGTGGCTTCACGAGGCATGCGTGCGTCTTGCGTCGTCCTTGCCTGACCGCTGGCCGTCTGGTCAGCCAGCAATCTCGCGGGCAGGTAACTACTACTCGCCTGGCGGCGTAACGAAGTTACGG
Source organism: Cepaea nemoralis (assembly GCA_014155875.1). Taxonomy (NCBI): domain Eukaryota; kingdom Metazoa; phylum Mollusca; class Gastropoda; order Stylommatophora; family Helicidae; genus Cepaea; species Cepaea nemoralis. The sequence continues at coordinate 50,210 of JACEFZ010002109.1, forward strand.
CATCCCTCCTGGGGACTAAGTCGCCTGGCGGGCGTGACGATGTCACTGCACCACTGCACTATTCTGGACTCTGACAAGAGTCAACACCCACATTATAATTTTTCTTTCCTAACAATATCCTGGAGAATCCACCAGCTTCCGTCCAACACACTCCATCAGCCCATGGACACCTTTTCCTATCACTCTCTCACTGTCGTACTATGCCCCCCCCCCCCTCATACTTCCCCCACGCAACATATTCAACAACGCTTGCTTCTAAAAATTAATAAAGATTAATTTATTAAAAGAAAAGTGTAATGTACGTGAGACGTGTATGCGAAGAAAATGTGTGATGTGTTCTATAATGTGTGTAGGATCGGACTCTCAGATAATAGCATAGTCAGTTCATCCTTGCAAGGACACACCACAGCACGTTAAGTCAGAACAAGTCTACCTCACCCGGTACTGTATCTCTCCTGCCGGACACCGACTGTCATCTGTAGCTACCTGGTAATCCATCTTCCTGATCATCTGAAATAGATACTGTTTGTAAATTACAGCTGATCATGGACTGGTTGCCCAATGCACATAATTTCCTATCGTTCTTAAACAATGCACAAATCCTTTGTAGTGAGTATTTAGGTATCACTGTTATTGTTACTATACTTGAACCTAACTAGTGTCTATCTAGGTTCATGTATCATGTCTTTTGAACTATTTCACTAGAATATATCACACCATGTGACTATTATATTTTAATGTTTTTGTTTAGGTACTAATGTTCTTATGATGTGTGTTGCATCAACAATCATCACCCATCTTAGGTGAACCTTAACACGCAGGAATCGTTATATTGGTTGGCTCTTCTGAGTCATGTTATGGTGAACCCTCCTGATTATGAGTCCAGCGTAAACATAATACCATCTTTCTTCTCGGACGTTATTCCTTTTTAGTAAGAAACATTTGAGTGTCCAACTGGTGTTATGTCTAATTGAAGTTGCACTTCATCAAACCCAGTGTTGAACTTCCTCGTAACTGGTATGGAACCTGTGAGAGAAACAACACATCTTGTGATAGTACTAGTCACTGATCCTACCGGCTGAGTGTAAGCCTATTGCCTTGCTCAGTTATTTACAGCTAACTAAACTCTGTCATAGAGCATAGTAGCTCCTCACCTACGTCCGAATCAGGCAATGACAAGGAAAGACCCATAAACAGAGTGCACAACTTCAGTGGGCAAACCATTGAAAGATCCCCCCATTGGACACTTTTCCCATCTTAAATCTCTCCAATTATCATTCCTCTATCCTATTCATCCTAGCAGAGCCAATTATCACTTCACTACTCTAACTAATCATCACACTCTAGTTTTAACAAGACTACTGCCTATATTAATTAGGACTAATTATACAATATGACTACCTTAGGCAACACCGCCTCATTCCGGGATGGCTGCTACACTTTGCCATAACGACACATGCTAGTTAAATTTAAATTAATCTAACACTGTAGAGCTCTCCCACAAACACGTCCATCCTAATCCACGGTTTTGGTCAACACTCATTGTCCCCAAATCAGGTTTTTCAAACAGCCTAAAATTGGTCACGTGACGGCATTCTTTATGTCCACACAGGTGTTATTTGGGCATATCATCCATTGTCCAGAATCTATCCTCCCTGGCTCAATCAATGTCAGAGTTGTCATCACTTGTTTTGACCCCCACAACAAGCTAGCGAGTTCCTGTATGCTCCCAACAACGGGTTTCCACAAAAACCGCCAATCTTCTGTCGAGTGGTGACAACCACAGCCGTAATTTCGCTTGATGTCCGGAAACTCTCAATGACAGACGGACTGTTTTCTCCCGAGCTGAGTAATTCCGCTTAAATCCGACCTGTTTATGAACTGTCAAAGTGGTGTATAGATTCATCTCACTCACTTCCAAATGTTCCCATTTTTCGACCCCATGTAAACACGTGCAGCTACAACTTTTGACCGTCCTGGGGATTTTGACATCCAATTTGTTTTTTCTGTTAGTTAAAATAGTTTTGGCTTTGCAGATAGGCCGGTTAATCAGAAAGTCTCTATAGTAATCAACTGGTTAAACGCTGTGTTTTATTTTTGTGACAATAACGTCAAAGAGAAATTGCATCCTAGGCAAATCTATATGAATGCTTTTGGCAATTTCTTTAGCGTAACACAGTCACCAGACATTACAGGAACTTTGTAATTTCTAAAGTGCATGTAATTTCTAAAGTGCAATGCAGTCCTGCAAACATGGATATAATAAGCGTCTTTACTTTTACAAATATGAGAGGTTAATTATATAATTACCATCTCATTCACTCAAACATTCTCAGCCGTTATAAGGGAAAGGTTACATGTTGCATCACACATTCTGAAACAGAACTGCCAAAGGTAACTCGCAAGAGCAGTGTACAGTTTGGTTAAGAATGAGTCATGATAGGCACTCAACGAATGTTAAGAGCGCACAAAGGTTTTGCAATGTGCATTGAGCGTAGTTTACAGTCACAAGCATATGCAAATCATCAGATCAGACAGACAATAGACATGGTAAAAATATTTCACTGTGGTAGACATGACAGGTTGGAGCGGCAGTTTTAGTGTCACTGTACAACGAAGTTCTGTCTTCATTTTCTCAAGAAAATACTCTGCCATTCGTCTCTCTCTCTCTCTCTTATCATCAGGCCTACACATAACATATTAAATGATTTGTGGTACCTGAGGTGCAGAATCTACATCCTAGAGAATGATTTAAGCAGGTTTAATCACTGCATCTTGAATACATCTTATCTGGATGGTATCATATCTTCGACTGGCGGGCTAATTAAGTATTAGTCTAGAAAGTGGCGTTACTCGCCCAAGGGTCAACCAATCAAATGGAGTCCCCACCTCTCATCTACCCTCTCCCTAATCTAGAATATTCGAAGTTATTCTTAGCCAGAGTTATCAAGACGGCTTACGTTGTTTAACTTTTGAGTATTGAGAAATGTAAATGGACTGGGGATGCGAACGTCTGGAGACATTATGTTACAACTCGCAGCATTGTATGTTCTACACTGAATTGAAAATCCTGAATCAGAACTCTACGCTGGTTCCATGTCGGCCTGATTACCCCATCACCAAGTGTGGGATGGCCTATCAACATGAACCGGCTGTGTGACAAAGCCTCTTGAACTAAATTTGGAAACGGTTAACATAAACCAAGCTGTTGGACAGTCGTCATCTTTTTCATCGATAAGATGAGCTAGGGAAGAACCTTCTGCACTGGCTTAAGTTGCATCTCCTGGAAAGTATGACCGATTTAGGCACCAATTTCAATTGGACCACAGAGCCCATTCGCAAAAGAGTATTCTTGAATTCAGCCCCACGGGTGGGGGGGGGGGGGGGAGATATGTTCTTGTGTATAATTCTATTCTTGGATTATGGATTATAAATATTCACCAGCCAACTTAAGTGAACATAATGTAAGGAGAACATGACTGTGAGTACATTTATTTCTGCCCGGTTAAATATGGACATTATCTGCTTCGCGCTGGAGAAGAATAACCGACAGCAACACCTAAGGAAATAGACTGTACTTAAATAATTCGTTTAATTATTAGAACTAGTGATGCTCCTATATGTGTTTTTCCCATGCCATGGATGTAAATGGGCAGTAGCTTTTTTTTTGAATGAAGGTTGTGGTTTTGGTTGAGTGCTCTGACACCATCTCATTATTTTTTAAATATGAGAATTGTAACTGGTGTCAGAAACAATTGTTTTATATGTTTGGTTTTTCTGAACTGAGACCATTGTTTTGCTTTTATCTATGTAAAATATATCAAAGATGAAGAACCAATTTGCGGTTGTTGTGGTGTTTGTAATACCATTGGGTTTTTCTTGGAACAATGGGTAATGTGTTTTTGTCATATTGAAAATCATTCCCATGCCTGTTCTGGAAATTCAGTGTGATCAGTACAAATATATATATATATATATATATATATATATATATATATATATATATATATATATATATATATATATATATATATATATATATATATATATATATGCCAGTCTCTCTGGCTGTGGGGTTACAACACTTTCTCTCTGTAATCCCGTTTATCACGCAGAGTCTCTTAGCGGAGCTGAGAGCTGAGGCGGTTCGACCCCCGCTCGTGACTTGCGGGATACTGAGCCGGCCGCTCAGAAAGCACTGGCAAACTACCGAGCGTAATCTTGCCAAGAGATCAACATACAGCTGAGAGATGCTGGTGTTGACAGCTAAGTCCTGTAAAAGGATATGCTAAAAAAATAAATAAATTATATATATATATATATATATATATATATATATATATATATATATATATATATTGTGTGTGTGTGTGTGTGTGTGTGTGTGTGTGTGTGTGTGTGTGTGTGTGTGTGTGTGTGTGTTACTGCAGATCTTGATTTAATGCCTGAACTGTTTGTCCAAAAGTGTTGATGTTTACGTAAAGTCCAGTGCTGATATTTGTTCAGCCATGGTAGTTTATATGTTGTAAACCATCAATGTCTTGTAGCACTATATAAACTTTAGAGGGTGATGAAGTGGGAGGGGAAACCTACACACAGATACCATTGATTCAAGGATTGAATTGTTTTCTCCTTGTATTTGTGGTAAATTTCGCTGATCACCTTGCATTCTAACAGTGACCAGAGAATCAACTAAATCCCCTAGACACTTTTAACAAAATATTCTCTTAGATTAAAATCAACATCCCAAAATGGTCAAAAGCATTCTGAATTTCCATCTTTAAAATTGACTGTACTTCATTATTATTCCGAATATCATATTGCTCTCTTGTATCATCATAAAGGTTGTTCACATAATCTGAGCATGCATGAAAAATATACTCCTGCTTTCAGGACTCCTCCTTGTTCATAATCTTCTTGGGTATTGCTTAACCCTAGAACTGCCAGGATGTTTTAGTAACACTGGTTACCATTGGGGTCAATACCAACCCCAACACTTTATAAAGCACTTTATAATGTAAAACTAGACGTTTTTTAATGCAATTTTTTATTTTTTTTATTTTTGATGTACTAATCATTACAAAGTGTTTAGATAAAAGAATGCGGAAATAGTTTACTTACACACATGAACCCAGCATAGAATCTTGAGAGTTATAAGGGACAGCGGTCACAAACTCCTTGTTCATAATCTTATGTTGGCCACAAACAAAGTTATTGCAAGTCCCACAAACATTCCTATATTTTCTGTCAATCTCCCTTGGAAAAAGGTGACAGCGACCTCGTTTTCTAGATCCACAACAATTCTCTGCTAGTTTAGGTGGAAGGTTCCCAGGTTGACATGTTTGGCCCATTTCGATGAGTCCTGCAGGTTGAATCAAAAACAGTTGGCGTTTATGAGACTTGTGATGGTTCCATTAAGGAATGAGTTGCATTGACAGAACAAATGCATTAATGGAAGAAACATCTAGAATGTTGTAGAAAATGACTACAGGCCATATGTTTGTATTGCGTTTGACTTAGTTTAGTTTAGTTTAGTCGTTGGATCAACATCACGGCTCACGATTTAACCCATAAGTGCTCCGTTTTCCTCCTACCTCAAACCTGATTCTGGAGAAACTCAGCTCAATGCACGAACTTCGTTGCATCGGCGAGGATCCTGAAATACGTTGGGTATATTTTTAACTCGAAATCTCGAAGCGCCGTTAGGCTACTCTTTTTCGATTTCCAACTGCCAAGGGATTTTTTGCGTGCGCAACAATACATACGGGCGTCCGATCTCACTACCCAGAGACCAGGGGAAATTTTATTACTGGAAGTCCAGGTGGATTAATTAAAATAAATCCCGGTCCTCACCGGGGTCTGAACCCGGGACCTCCAGCACTCGAGGTGGACACCATACCTGAATAACAGCCCAACATTTGATCGGCTGTGTCCACTCCACCCTTCGTGTGATTGTAGTCAAGGATCATCAGTGGTGTTTGGGAATAAGAACTTTAATCCACATATGGCTGATCATGCATTGTACTAAGAAGTACAACCACTTTTCCTTTCCTTGGACAGTAGGAAGTCAGTGCTGCACCATCGATGAAAGCAAACTGTGCACAATTGAACACAATCTTTTCCTGAAATTAGCTCTTGTGGAAGTTCAACTCTGTTGTTTCTTATTGTTCCTAAAATTGTAAGATATGCCCCTTAAATATATTTCCCAATTTAAAACTTGCAAAAAAGTTGTCGCAAGTAATATTCTTTTCACTATTTTCCAAGCCTTTCACCATGTCAAGTACAACTCTTTCTCCTTGTTTGTTTTCTTGTGGTTGCGCAGGTTCTCTGCTGGTGTAAACGTGCATATTGAAATTATATGAAGCATCACTGTCACAATAGCACCAAATTGTACTGCTATATATGCCAGTTTGTGAGAGAATATGTTGCTTGAAAAGGCATCTTCCTTTAAACGTAACTAACTGCTCATCAATTGTTACATTGCACGACGGAACATAGCAGTCCTGTAGATTTGTCGGCCATTTATTGAATGCTTGCTTTATTGGTTCAAATGTATCATTTCTTTCATGTTGTCGTCTCTGTTGGACATTATAAAATCGTAGACATCTGGAAATTGCAGTAAATTTATTTCGTTACATTGCCTTTGAGAATGTTCCACGCCCATGTTCTTTATCCAAAGTTGACCAATAGCTTCATGTTTTGATTTTCACACACCGGCCAAAATCAAAACTCCAACAAAATGCTGTAGTTCAATTAGCTCCAAAGTTTTCCATTTGTCATGAAACACACTAATTCTTTCTTGGGTTGTCCATTTCTGTATGTCGTTAGTCACACTTTTTGTCATAAATAATTGAAATGTTAAAATTATTGAGTTAATGTTTCTTTTTGCATGTCGAGTTGAGCCATGATTTTTTTTAATGAAAACATTTTAGGCAAGATCATTAAAAGTACTACTGTGTTCTTTTATGAATAAGTGTTTCCCACCTGCTGAAATAAATGTGTTATGAAGTAGTACAGTTTAATATCAACTAACACTGAAAAATAGAAAATACATTGGGGTCCAGTCGGACCCCACTGGTAACAAGTGTACAAACGCTTGTTAGTACATGAAATTTTCTTGCGATTTAAAAAAATATGTTAGCATGTCTTGGGGGAATATATTGCTAACAATATTGTAAAATATCAAACATATTAAGGCAAATTTAAGAAATTTAGAGAAAGTGAAAGTTGACACTGGGGTCCATTTTGACCTAATGGTAGTTCTAGGGTTAAACCAGGTGTTTCCGACAATCAATTCATGCTCATTTGCCCATTCTACAAGTCTGTTTTCTCCCTCATTTCGTTCTCCCAATCCAATGATTTTGTATTGAGAAGATTTTCTACAAATATCCAGTGATTGCTTTCTTATTATAATCCTATACATAAGCTTATATAAACGTCTGATGTTGATAATTATTATAACCTAACATGTTTTTAAATCACATTTTTAGAAACTTTGGATGAAAAAGCTGCAGATGAAACACTACCAGTAGCTGACATTTCATCGTACAGCTTAGCTATCAAAGGGAGCGAAGAGATTAGAGATGATGATCATAGTAATGAAAATAGTTGACCAAGACCATGAAAAGAAAGATCAAGAGACGGAAATAATGACCAAAGAATGGCGAAGATGATATAGTAAAGGAAAATGTTGATCAATCAGCAGCGTCGTATATAGAAAATGACGAGGACACAAGTATCTTAGAATGTTGTGAAGACAGAGTAGAGCCTAAATCACCCATAATGACGTCAGGAGGTAATAAAACAATGTGCAACAAGAATAGCGCCCCCCAGGCAGATTGTAAAGAAGCAGACAGACAACAACATTTTCTAAAACTTATTTCTGCATGCAGATTGTTCTTAGCAAAACCGACCTGTCTTGAAAATCTACTGAAGAATCACAGAGATCTAATCATCAGTACTGGGGCATACGACTTGGTGCTTAATGCGCTGATGTATTCTGTAAGTGTAGACCTGCGTCACGAAACATGGCCTGAGGCAGCTGTGCACAGAGCTTCTAGCTCCTTTAAACATGTCATGGTGTTTTTATCTGGCAACCATTTCAAGGCCTACAGTTTGGACACTGGCAGTGTTCATGAATTCGCTAAAGTGCCCGGAGATCATTCTTACAGTAATAAAATAATAGTCTTTGACAATGGTTTGTATTTTGTTTATTCTAGTACTGATAGACACCACCGATTCAGTATGATCACAAAGCAGAAATGCTGGGCACCTGTCACTGACGTGAATATGTATCATTCGCCAATGTTGCTGGCACATGGCAATTATGTTTATGATGTACACGTAGACGACAGTCAATTCACACTAAGTCGCTGGTCTTATGCCCATGGTCATAGTAAATGGATGACACAGACATGTGATGGATACGTAGGTGGAAACAATATCATCAGATTTCAACTGTACATAGTTGTTTTCACTAAATATAACGGGGTTGTAACTGCTCATTGTTTTAATACAGAAACCAACGAGGTACATGTATGCACAACTTCAATGGCATGAAACTTCCCAGAGTAAGATCAGCTTCAGCAGAAATGAGGATGTTTATGTCTTGCAGGGGAATGGTTCCTTATGGAAGGTAGTCAGCACAGACACGGTCCCTGTAGACTTTGTGTTGGTCTCTAAACTCTGGACTTTAACTTCACCTCAAGGTTGTGTGTCTATACAGAAAAAAGCTGCATATATGTTTAGTAATAAGAATTGTCTACCGTCTCTATGGTGAAGAAACACGATTATAAAACACTTTGTTGACATCGCTTCATGTGGATATGTGAAAAGACCATTGAAATGATCAAAATCGATAGGCAAGCTCACAATGTTTGCCTATGGTTTCTGTCTAGGATCATGGCGTACTTCATAGCACTGTTATATGCTACTAAATGTTGCCTCTTGAACGTACTTATTTGAAGTAGCCTTCATTCTGCGAAGTTCGTTAGTAAAAGCCATCTACAGTCTGGCCCTGGGCTCAGGGCCTTCGTGCTGAATACAATGCATCTCCAGTATCAGTATTTGCCGTAGCCCGCACTTGCGACTGTTCCTTTATTCTGTGTATGTCACAAACCACTTCAGATGTCTCAGGTATCTTGTTAGTTGGCCACACAGAAGATACAGCTTTTATTGCTGGTACAGTATAAACAAACAAATGATCAAATTAGGAAGAACTTGGAAGCAACAGAGACGTGATTCCTGAGATGAATGTTGCGAATTTCTTGGGCTGCCAGAATAACTAACAACGATTGCCTAATAGAGGCTAATGAAACTGATCACATTATATACAACAATAAGAAAGAGACAAACAGCTTTCTTTGGTCATTTGATGAGACGAGAGGAATTTGAGAACGTTGTGACAAATGCATAGAGGCATGGCAAGAGATAATACTGCTGGGTCGATTGAGACGGTGGCATGGCGGATTATCATCAGCAGAGTTGATCTAGAACAGTAAAGACCCAGATCTGTGGAGAGACATGAACGTCTACGCCAACTGGCAAGTCACTTGATGATGATGATTATAAACCAAAATATTATTGTCTTAAGCTCACGTGTTTATATGCAGATGGATTTACGCTTCATTCTATTCTGTTTTCATACATTTTATCTGCAATGTATTGGGTATAATACTGTTTGTTATCTGTAACCTACACCTTGGTGTAAAGACATCGTTACAATATTATATGAAAAATAACACTTTGATTTCGGTACTATTTCAACCCTAGATATTTCTTGCACAAGTAATGTCGCATTTGTTACTTAATATGGGTTTGTCCTACTTGTTAAATTAACTCTAACAGTAATTAATGTACGTCTATTGTATTTTAATGTTAATACTTTACAATAACAACTGACTGGAACAGAAAAAGCATTTTTGATATTGTTAGATTTGTACTGTATAATCCCCTTTTTTGTTTGTTTTACATTATATATATATGTGTGTGTGTGTGTGTGTGTGTGTGTGTGTGTGTGTGTGTGTGTGTGTGTGTGTGTGTGTGTTGCATTCTTAATGCCGGCTTCTGTAGTTTTTGGGTTAGTGGGTTTTTTGGGTTTCACAATTCCCCGACTTATCGGGTCAAAGGTTCCAGATCAGCATTGGCGATTTAGAAGCAGATAGTGTAGCCTAAATGTAATACTATGAGAGCCAATACATGATAGAGTTGGTTACAAAGTATTGGTAAGAATGCACATCTAGCTTTATTTATAACCTTCTTACTGTTTCATTGTTACATAATAATAGATAGGTAGATGAATGAAGAATAAACAAGGGAACTGGAATAAATAGCTGTGTATTTTCATAATGTACAATATGCACATGTAGCCACTGTGTACTGTTTATAATCACATACGTAAATGCGTTTGCTACCTAATGCGCCTGATCTGTGGCGAAGAGGTCACGGACACAATTCGTAATCCAGCATACCGCGTTCATAACACACCTATTGGTATTTTGGCGTCAGTCAACCTTACGTTGATTTTCATACAATGGTATGTGTACCGGACGTTCAGAAGGCAATGGCAAACTACTGGACGTAAATTTCCCAAGAAATCATAAACAGCCACAAATGCTGGAGTTGACTGCGACGTCTTGTAAATGAAATGCAACTTACTAACAACTATAATGCAATCAATAGTTGCATTCCCGTTTCATTATTTTATGGTACAGAAACGTCGTTAATAAATAAACAGTGCGAGGGTAAAACATAAGTGGTTATGTAGACGATATGAGGGATGTTATTAAGACGATATGAGGGATTTTATGTAGACGACAGTAGGGAATTTATGTAGACGATAGGGGGAAAAACAACAACAATTCACCTAAACGAACATCCCCTGAAACAAGTAAAGAGCTTCAAGTACCTAGGAAGTATCTTCTTCTTCTTCTTCTTCTTCTTCTTCTTCTTCTTCTTCTTCTTCTTCTTCTTCTTCTTCTTCTTCTTCTTCTTCTTCTTCTTCTTCTTCTTCTTCTTCTGCGTTCCGAGCCATTGAGGTTCTTGGCTGCAGATACAATCCGTCGCCATTCGTCTCTCTGGTTGACCTTCTCTTGCCAGTCGTTGATTCCAATCAAGCCGAGGCACGCCATAACGCGATTCTGCTGGGGTGAGTTTCCTGCTCACGTAAACTATTGGATGGTTTACATTATTGTAGGCCTGTAGTAACACACCTGATATCGTCGTGGCACTGGCGTCTGTTCTGAGAGTATACGAAATATCCTTATTAGGCAAGCGTAAAATAGGGATGTTGGAGAAGTAATATTTCAGTTGTGACATTGCATTTTTTAAAGTAGCACTCTGTACATCGATTTTTGAGTTTGATCTTAACAGATCCGAAAAAACACTGGTGATTTGTGCTAAGTTCGTTATGCACTTTTTGTAATACTTCACCATGCTTAAGAGGCTTGTTGGTTTTATAGTTAGTACAATCACTTTTATCCTGTCACAAATGTGTCCCACAATTTGTGTTTGAGTCAACTTTTTGGGTATTACATTCCAGTGGAATGAGATGACAATTTTTTTGTTCTACATACAATATTATACAAAAATGGTGGGAAAATATTTCTTATGACTGTTGTTGTGAGCAACGTTACTAGGTTTGTCAGTCGAAATATGGTTGTTGATGACTGTAGTTGGTATGTGTACAGTGCTATCATTAAAATCCTTAGCAACATCATTAATACAATTGAGATAGAGATGGTTGTATTCCATACTGGCAAATTTCTGTTCTGACCTCTGTCTTTTTTGTTATGTCCCTTGAAACACATGTCATTGTGTGTTATGTTTCCGTCTGTGTTTTTCAGACTGTGTTTTCTGCTAGTAAAGGATTGTAGGGCATCTGCGTTTCGTTCTACGTGTGGTGTTTGAGTTGTACTATTTGTATATTATCTGTCTGTGTCGTTGTTTATCTGTAAGGTTGCCTTACTGGTGGTGCTAACTTTTCTGAGTTTAACAGTCTGGTCATTAACAATTTTGTTTAGTACATCACAAGAATTTACTTGGGCGGATTTTATGTTATGTAATTGTTTAAGCTGTTTTGTCGTGTTAAGTCTAGTAACGTCCCTTACATTTCTTGACTGCAGTTGCTGTTCTTGCCCACTTAATTTTTGATCTGCTGTAGTTACTTTTCTCGATGACATTCTTTTCTGATGCCGTTTTTCCCAGGCATTAATTTCTTTTTGTGTAAAGTATTTTACATCTGGTAAGCAACCCATGATCAGATCTGCCCATTAGTTGTCCAGAATCGCAGAAGTAAACGAGCCTGATAAGAAAGGTGTACAAATGTGAGCTGCAGCTAGTGGATCTTTCTCCACATTGCCAGAAAATGTTCGGCAATTAACAAACTCGCCTGTGTAATCTTCTACGTTTGTAAGCTCTTTTCTTAAGCCAATTAAAGTACTGCTGGAATCAATCAGTAACTGACAAAGTTTGTTATTAACTATACCCCTGTGGAACATCAATTTTTCTCTAGAGGAAGTTACTGCATTATCGTTTTCCCCTGAAAACGGGACTGTGTGGCCACATTTTAATACACCATCCTCATGAAATTTATGATATGTTTGACATTTATCATAGTTAAGTATATCAATTGCTGCATGAGCATTATCTTCCATCCCTTGCTGTTCTTCACACTCACTTTCGCTCTCAGAAGATGAATCAACCAGTACCGCATTCACACTCTTTAACCTTTGGCGCCCCAAACATTTGGCACTATAGTGGCCCAAACGTTTGCAAAAGAAGCATTTAACTGCTCGTCTGTAATCACTTCTCATATTCTGTTGCTTCTTAACCATCATATCTAGGTGGGCTGGATATCCCGGGTTTTAATCACGCATTTGAAACTGATGATGAGACAGTTTACAATACGGACATTGTGGTGCATTAGCCTTCTGTCTCTCCCTATATCTAAATGGTTTTGACTGTTTGGTGTCTGCTGCAGCTACTATATTGTTTTCGTTGTTGTTTAACATAAAAATGTCCCTATTAGCAGTGAAATAAGCGGAACCCTTTCTTTCTAACTGTTCTAAAGATTCAACACCAGACTGTTGCAAAATTTTAGCAAAAGGGGTTGGGATCGATGAAATGATCTTGTCCATTATCATTAGGTCTCTGAGTTTTTCAAAGCTTTTATTAATATTTGCAGCGTTCAGCCACTTATTGTAAATATCCTGAACTTGAGAAACGTAATCAATGAATGTTTGGTTAGCTTAAGGCTTTAATTTTGAGAATTTTACCTGATACCCTGGTGCATCTAACAAAAAATATTGCATAATACGTTGATGTATATAATCGTAATCTTTCCTAAGCTCTTGAGGAATTTATTCAATAACTTTTAAAGGCTCTGATGACAAGTTTCGCATATAGATCATGGTCCAATGTTCTTTTGGAACTTCTTGGTATTGCATCTGAAATTCGAAGTTCTCTGACCATGCGGAGATGAAGTCCCCTTGGCAGAAGGGTTTAACAATGCCCTTATATTTGTTAAACTTGTTTTCTTCTTACTTACTTTTTAGTTTACTTGTTGCAATATGCACCTGTGACTCAACCTCTAGTTCTTTCATCTTCAGTTGTGTCTCAACCTCTAACGTTTTACTGTTAGCTTCTATTTCTAATTGCTTGTCTTTGATCTTGGTAGCCTCAGCTAATTCTAATTCTTTGAGTTTGGTAGCTTCAGCTAATTCTATTTGTTAATTTTTAGCTCCAATTTCTGCTATTTCTTCTTATGTAAACGTTCCTGTGCTCTTTCTTTTCTCTCTCTCTCTCTCTCTCTCTCTCTCTCTCTCTCTCTCTCTCTCTCTCTCTCTCTCTCTCTCTCTCTCTGCGGCAGCAATTCTATCAGTATGTTCTTTATATTTCTTCCCTGCCCATTCTTCTAATTTGTCCCCAGTGTAACCTAAATATTTCCCTGAATCAATGCACTCTTTTAAAGTTGACATTATTATAGGTGTTCTTACATAATATCAATGTGCAATAATGAGACAATGTACAAAATACAATTATAATGAATTTCAGATGTTAATATACAGCAATCAATAAAGAAATCAGAATGCTGCTTTAATCACCAATTTCTACAAAGAGGTACTTAGCTGGAATTGGTAACTTTCTGTTTTCCCAGTGCCACTCGTGGATGAGTTTTCTGATCTAGTTTGTCACACCGTCTGGGCAATTGACCTTTATTTCATATTATAGACATCACTTCTGTTGTTTAGAGAACCAAAAATTAGTACAATGCAAAAATTGTGTCCGTCAATGTCAAAATGGTTAGAGGAAAGACATACTAAGCGGTATTTATTTGTGAGTGTTGTCGGTCGTCTTGTCTTCTGTCGTATTGTCGTATTTAGCTATGTTTTGTCGTTTTAACAGCAGTGAAACATCACCTTACATTAATATCAAAATATTATACATGTGAATTTCATTTAAATTACTCACTATGATATAATGTAATTCAGCTTAATTTTGCATACAATTCAATCTACGTATGAGTTTCAATCACTCAATTCATTCTGTGCACTCTCTCGTTATGACAATTGAGCTGTAGGTTTCAATTCAAAACTTCTGACACCAATTAATTTAACTAATGAGGTTGTGGGTTTCTTTCAATCGCAAGATTGCACGCTTCTGACACCAATTAATCTAATTAATCAGGCTATGGGTTTCTTTCAATCATAAGATTGCGCACTTCTGACACCAATTAATCTATGCCTGTCAACGTCTCACACGTACACAGGTATTCTTAGATCCTTCACATGCACTCAAGAAAACATCAGTCGTACATGTGGTCTTAAATATTTATTTAGGAGAACCTGATTATCGTCAGATGCACACATAGGCGGTTAAATCATTATATACATCAGTGCTGGCTAACAAACAATTATAGCACTCAGGCAATCACACAAAACCCTGCACTCAAATAATCGCTATCTTCAAACATGGCAACGCCAGCTAGCACTCTCGCAAAATCTATACACTCGCTCCAGAAACACAACGTCCTTCCCCTAAACCGTCCAGTCTCCGTCTGACTTCTTCACGCTGGTCGGTTGGTCACGTGGTACTGGACCTCGTGTCTCTCGTGACAGTTGAGCTGTCTCACCAGTCACGTCGTACTACTGCCCGCTCGTGTTGTGTCGGGTCGTTCAGTGCAAGGCTGTCCGGTCAATCCATGATGGAGTCCCGTAGACTTGTGTCCCCTTTTATAACTGGGTCTTGTCCTGTCTATGTCCTGTCTATGACATCCTTGTGTCCCTATCTATGTCCTGTCTCTGATATCACTGTTACCCTGTAGATGTCCTGTCTATGACATCTCTGCGCCCTTATTTATGTCCTGTCTATCACATTTCTGTTGTCCTGTAGATGCCCTGTCAATGACATCATTGTCTCCCTGCTTATGTGCTGTCACTATTATGTCCCTTGTCCTCTCTATGTCCTGTCACTATTCCCCAACACTCTGACAGTGTCCTGTTCGGAGGCGCAGTATAATCATTTGTTCTGATCTGTCCATAAAATAGTAACCATCTTGTGCTGCTGTTGATGACACTACATGCGGCATTCTTGAATTATATGTTCCGCTCTCTGTTCTGCCAGTCTACACATGCCCAGGGGTAACGGGACAATTTTCATTATGCGTGACTGTTCGGCCTGTGTGTCCTGTTCTGGTATTGAACAGGGTCACATGATTTTCTTGATCATCATATTAAAAGTTATCTCGTTGTTGATTGAGCATAACTAGTGTTATACTTAACGAGTAGACAATGTTCAAACACGAAAACCAATGGCAGGCATGAAAATGCTGACAAAAGGCAGACAAGCTATGTAATATGGCAGAAACTTATTCATGACGACCTCCTGGATAATGGAAGGAAACAAAGGAATTGTTTCCATTCGCTCACTTTGAACTCGGGCTATACTGGACTGATCTGTGCATGCGGGTTTGTTTTCCCTATTACCAGTGTCCCTCGCCATCAGGCAAATCCGGTCCGACTTATAAGGTATGTGTAATTTACGTTCCCAAGCTAAGGAGGAGAAGTCCAAATAACAGGTATGTGGAGAAAGCCCTCAACCCCATCATCAGTGCACCGGAAGTTTAAGAGCAAACGATCTTAACCTTTCGACCGTGCGACTTCCACAAAGCAATATAAATCTGACACCACTTGCTTCCTGCTCCTACACACAAGAAGTTGTTGGATCACCAACCTCCAGTACACTCTGTATGTTTTGTTTCCTCCTGTTTGTCTTTTCTTCCTATCTGTATCTGTCTTTTGCCAGCATCATATATTCTGTCGGGACAACATCGACAACCCCAACAATGTAACTGTAGCATTAACAGTAATGGTTTATTTACTTTTCCTTTACCGACAAATACACGTAAGCACCCCCCCCCCCCCCCCCCCCCCCCCGGGCTACTCCTTATACGACAATGGTGCAAATGATCACGTGTTCACATGCATCTCAACAATATATTACTTTTATTAGCATTATACGGTTGACCCTTACAATATATTCGTTATGTTATAATTATTATTGTCTATAAATATATATTTTATATTAAGAGACTTTGTTTTAGTATCATACTATAAAATAATTGCCGAGCCAGGGACTCCAGAAGATGGCCACAGAGAGGTCAAGCAAGGATTGGTGCACAGGTAACAATGAATGACAGGTGTTCCAAAGTGTGAAACCTGGTTTTGTGATCTCAGTGGAACAACACAGTCTAGACAAGGTGAAAACTGTGGAGGTTGACAGCGAACTATGGGGTAGGGGATGGGGGTAGGTGAAAGCGTACTATGGGGAATGTGATGTTGCTATGGAGATTAAGAGCAAACTGATTAAACCCGGTGCAATGAAGTCCATTCTCTCGACTTTTATGACATTTTAAGGTTGAGAGCAAACCATGGGGGTTGACATGATGCTATGGTGGTTGAGATGCTACTACGGGGGTTGAGATGATGCTATGGGGGTTGAGATGATGCTATGGTGGTTGGCATGATGCTATGGTGGTTGACATGATGCTATGGTGGTTGAGATGATGCTACGGGGGTTGAGATGCTACTACGGGGGTTGAGATGATGCTATGGTGGTTGAGATGATGCTATGGTGGTTGAGATGATGCTATGGTGGTTGAGATGATGCTAGGGGGTTGAGATGATGCTATGGTGGTTGAGATGATGCTACGGGGGTTGAGATGATGCTACGGGGGTTGAGATGCTACTACGGGGGTTGAGATGATGCTATGGTGGTTGAGATGATGCTATGGTGGTTGAGATGATGCTATGGTGGTTGAGATGATGCTACGGGGGTTGAGATGCTACTACGGGGGTTGAGATGATGCTATGGTGGTTGAGATGATGCTACGGGGGTTGAGATGCTACTACGGGGGTTGAGATGATGCTATGGGTGTTGAGATGATGCTACGGGTGTTGAGATGATGCTATGGGTGTTGAGATGATGCTATGGGTGTTGAGATGATGCTACGGGGGTTGAGATGCTACTACGGGGGTTGAGATGATGCTATGGGTGTTGAGATGATGCTATGAGTGTTGAGATGATGCTATGGTGGTTGAGATGATGCTATGGTGGTTGAGATGATGCTACGGGGGTTGAGATGATGCTATGGTGGTTGAGATGATGCTATGGTGGTTGAGATGATGCTACGGGGGTGAGATGATGCTATGGTGGTTGAGATGATGCTACTGGGGTTGAGATGCTACTACGGGGTTTGACATGATACTATGGGTGTTGAGATGATGCTATGGTGGTTGAGATGATGCTACGGGGGTTGAGATGCTACTACGGGGTTTGACATGATGCTATGGGTGTTGAGATGATGCTATGGGTGTTGAGATGATGTTTTCGGTTTTTTTGTTGTTTAAACTTTGTAGTACCAGACATTTACTGTAACTATCAATGTTTTCCAAATGTATTTCTAAGTGTTTCTTTAACTCATTTATTCCAGACAGCTATTGTAATTATTAACTTTTTGCAAATGTGTGTCTAGTTTTTGCGTTAATTCCTTCAATCCCATAGATAATTGGGTTTGCTTTTCCTGACCCAAAGTATTGTTTAGAGCTAGAGTCTTCCCCACCCCAATCTAAACTATAAATGCTTATCTATTTGTTTAGTAATTTTACAATTTGTAATACCATGTACTTGATAGTTGCTTCATTAACGCATATAAATGTATTACAGTATTCTCTCTCGTATCTGTAAGACTCAACTCTCAAGTACAATACACTCGCCTTCAGGTAGTCTAGACCCTGACCAAGTCTGGCGTCTGTCAGAGTGATGTTGATGTAGAGACTCTCCTCCTAAGCCAATACAGAATTACCATTTCCACAGGAAATGTTTTGCAAAGCTCTCATTTCATTGCAAAGCTCTCATTTCCCTCTTCAAGCTCAAAAAACATCTTGGTAGTTAACTTGACGTGCGAAGAGGAATGACGGTCTTTGAGCGTTCGCCAGACTGGACATCCAATCTGTGTGTAGGTAGCACTGAAAGGGGTGTTCCAGGGACTCAGCCAGTGTTGAACCCGGACTTGTGGTTTCAGAGGATCAACTCAGACTAAATAAGACAAGAATTGTGGAGTTTGGTGGGGTGAAAGCGAACTATGGCGGATGAGATGAAACTATGGAAGTTGAGCAACACTATGGAGACTGGGATGAAGCTATTGAAGTTGAGACAATACTATGGAGGCTGAGACAAGACTATACAGGTTGAAACAAGACTATGGAGACTGAGACAAGTCAATGAGGGTATTGATGAATCTGTGGGGGTTGAGACATGACTATGGAAGTTGAAATGAAACTTTGAAGGTTGTGATGAAAGAAACGATATAATTGACAGGTAGTGTTTGACTCACAGCCGAGAGGAGAGAGAGAGAGAGAGAGAGAGAGAGAGAGAGAGAGAGAGAGAGAGAGAGAGAGAGAGAGAGAGAGAGAGAGAGAGAGAGAGAGAGAGAGAGAGTTTGTTGCTACCAATTTCAAGTGTAAAGAACTTAAGAACTTTCGACGTTGGAATTAAACATTGGGACAGAGACAGACTTATTGATCAGTACATGTTGGCCAGACAAACTAGAAAAAGTTGTTGCTGCCGTACTAAACATCACTGGGTGTGATGGTCATTGATTGTTTTTCTATTATAGAACAAAGGACAAACATAAAAAGACATTTAGCACAACTTATTGTTTAATTGTTAAACTTATGTTTTCATTTTTTTCTTCTTCAAATTTTGACATGTCATTACCCGTGTAGTAAGTAATAAAGCTGACTTATAATTTGGCTTTAGTGAATAAAATATATGCTGCTTGTTAAAATAATTTTCGTGTTAAGTTATCTTTATAATAGTCTAAACCCAGGGGGACAATGTGTGTTTCTCTACTCAACAGTTGCTGTTAACCGTAGGGGTTGGAGAAGGCCTAAACTTGCTTTCTAGGACCAGCTGTGTTGCCTTGCTTGCATCGAACATAGTTAGTTAGTTAGTTAGTCGACAGATCATCCTCATTGCAAATCGAACCATTCAGTCCATAAGTGCTCGGATCCCCTCCTCAGCATATCCCGCAGCGTGTAGCGGCTAACGACACCAGTTCTGTGTTGGTTTATCAATCTTCTTTGGCTTCCTGTGTAGTGTTCTTGTTTGGCCACCCCTCTTTTAATTTGCTGCTCTCGCAGTCTGGCCATTGTTGTAGATTCACAGTCATCACTTGGTTCTCGCAAAAGTCTTACTTCTCGTAGAGCATTCAGAATGTCAGCCTGGTCCATGGCGCGTCCGCCCTCCACAGTAGCCTCACCTGCGAGCTTGTCAGCCCGCTCATTTCCTTGTACTCATGCATGCCCTGGCACTAAGATGAAACTAATTTTTGCCAGCCGAGACCGCTCCAGAGGCAGCAACCATTCTCTTCGGATCGACCCCTCCTCTATCCTCTTGATCATGTTCATTGAGTCGCTAAGGAAACAAGCCTTAGTGAATGTCTGTGTCTCGAGCCATGTTATTGCTTTACTTACTGCCATGACTTCCATGGTCAGGCTACTTGTGGTTTCAGTGAAAGCACCAGAGTCCTCCTTCACAATTCTCCCTCCGGCCCGAACTGTAAAGGCCCATGAGCTTCTCACATGTCGGACGACCGACCCATCTGTGTAGATGACCGCGTCACCGTCTAGCGAATTCTCGAAAATCAACGCTTGTACTTCAGCCTCAACAGCAGCCGAATTTTCTTGTCTGCATTTTCTATCTAGTTGGATGCAAACTGAAAAGGATGTGCAGAAGTCTGTTGGCACTTGCACCCACTCCTCGCCAGGCTCTAAGTCCTCAAGTGAACACATCTGTTGAAGAATGTCTTCGGCTTGACCCATCCACGACCGTCCTCTTTTTAACCTGCTGCCCTTCACCTTCCTAATTTCACTTTGCAGTGGATGTTGTGTGTTTGCGTTAATTCTGAGGTAGGCGCGTGCCCTGCAAACTTGTATTCTCTCTTCAATGGTTGGAAAATCAAGAAGGTAGCGCATCGCCCTGCATGCTGTATCTCTTGCACATCCAAGAATAATGCGCATAGCTTCATTCTGTATCCTTTCCATCCTTTCTATCTGCTTATGGCTGAGAGTCAGGATTGCCATTGCATACTCCAAAACAGACATGACCAGCCCCTCGTTCAGAAGACATAGATGGCGCTGCTCATAGTTTGCTGCCGCCATCACTGCATCGCAGCCAAACCCCGCTTGGCCTTTGTTATCACCTGGTCTATGTGCACATTATAAGCAAGGCTTCGATCAAACCGTATCCCCAGGTAATTCATTGCCTGCGTTCTTTCCACAGTCTCTGAACACAGCATTACAGTTGGTGTTGGAGTGTTGACAATATGATTATTCAACGAGAACCAAGTCACTGTTGCCTTTGTTGGGTTGACCATTGCCCCAGCTTCATCACACCAAGTACTTATGCGATTGAGTTCGGTTTGTAGTTCCACAGCAACCTCCTCTCTATCCTTACCCTGACGATACACTAAAACATCATCGGCATATGACAATGTCCTGCCAGGTCCAGTGATCTGCTCACTGGTGATTCTCACTGTGTAGGCGTTGAACAGTACCGGAGATAATGGTGATTCCTGTGGTAGGCCAGGATATACTGTTTTTGGTTCCGAAGTCCAACTGCCACATCTAAAAACTACTTTCCGTTGGAAGAGGGTTACAGCGATCCAACTAAGGAGGAATGGACTTACGTTTAGTTCAAGAAGCTGAAACATTAAAAAATCCAATGGTACTCTGTTGTATGCGTCCTCAAGATCAATCGCTGCAGGGGGACAATGTGTGTTTCTCTACTCAACAGTTGCTGTTAACCGTAGGGGTTGGAGAAGGCCTAAACTTGCTTTCTAGGACCAGCTGTGTTGCCTTGCTTGCATCGAACATATGTCTGTTTAAAGTATTCTTGATGTCTTCTTGGTCTTCCAGTGGCTCTAATTCCAGATCTGGTTTCTTTTGTACTTTTATCGGTATTAATAGTATGCTCATAAGATGCCCCAACAAATGTATATTATATGTGTTCGAATTTACATCAAGGTGGATTTGTAAATTGAGCTGGAGTTCTAGGTTGACAAAGAGTAAAGCCATCCATCCATCACGTGCCATGCCGATAAGCGTGGGCGGTCATGTTTTACCATCTCACTCGATAACCAGAGTCGCAGATCAGCTCCGTGTTTCTGTCTCGACCATGCCACGTGGCCAAGCCATCCAGGTATTTAATTCTCGGTTTTCTCCTTGGTCTCTTCCCTTCGATCTTGCCAGTTGTCACCACGTTCTCCAATTCATTTCTTCTCATATCATGCCCAACAAATTTTGACTGTCTGTGTCTAATGTCTCTAACCAGCTTATGATCTTCATTTGTTTCTAGAAGGACTTGTCCATTGATTTTTCTGTCTGTCCATGGTATTGATTTTTTATGAAACCGCACAACATAATGTGCTTGGCATCTGTAAAGAAGGTAGTTTGCCATAGTTTTCCTTCTGCAGCACGCTTCTGTCCCGACTCGGTTGTCATATGTTCAAATCTCCATCGAGGCATCTCATCTCATCTCATAATTTTATCTAATCGCATCATCTAATCTCATCTCATCTTGTTCCTCTTGTACCTTGCGGTGTCGAGGTGAAGCATAAACAGCCGGGGAGTGCCAATTTATGGGCTTCATATATCGTGATTCCAGCGGACTATGTTATTCCTTCTGTTCATCGTTTACATTGTCGGCCTCTTCTTCTGCGTCCATCGTCTCCGGCGAGGAAGGACACGTTTGTGTGTTCTCCTCCTTTTTTGGATTAATTTTCCTGTTTATCTACATTCGTACGCAATGGAGTTTATATGGATGTGATCACAAAGAAGCCGTTCAACTGTTGAACTTGTTTTAAAGTTGCTATTGTGCAGTGTTAGATATAAATGCTAACAATATTGTATTCAATGACATTATGGATAAATTATTCATGAAACAGCGGTGCGTCAGTGATAGCTTAAACTAGCCAATCACACCACTTGGATTTAAGCCGTGTGTGGCGCTACAATGTTTCCGTGTTTGTTGAAATGCAATATTATGTAATCATGTCTGTCGAGGAGGAAATTTCTGTGCTGAAGTTAGCGGGAGTAAGGGGGCGAAGTGGATTACGATCTGAGGTAACAAGAAACTACACACTCAACAAAGAGCTGGCAGTGAAAAGCAAACTAAAGAACTGTTGTTGTAACTCTCCATCACCGTCAGTTAAATGTATGAACGACGGTAAATACATCTCTGTTACATTCAACAATACAATACACTACGAGGAATTTCGAACATGTCTGATCAATTATTACCATGAAGCCAAAGTTGATTATAGAAAAAGACCGACAAGGTGCGGAGGTGGAAGTCAAAATATCATCTCCCCTACACACTTTACATGTGTACCACATGCAAAACAAGATTTTAGCACAAGGAGCAAACGCTGTCATGTCTGAGTGGCTCGCGACACAATTCGTCGAAATTTAGCAGACAGCACTAAAACTGACAAGTGACTCGCTAAACACACCTGCCGATCTCAGCACGCTAGTGTCTGCCATAAAACCAACACAGTCTACAGCGGACACGCTATTGTAAGACGGAACCATAAAATCAACAGTCTGCAGCGGCAGTCGTCACAGCATCAGGCGATAGTAACAACATACTCCAACATGCCATGACTCAACACAGCAGCAACTCGAACGCAGCTTCTTCTAACAAACCAGTGTTGCTAGCCATTTAATACCCGATGAGGCACCTAGGGGACAGTATACAACCAAATGAAAACAATTCAAACCAAATAGAGGTTGCACCATCGGTACTAGATGAGAGCCCAGCTACAAATCAACACTCATGTGGTTGTCAGTAGCACATTTAAAAGTTAGAGGCAAGTTTGAAGGTACTTCTAGACGCCGCCTCTGACAACACAGGCAAGATCGCCAGGATCACTAATGACTATATCAACCTCAAGTCAGAGGTCGCTCTCCTGAGAGAGGTAAATGGTATACTGAAACACACTATTGAGACTTTACAACGCCCGCCCACTATTGATCAGGGAGCACAGACTTACAGCTTCTAAACAACACAACCATCCCTGGGAGCGCCAACTATACAGCCAGCGAATATACATCAACCAACAGACAAAGCCATTCAACAGGACTCGAAATTTCCCATCGAAGTAAAAGACAGAAATCGATTTGAAGTACCAAAACAGCAATTGGTAAACGATAGTCAGTACGACGAGACATTGCTGACAGACAACCCGCCTATTCAAGAAACGGCAGGTAACCTGCAAGAAGGCAGTCCACAGCTGGATAATTATCAATGGCAGAAAAAAACGTGCAAGACGTACAAGAAGCCAGTACATGCAGAGACTACCAACTGACTGCACCCACTTGATAATTGGTGACTCCTTGATGAAAGGCATATACAGTGGTCGTAAGTCCTCATCACACGCCGATATAGCTACTACAATTCCACTTCCGGGTGCAGGGGTAGACAGTCTAATAAACAGTATACGTAGAATGGAAATCAACGAAAACATGAAGAGGATTACAATACATATAGGAATTAATGACACTATGAGAAACCAAAATATCACCATTTCTCAGTTATGAAAACTACTAGACATATTACGCCATAATTTTCCAAATTCTAAAGTTTTTTTCGCTTCCTTCATACCGCCAAGTTATGGCTCCAAACGTCCACTAGCCGAATAAACATCAAAACTCTTTAGAAATTATGTAATCAGTATAATGTACTAGATATTATAGGGCAAAGTGAACAAAAGACATTGGAAATATTGACTCACTTAAAGGAAAAAGCCCAACAGATAGGGCTGGTTATCAACCAAGATAAGACAGAATATATGGTAATTTCAAGAGACGGAATGGCTAAAACTCTGACCACATACAAATAGATAACATGACCATTAAAAGAACGGAAACATACAAATACCTGGGTACAATCTTCAACTGCTCCAACATCATAATGGAAGAAATAGAAACTAGAATCAACTCTGGAAATAAGATATACTATGCACTACAACATCTACTAAGATCAAAGGCGCTATCTCGTAAAACCAAAATCAAAATATACAAAACACTGATCAGACCAGTTGTGCTGTATGGCTCTGAAACCTGGAGTACAACGAAAGGAGACGAAGCCTTGTTACAAACCTTTGAGAACAAAATTTTAAGACGCATCTTTGGACCCATTAGGGATACACAAAGTGGAGAGTGGAAAAGAAGAAGTAACAAAGACATTTATGATTTGTTTAAGTCCCCGCTAATCACTGGTATCATGAAGGCTAATAGACTACAATGGCTGGGGCATATAGAAAGAATGGAAGATAAATGCCCGTAGACCCCGAGGTAGACCAAGAAGGCGGTGGAGAGATAATACATGTACAGACCTACAAGCACTTGGAATCAACGACTGGCAAGAGAAGGTCCACCAGAGAGACGAATGGAGACATATTGTATTTGCAGCAAAGAACCTCAATGGCTCGGAACGCTGAAGAAGAGAAGAGAGTATAATGTACACTTTATCAACAAAACACCATTTTTTTTACCTCGCAAAGAGGCGCGCGCAAAAAAAACAACAACACACAAACGCGACGAACATTGATTACTGAAGCCAGTCGAAATACCCTCATCACCCCAGATAAACGTCTGCTGGTGTCTGACCCCCGAACTCCTGCCATTCAAGGTGCACAAATGCTACCAAGAATAAATCAAGCTCTCCTTTCTACCCCCACCCTCACGTGAAGGAAAAAATTACCAGGAAGATTTCCCTAACCTCACTTCCAACGAACCCTCGTTGCAAGCAGCGGTACACACGCACGGCAGTAATACCACTTTGACACACCAAGCTCAAGACAGCTATGGGCTCCATAGCAGACAACCAGAGGCGCCGCATCACCAAGTTCACACCAGTAATGAGCGAACAAGCAGGCAACAACAGGTTCCGCATCACCAAGTTCACGCCAGTAATGAGCGTCCAAACAGACAACAACAGGTTCCGCATCATTGGAGTCCAGAACTTTTATATTTGATGCAATTTAGTCCTGCCGCACTGAATCAAGCCCTTATGATGTGTCTACAATACAGACCTGTGAGGTAGGATACGTATTAGAAAACGGAACCCTATATGCATTGATACCAGCAACAGAGCTTCTTCCTTGAACTTTAATTGCTTACTGTCTAACGTTTTATTTCCCGTGTGGGATACTCCACTGTAAACAGAAATATTGACTTGTTTAGTCATTTATTCATTCTTTTGGATAACAGCTGATTATTTAGCTTGTGAAGTAGTTTTTTTCAGGTTAATTATTTGTTGTATGTTCTTTAATTCGTTTTGTTCTGTGTTTGCATTATATGTGTTGGTCTAATTAGTTATATCGTTATAATCTTGTCATTTACATAATGATTTGTATTACTGATATTTTGTAAGTTAATGTAATTGTGAATTTTTATGATCTTGTATTTTTGCTTAATTTTGACTAATTTACACTTTCTTCATGGGTGAAATGTCCGAGAAGTAGTAACACTGGCTCAATAAGTCAGAAATACGCCTTGGACACTTAAACATTTGCAGCTTATTTAACAAGCTACCAGAGTTTTCTTCTATTCTTAATCAAATTTTCATTTATTCGGCCTTAGTGAAAGTAAACTTAATAAAAACATTTCAGATGAGGACATCTCTATTAAAGGGTACAAAGTTTTTAGAAGGGATTTCTGTAGGTAACAAGAAACAGGCATAGTAGCCTATGTTTCTAATTTACTAAATGTTCACCGTGGGCTGGACTTTGAAATTATTTGAATGTATTTGGTTAGAGCTAAACCTTCAAAGCCGCACATCCCTGATAATTGGCTACCTCTATCGAAATCCCAGTGCTGGACACGTCTGGTACGAAAACTTCACTACCATGATGGATGTGGGTTTCGCTTCCGTGAAGGAAATTATACTCCTCAGAGACTTTAACATTGACACCAACAAACCCAACATAATATGGGGAAATATAATTGCATCATACAACTTCCAACAAATAGTGCAACAAGTTGCTAGAGTAACAAAGTCATCTTCAACAGTCATAGATCACATTTATGTAACTTGCTCAAACAACATCATAGAATGCACAGTACCCAATTTTACAATGAGCGATCACTACCCAATATGCTGCACGTGGTCTAAAACAGGAATTAAAACTCCTAAATATAAACACCTAAGTGTAAAATATAGAAGTTACACAAATTAAACCAAAGCGCATTTTTACAGGACTTGCTCAGTTTACCTCTAGACAATTGTCAACGTCTTACTTCGCACACAGACACTCAGCTCCTTCATACGCACTCAAAGAAACATCATTTGTGCGTATGGTATTTCTATTATTTATTTCAGGCGAACCCGACATAATCACAAGGTATATACAGGCGGTAATTTCACATGAATAAAAAAAATGCCGCCCTTCACACTCTGATAGCATACAATCAGTCTCACAATCCTATACTCGCTATCCTCAAACTAGCACTCTCGCAACACTAAGCATTTGCTCTCATAAAATACAAATGCCCTCCTCTGAAACCGTCCTGAGTCCCGTCTGGGGTTTCCAAGCTCAACGGCTGGACTTGTCGTACTGGACCCCGTGCCGTTGTGTGAACCCCGTGCTGTCTCAACAGTCTCGTTGTACTGCAGTCTGTCCGTGCTAGGATAGGTTATTCGGTGTACTGACATCTAGTCCGTTCAGGGCGTTTCCCGTGAACTGTCGTCCCCTTCTATCACTCGGTCTGGTTCTACCGTTACCCTGTCTAAGACACGATAGTGTCCCCTCCTAAGTCCTGTCTCCACTTAATCTACTATCTTGTTAATGTCCTGCCTTATGACCATCATGTGTCCTGACTTATGTCCTGTCTCTACCCTATCGGCTATACTGTAGATGTCCGTATCTATGTCCTATATGTCGTTATCTTAGCCGTTCTAACTCTATTCTGTCCCTTGTCCTCTCTATGTCCTATATTCACATTCTCAACACTCTGGCATTCTCCCATGCCCCCCCCCCCCCGGTAGTGTGTCACCAAATTCATTACAAACGGTGTGACACAATGTCGTATATGTATATAAAAAAATTAGTCGGAACTAATTCGTCAGTGTGTTGTGGGAATTCGTCAACCACTCACTTTAGATACCACTCTGATTCATACGGTTATGAAACCCTGTTGAAATATCTACCCCCTGGTTTATGATCAGTGTAACATACTTGTCATGTTGCCAAGAGTCACTACTCTCTTACACTCCACTACTGGAAGCTGTTAACGAACCAAGGTTATTTGTCTTACAATTATGGTTATATCATAAAATGCAACGCCTTTCAAACATCCGAATTTGATTTCCCGCAACAATTTGTTCCTTTTACGGATACAAATAATGAATATATTATTCATGGCTTCCGTGAAATGTTACCTCAACATCTTTTACAAGCTCTGTGTCTGCTGATTTTTCCTTGTCTAGCTTACGCTTTTTGATATATTTCTCATCTGTGTAGTCATGACCCCCATTAATCTGTTGTGTCCCTTGTGATAGTGTGATCTCCCTTACTTCAAAATTTCTCTTTGTACGTTATATGTTTGTATTCTGTTTGTTTGTGTGTTCTATTCTTCTAAGTGTATGTTTATCTTAGCCACATAGGTGTATGTTTATAATCTGTGTACTTTAGTTTTTCAAGTGTCACAGGTAGGTTTCTATATCTCACAAATGAAGACTTATGCTTAATTTTTGAGATCAGTTGCCGGACTGCGATCCTTGAAAATATCACCATAGTTGCTATGTAAATTTACTTTAAACACATATAAAATCACTACACACTCACATGTGTTACACAGAAGACGAAGACAAATCATTTGGAAAAAAACATGTGTGCAAAAAAGCGCACCAATATTCATACATCTCATTTTAATGCATTCATTCGTCCTTTCATACACTTTTCACTGTCTTGGTTGCACAAAGCGTTATTAAAAATGTTTATCTTGTTGAAATAAAATATGCTCGCTTTAAAGTCAATAACGAGCTGGTTTGCATTTACTCGTATATAGCAATAATTTCTATAATACACAATCTATTTACAGGATTGTTGTATTGTTCTGGGCAATACTAAGGAAAGAAACTGTAATTACATTTCTGTAGTTTGATGTAATGGATGTTATTAAATAAGGAAAGATAATTTAACTAAAGTAACTGAATCTAGGAGAAATGTGTTAATTCCCTTAAATTAGAATGTTGTTATATATTTACTTAAGGAATTTATGACTATGTAATTCAGGACTCATGCAATTTATTGCATGTGCAAAAGATATTACTAATATTTATTAAAGTAGCTTTTCTATCAGTTTAAGCTGTCCTAAAGAACTGTAAATTTGTAAAATACTACTTTGTTGGTGTTAATTAACTAAAGATTACTATACTTTATAACGTAGTTAAATAATTTTGTCTATTTCTAAGTTTTATGTGATTTAATTTCTAGAAAAAATTATATAATTGTCATAATTGGTATTACATTATAGCTAAAGGGAAAATCTATTTAATAATGCAACTTCAATAAAAATCAGTTGGCTTCGTACATGTCATATATAATATAATGTCACTAATGAAATCTAACTATGTACATTCGCTAACTATGTCGTCGTTCCAGATGACGGCGATGATGTAGCGTCATTCCTCTGCTCGACTGCGAAATCTGAAGGTCTGGTTAGCAAGTCGGCCAAAGTGTTTTTGGAACCTGTGATATGCCTAACCTAAAACGAGTAGTTCTGGAGAATGAGGGCCCAGCAATAGATCCGATTGTTTTTCGGCTGTCTCTTCTCGATGACCGTTAACGGGGAATTGTCAGTTTCAAAGACGAAATGTGTTCCAGCAAGATACTTATTTAATTTTGTAATACACAACACAATTGCAAGGGGTTCCAGTTCAGAGACCCCATACTTTGATTCTGCTGGAGTCAACTTCCTACTGACGTAAACAATTGGATGAAAAATCCCGTCGTAGGCCTGAAGAAGCACCCCTGATATGGATTTAGTGCTCGCGTATGTTCTGAGGGTATAAGTCTTTGTTAGGCAACCTCAAAATAGGGATGTTACTAAAACAATACTTCAGTTGTGACATTTCGTTATTTAAAGTATCATCATGTACATTGATCTTTGCATTTGTTTTTAACAAATCTAAAAATACACTCGTAATCTGTGCCAAATTTGGTGTGAACTTGTTGTAATAGTTCACTAGACCTAGTAGACTTCTCACTTGTTTCTTAGTTGTTGGCATCGTGAGGTTTAGAATCTTCGTCACGATCTTATCATCAGTACTCAAGTGGCCTTTAGATATGTTATGGCCTGGAAATTCAATTTCTTCCAGTGCCAACTCTACTTTTGTTGCTTTCACAGTGAGTCCAAACACTTTTCTAATGCCAAATTATATTTCATATTTTGCATACAAATGGAATTTATGGATGTTAATTTGTAATACAATGAAATGATAATCTTTCTTTCACTCACAATGTCATTCAAGAATGGTGGAACATTAAACCATATTTTAACATTCGCAACCCACATTGATATGATAAGCAATAGACACATGATTGGTGTTGGTTGCAGTTGATACGCAAACCATGCTGTCCATATACCCTTTGGTAACATCAGTGATATAATTGCAATAGAATTGATTATGCGCCATATCAACAGGTGTGTATTCTGCTTTCCGTCATTTTCATTATGTCCCTTGAAACACATGTCACTGTGCAATGTGTTACTGTTCGTGTGTTTCAGATTGTGTTGTCTGCTAGCACAAGACTGTTGGATATGTGAATTTCTTTTTGAGTCTGGTGTCTGGGTTGTCTGTTGTGTATACTGTCTGTTAGTGTCAATGTTGTCTTGTGATGTTGTTATCCTGGTAGTGCAACTATTTATCAGTTTGCCAGTCTGGTTTTTCCCAATCTTGTTTATAGCGTCACAATAATTTGCCTGAAAGGAATTTGTATTATGTACCCTTTGATGTTGTTTTGTCATGTTCTGAAAAGTTGCGTCCCTTGACTTTGTACATTTCAGTTGCTGTTCTTGGTTACTTAATTCTTTATTCGTGGTGGTTAATTTCATTACTGGTTTTCTTTTCATATGCCATTTATCCCATGCATTAATCTCTTTGCGTCTGCAGTATTTTACGTCCGGTAAACACCCTATAATTAGGTCTGTACAAGGGTTATGCTGAATTGCACACTTAAATGTGCCTGTAAGAAAAGGTGTACAAATGCGAGCTGTGGCCAGTGGGTATTTCTCCACATTGCCTGAAAATGTTCGACAATTCACAAACTCCCCTGTATAATCTTCTGCGTTGGCCAACTCATTTCTTAAACCAATTAACGTACATCCGGAATCAAGCAATACTTGACAAGGTCTATCGTTAACCAACCCCTGGTGGAAGGTTAATTTTCCCATGTCGGAAATTACTGCATTGGCATTTTCATTGGCAATTGGGATTGTGTGTCCGCATTTCAAAATACCATCTTCATGGAACTTATGACAAGTTTGGCATCTATCATAATTTAAAATATCGATTGCTGCTAGAGCATTCTCTTCACATTCATTCATTCCTTCTTCCTCACCCTCGCTTTCTGACGATGAGTCAATGAGCACAGCATTCGCACTTGTTAATCTTTTGCGACCTTCACAATGTCTGCTATAGTGCCCATAAGATTTAACAAAAAATAAACATTTAAAAGCACGCCGGTACGTTTCTCTTTTACCCTGCTGCTTTTCCCACCATCATGTATAGATGAGCTGCATAACCTGGGTTTGAATCACACGTTTGAAATTGAAAGTGAGAGAATTTACAGTATGGACACAGTGGTGGATTGGATCTTTGTTTCTCTCTGTATTTGAATGGTTTCTGTGGCTTAGTAGTATTTGCCGCTGCCACTATATTATTTTCATCGCTGTTAGAACTAAATATGTTTCTGTTAGAAGAAAAATATGCTGAACCTTTCTTTTCTAATTCTTGTAACGATTCAACATCAGATTGTTGAAGAAATTTTGCAAAAGTTTCTGCAATGGATGAAATAATTTTGTCCATAATCATTAGATCTCTTAACTTTTCATAGCTCTTGTTTATCTTTGCAGCGTTCAGCCACTTATTATATACGTCTTGTACGTGAGCGACGTAATCAATGAACGTCTGATTTGGTTTGGGTTTTAGTTTGGAAAACTGCACCTGATACCCTGATGCATCTAATAAAAAGTTTTGCATGATACGTTGGTGTATATAGTCATAATTATTTCTTAAATCTTGTGGGATGGACTCTATTACTTTCAAAGGCTCCCCTGAGAGGTTTTTCATATAGATCATGGCCCAATGATCTCTCGGAACTTCTTGGTATTTCAGTTTGAACTCGAAGTTCTCAGACCATGCAGAAAGGGGGTCACTTTGGCAGAAAGGTTTCACTATCTCTTTATACTTATTGTACTTGTTTTCCTCTTCCTTACCTTTCAACTTTGAGTTGCGATGTGTACATGTGATTCAACTTCCAGTTCTTTCATTTTTAACTGGGTTTGCGCCTCAACTTCTTTTAATTTAGTTGTTTCTGCCAACTTTTTACGTTTGGTAGCTTGAGCTAATTCTGCTAGCTCCTTCTTATGTAAGCGTCTTGAGCTCTTTGTCCCTCTCAGCAGCAGTATGCACTTTGTACTTCTTTTCTGTCCATAGTTCTAATTTATCCCCAGTGTATCACATATCTTTCCCTGCCTCAATACATTCTTTCAAAGTTGACATTGTTACAGGTTCTGTTCAAAATGTACAATGTCAAATAATAGTACAATGTGTAACAAGCAATACGATAATATAATAGTTGATTTACAGCAATTGAAAAAAAAAATAAGATGCCACTTTAACACATTGTCAAAAAATGGGGTACTTATCTACTTTCTGGTTGAATTCTTTTCTTTCACCCTGCCCCAGCGGATGCTTTCGTGCCCAATTTTACTATGGATATGGGTTGTTGGCATCAACTTTAGTCTATACTTATACATTTCTGGTATGTAGAGAAGCAACAATTAATATCGTATCAAACAACAAATAAATGTGAAAAATTTTGTCTGTCAAGTCCAATTTTCAGAGGTGAGGACTGGAGTGAGTATTATTTGTTTGTAAATTTTGTCGGTCGTCTTGTCTTCTGTCGTGTTAGTTATGTATCGTAGTCTTCACTGGCCTTGGAACATCAACTGAAAGGTCACTCTGAAAACATGATGCACATCATCGTCGTATCAATTTATCACATGTGAATATCTGTTCAATTTCTGTCAATAATCACTCTCTTTCGTTCGTACTTGAGTTATAAATACCGTTTAATTACTATACATGCCCACATGCGATTCTGTTCTCCACTTAGCTGTTATACATTCTCGCAGGCTATCAGTTTACTTTACGTTCCGGTCTTACACACTCACGCAGGCGATAGATTTATTTAGTCATTAGACTGCACGCTTCTGACACCAGTTTCACATTTACGTAGGCAATAGATTCTTTCAATCGTACGATTGACCACTTTCTGATACCAGTTTACACATTCTTGTAGACGGTGGATTCGTTCAATACTTCTGACACCAGTTTACACATTCTTGTAGACGGTGGATTCGTTCAATAATTCTAACACCAGTTTAGCTGCTTGTCAACGTCTTACTTCGCACACAGGCACTCCGCTCCTTCATACGCACTCAAAGAAACATCAGTTAGGCGTATGGTATTTCTATTATTTATTTAAGGCGAACCCGACATAATCACAAGGTATATACAGGCGGTAACTTCACATGAATATACAAATGCCGCCCTTCACACTCTGATAGCATACAATCAGTCTCACAATCCTATACTCGCTATCCTCAAACTAGCACTCTCGCAACACTAAGCATTTGCTCTCATAAAATACAAATGCCCTCCTCTGAAACCGTCCTGAGTCCCGTCTGGCGTTTCCAAGCTCAACGGCTGGACTTGTCGTACTGGACCCCGTGCCGTTGTGTGAACCCCGTACTGTCTCAACAGTCTCGTTGTACTGCAGTCTGTCCGTGCTAGGATAGGTTATTCGGTGTACTGATATCTAGTACGTTCAGGGCAGTGTCCCATGAACTGTCGTTCCCTTCTATCATCCGGTCTAGTCCTACCGTTACCCTGTCTAAGACACGATAGTGTCCCCTCCTAAGTCCTGTCTCCACTTCATCTACTGTCTTGTAGATGTCCTGTTATATGACCATCCTGTGTCCTGACTTATGTCCTGTCTTTACCCTATCAGCTGTACTGTAGATGTCCTTATCTATGTCCTATATGTCGTTATCTTAGTCCTTCTAACTTTATTCTGTCCCTTGTCCTCTCTATGTCCTCTATTCACACTCTCAACACTCTGACACAATGCTTATCAGCTTCCTGACCCGGATGATGCTCTGGAATTCTGGATGAATACCTTTATTAATGTTTTTAATAGACATGTGCCAATCAAGGAAGTTCGAGTAAAACACCACGCCAAACCACCTTGGATCACCCATTAAATACTTGAAATTATGAGAGACAGAGATAATGCACATAAAAATCTGGATCTCAGCGCGTACCGTACACTTAGAAACAAAGTTCAATATACCATACGACGGGAAAAGAAAAATTACTTTAAGAACTTAGTAATGGATAAAACAAATAGTAAGGATATATGGAAGGCAATTAACACCTTGACCAACAAGTATAACTTCCGAAATTCTTTACCATCAAATCATATTACATGCGACCAGTTCAGTAATTTTTTTCAAACTGACATAGACCAGTTGAAGGCTTCAATACATAATTCTCCTTGCAACTTATCTTTACTGTCATCGTTTTGCGAGAATAGGTGCTCCCGTGATATTCTTTCCGACATACCGCTAATGACAATCACTGAAGTATTCACTTACCTCAGTAACCTAAACAACATAACCACATCTGGGTTAGATGGAATCAGCAACCGGATTCTCCGTTGTGCTGCACCAGTGATCAGTATATCACTAACCTATATATATAATCAGTGTTTCACCAATGGCCACTTTCCATCAGCTCTCAACATCTCTAAAGTGTACCCTCTTCTTAAATCTGATTCATTGGACAATGGTCTCCCGAACAATTACAGACCCATTTCTTTACTATCATCACTATCTAAGCCACTAGAAAAACGCATCCATAAAGTAACATTACAGTATTTAGTTCGCAACAAGCTTATGGTTGGCAGCCAATCAGGATTTCGACCAAAATATTCTTGCCATTCGGCCCTAACAAACATGATAGAAAATTGACACCAGAATATAAACAACAACAGTCTATGTGGAACTGTGTTTATTGATTTCAGGAAAGCATTTGATATGATAGACCATGTTATTTTAATTTAAAAAACTTGAGACAATGAAAACTGGCCTAATGTATTCACTCTAATAACATCTTTTCTATCAAACAGAAAGCAAGTAGTATTACATAATAAATCTCTGTCTCAAACTACTACCTTCAATATTGGAGTACCGCAAGGCTCTATTCTTGGCCCTCTATTATTTGCCATATATATTAACGATCTACCTTTGCATCTTTTGTCATCCTGCGATCTATTTGCAGACGACTGTACAGTGTACACAAACGCTGAAAACTATTTTGCTAGAGTCGTCTTTGCAACAAGAATTAAATAAAGTAGTTAAGTGGAGCTATGCAAATCGTATGCAAATTAACATCACTAAACCAAATAAATGTTATTAACAACCAAACAAAGACTTCAGACTCTAAAATCACACACATCACTTCAACTTCACATCGATAACATGCCAGTAGAAAGTGTAATTGAGCACAAAACATTGGACCTAATCATTGATAGAAACCTAACCTTTAATTCCCACGTTCAAGCGCTAATTAAACAAACAGCGAAAAAAGTCTACTAACTCGCCAACATTAAAAATTTCCTTGATGAGGACACAAGGAAAATATTCTATACTTCTCATATACAGACACATTTATACTACTGCTCTACAATCTGGGACGGTTGTTCTAATTCCAACACCAAGCGACTTTACTCAATAAGGCTAAAGACTTTTCAATAAGGCTAAACTAATGCACAAAATCATACATCGGAATGCCCCAAATTACATTTGGCCATTGTTTAAATATAATGCTAGACACAGTAAACGTTTAAATATATTACACATTCCGAAGGCTAGGATTGACTTATACAAAAGAAGTTTAACGTATTCTGCAGCTCAGCTATGGAACAATCTTCCACAAGAAATCAAAGACATCACCAATCCCTACTCATATAATCGCAAATTATTCAAACACTATCTCAGTACGGATTACCTTCCCCCTTAATAATAGAAATAATAATAACAAAACCCTAGTATAACAGCCAGTCCCCTTTTGGTAGGCCAGTATATTCCACATGGCTAATAACAAGTGTCACACCATTATCTAATTTTACTGTGTCGTGTAGTTTTGATGTTCGCATTTTGCCCATGCCTTTATAAAGCATAATTTTATATTGTTGCTGTTCTCTGTTAGCCTTGAATGATGTGTGAATGAAATAATGTATGAAAGAGAGTGATAGAAGGGCAGAATGTTAGACGGGCCTGCGTGCCCAATTCTTGACCCTTTGAAAATAAAGTTCGTTCGTTCCATGTGGTCTGTATGAAGCCAGGAGTTTAAAAAGTTGACCTGGTCGTCCAGGTAGTCAAAGGCTGGGATGGGTATCAGAAATGTTCATGGAAGTAAAGACAGTCTGTGAGATTTTGATCTCCTCACCAATTGAGTGCCGGTTTGTGTATAAATATGAGGCGAGCACCATATACCCATTTGCCTAAGGTGTAAAGGGATCCTTCACCTGTCTTATACAAGTTGCACTAAAATGTTGACTTTTCGTCCTTGACTTGGGGACGTAACTTACAAATACCTCTGAAATCGAGGTGAGTTCGCCTGATGTCGAGGGACACTGGTAATAAGGAAAAGTAACGCACACGCAAAAATCTTTCCAGTGGACAAGAAGTAGTAGCAAGTCTATGCACGACGCTTCAGGTCAAAGTGAGCGAACGAAAAAAAAAATGAAATCCCTCAGTTTTACTTGTTGCAGACAGTCCTCTATTTCGATTGATCTAACCTCCTTGACAAGAAGATGTTAGTTTAGCAACTTGACACTTTACAAATTCACATTTCCTGTTATTATATCTGATGTAATAGTTAAAATGATATTTTTCACACATCTCAACAATATAATTGTTATATTAACTTATGTATAATGTTCAAGCAATGTTTGATTACTCCATCAGTTAATTTTTTTTCAGGTTTGTGTTATTTGAAAATATAAAGGCCTCCAAAAAACACAACACTCGTACAGATATATGCACCTACATCAACAGCAGAGGAGGACGAAATTGAAGATATTTACAACACACTGCAAGACACATTAAATAAGATTATTCATAATGATATAGCAATAATACTGGGAGATTTTAATGCAAAAGTAGGTACAGGAAGAGCTGAAAATGAGAGACACGTTTTAGGAAAATTTGAACTGGGAAACAGAAGTGATACAGGTGACAAAGTAATTGAATTTTGCACAGAAAATGAGTTAATGATAGCCAACACACTTTTTAAACAACACCCAAGAAGACTCTTCAGATGGAAGTCCCCGGACAGTATTACCAAAAATCAGATAGATTATATTTTAATACAAAGAAGATGGAGATCAAGCATAACATCTGCAAAAACCCTACGAAGTGCAGACTGTGATACGGATCATCAGTTATTAGAAGCAGATCTGAAATTAAAACTCAAAAAGCTTATCCGAGGACCAAGGCCACTTCGTTTTGATCTCACAAAAATACCAGCTGCATACACTGTAGAAGTTAAGAATCGTTTTGGGGTCTTGATGTCTGTACAAGAGGAAATGACACCTGATGAACTGGCAGTATATCTTGATAACTGCAGCCAAAGATTAAATTCCGAACAAGAAAAAGCAGCTTAAGCCATGGATTACATCATACAAGTTAAAATTAATAAACCAACGAAGGGAACTGAAACAGAAAGGAGGTGAATCTGATAATAGCAGGATAAAGTATAAATCTTTAACTCGAGAAATAATAATGAACACAAGAAAGAACAAAAATCAATATATACAAGATTGCTGTACCAGAATAGAGCAATATCATAAGACTGGAAGAGATTACGAAATGTTCAAAGAAATGAAGATATTGACAAGAATCGTTCAACCTCAATTGAATGTTATCTGTGACAAGATGGGAAAACCTTAACAGAATCTAGACAAATTCTAGAAAGATGGCAGGAGTATTGCAGTGAAATGTACGATATGAGTGACAGTGAGGATATGAATGAGATACATGAGCCAATGACAGAAGAGACAGAACCTGAACCCTCATTAGACGAAATTGCATGGGCAATAAAGAACCTGAAGAATGGTAAATCACCTGGATGTGATGAAATACCAGCTGAGCTAATTAAAGCGGGAGGAGAAGAAAGCATACATATCTATCACTCATTATTTAAAAGATACGGAAATATGGCATATGGCCAACAGATTGGAAGAGAGCTATCTTCATTCCAATACCAAAAAGGGCAACCTGAAATTGTGCACCAACTATAGAACTGTTGCCTTGATCAGTAATGCAAGTACAATTCTACTAAACATCATAATGGGAAGACTTCATAAGAAAATGGAAGAAGAAATTAACGTGGTTCAAGCTAGATTTAGACAAGGAAGAGGAACAAGAGATCACATTCCCAATATGCGTTTAATAATAGAGAAGTGCAGAGAATTTAAGGTAAACCTATTCTCATGTTTTGTGGATTATTCAAAGGCATTTGACTGTGTACAACATCAGAAACTTTGGGAAATCATGAGGAAACTGGGCTTTCCACCACATGTAATACAACTCATAAGAATGCTCTATCTAGACAAGTGTTTCCCAACGTGGGACCCACGCCCCACAGGGGGGCAATTCGATTGTTAAGGGGGGCAATTCGATTGTTAAGGGGGGCAATTCGAAAAAGGAAGAAATCGGCTGGATATAACAAAACGGGGAGACTTGAGACTGAAGTTAACTAAAATACCAGCCATGGTACACAACCTGCAGTGATATTGACAGATGCAAAATCCGTAATAGAGGCGCTCCTGTCTGGGAAATTGCCAGTTCTGAGGACACTACTTTCTGAACTTAGCAGTCAGCGTAAGATCACCATACAGTGGATACCATCCCACTGTGGAGTCCCCGGAAACGACAGAGCTGATCGATTGGCTAAGGAAGGAGCAAAAGAAGAACAACCTGATGTGCCTATTACATACCACCAAAAGAAAAGAATGATCAAATCAATCAGAAAGCCACCAAACCTTACTCAAGACGACTACCATGTTATGGACAGACCAGAACAGGTCATTCTTCTGCGCCTCAGAACAGGACACAATAGATTACGCAACCACTTGTATACAAAATTCAAGATTGGTGACTCAGCCATGTGCACATGTGGTTTGGCGTCGCAGACAGCAGAGCACATACTCCAGGATTGCCCAAACTACAACATATCCAGGCGAACCTTCTGGCCTAGAGAGACAACAGTGGAAGATAAACTCTATGGACCGCTGAATGAACTAAAAAAGACTGTTAGATTCATACAAGAGACGACATTGCAGTTGTAGACATGTTTCAGGCGAACGAAAGAAGAAGAAGAAGAACTAAATTGGAACCTGACATAAAATCTCTTTGCAGCAAGCATCAAGCGCAAGGATCTCACCAAATTTAAATAATTATTAATAATTAAAATAATATAGAAAAATCTTTCATTAAAATTATTTTGTACTTGAATTTCAGTTCTCCATTATATGTTTTGAAAAATTTACTTACTGTGTTTTCTCAATAATTTCCTAGTGATTATCGGTACTTTGGCTAGGATCGGGTGCATTTGCTGCTCTGCACCCAGTAGTACGCGTGGTCTGGTCGGGGGGCCGGGATGATCAAATAATAACCCATCACATATCTTCACTTTAGATGTGGGCCTGGTGGACCACTGTGGGCAATAGTTCACAGTGAGACTAAGGGTCGACACACAAAAAGGGGGAGGCGGGGGAACCAGCTTGTCTTGGGTAACCGCAAAACGCCCCTCCCCCCCCAAAAAATTTTTTTTTTTTTTAAATTCACCCAACACAACCGACACACAGGGGCGCCCGGAAGGGGGGGGGGGGGGGGAAGAGGGATCTTTGGCCCCTCTAGGAACCGTGAGCCCTTCTTAAAAATAAATTCAAGTTTCTTTAGTGAATATTTAAATTTTTGAATATTAAAAATGATGCACATGGTTGTGAGGGGGGGGGGGGGGGGGGGGGGAGAAAGAGAACGGCATAAGAATTTTAGAAATGCTTAGGTGGGGCATAGCACAAAAAAGGTTGGGAAACACTGATCTAGACCAACAAGCAGCGGTTAGAATAGATGGCGAGACATAAGATTGGTTTGACATCAAGCAAGGAGTCCGTCAGTGATGTGTGCTGTCCCCCCATATTTGTTTAACCTGTATGCTGAAAATATAATGAGAAATGTAAGAGATGATATAAATAGGGAGCTATATGATGCCCTAAATATCGGTGGTCTTGACATACCAGAGATTCGGTATGCTGATGATACAGTATTGCTATCCACAACACGGACTGATATAGAAAACACTATGGAGAAAGAAATATATGTTAATGAGGAAAAATTGGAGGTGGTGGAAAATTGTGAATATCTTGGGTCATTGATTACCAACAACGGTGACACAATGAAAGAAATTAAACGACGACTATCAATTGCTCTTCAAAGACTAAAACAACTGAATAAATTATGGAATGGGACAGACAGAACTAAAAAAATTAGATTTTTAAGAGCATGCATCTTTCCCATTGCAACATACGCCTGTGAGACCTGGACACTTACTAAACAAGCTGAACAGCGCATAAATGCCTTTGAATATAAATGTTATAGACGAGTTCTAAGAATATCTTGGGTAAAGAAAAGAACAAATGCATCTATACTTCAAGAGCTGAATATTGAAGAAGGTTGGCTATTAAAGACGATAAAACAAAGAAAATTGAAATATGTTGGTCACTTGAAACATCACGAAAGTTTGGAGAGAACAATAATGGAGGGGTATATGCATGGGAAGAGGGGAAGAGGAAGGCCAAAGAGAAGATTGGTGCAGGATGTGGCGGATGATCTCCAGATGGGTGTATCGGACGCGGGACATCTTGCTTATGATCGAGAGGTTTTCCGGAAAGTTGTTATGGGAGCGAGGTTCTGCAAAGGACATGCTACTGAATGAATGAGAACAATTACTAATGAACAACAAACGTTAACTGGTGTCTCTGCAGAATATGGCTAAAATTGTATGACATAATTACTAATACGGAGCTTACAGGGAGAGCTAGCCATTGTCCAGTTTCTTCTTCTTGTTCTTGTTCTTGTTCTTGTT
Organism: Cepaea nemoralis; assembly: GCA_014155875.1. Classification (NCBI taxonomy): domain Eukaryota; kingdom Metazoa; phylum Mollusca; class Gastropoda; order Stylommatophora; family Helicidae; genus Cepaea; species Cepaea nemoralis. Next base: position 91,277 of record JACEFZ010002109.1, read on the forward strand.
CTTGTTCTTCTTCTTCTTCTTCTTCTTCTTCTTCTTCTTCTTCTTCTTCTTCTTCATCTTCTTCTTCTTCTTTCGTTCGCCTGAAATAAGTCTATAACTGCAATGTTGTCTCTTGTGTGAATCTAACAGTCTTTTTAGTTCACTCAGCGGTTCATAGAGTTTATCTTCCACTGTTGTCTCTCTAGGCCAGAAGGTTCGTCTGGATATGTTGTAGTTTGGGCAATCCTGGAGTATGTGCTCTGCTGTCTGCGACGCGAATCCGCATGTGCACATGGCTGAGTCACCAGTCTTGAATTTTGTATACATGTGGTTGCGTAATCTATTGTGTCCTGTTCTGAGGCGCAGAATAATGACCTGTTCTAGTCTGTCCATAACGTGGTAGTCGTCTTGAGTAGGGTTTGGCGGCCTTCTGACTGATTTGATCATTCTTTTCGTTTGGTGGTATGTAATGAGCACATCGGGTTGTTCTTCTTTTGCTACTTCCTTAGCCAATTGATCAGCTCTATCGTTTCCGGGTACCCCACTGTCTTAAAGTGCCTGTCCTCTAAATCCCGCGGGACCGTACACTTAAAGCAACTCAAATTGAACTCGTCAAGAACAGATCAGAACAACAAAACATGTTCTATCTTACCAACAGGATCATGAATATATGGCAGACTCAAATCGAGCAAGCGAAAGACGTACTTTTATTCCGCCGCAGGACAAAAGATATAACTCTTGTAGAAACGTGAGCTGATCCCTATACGCAGGATCGGCGCTCACATAAATAACATCTACTTACGAGCTCCGAGTCCAGCTCGCTGCCCTTGAGGCTTAATTATCCAAATCCTCAGTTCAACTGATTAAATAAAAGTCTAGGTATCTGCACCCGGTCTTTCTACTGTTGTGTTGTCTTTAATACATTCCTCTCCGGACTCCCAGCTGCTTCATCACGAAATTACCGCCTCCAGGTGTCACCTTCACACGGAAGAGTGTCCTAACTCTAGGTTTTACCATGAGTTTAGGACGAGGGTAATAATGAGGTGTTCCATGTAACCATTTTTGTTGTAGTTGACCCTTGTTGTCCTTGTTTGGTACCATACATCTTTTCCTTTTCCTGAAATTTATCTCCATGGGTAGGGTGACTTATACGCTTTCCGCCTTGAGAATCTATTGATCCTTTTCCTGTGGATATCTTAAGAATGTCGCTTGATTGTATCTATTCTTTTGCTCCTTCTGTGCAGCTTAATCCATCTACTATAATATTAATTAATCCAACAACATTGTTAATGCAAGTAAATAATTAATATCATCGAATTCAATATTTATATTAATACCAATATCATATTAATATCAATCTGCAATTACTTATTAATAATTTAACAATCAACTAATGAATAACCATTATTAACACAATCATATACCGTTCACAGTTAGTGTGACAATACAAAACAAAATACTTGGCTTAGCCATTGAATGCACAATGAATTTTCCAATCATGCGTCTCTTGTGAAGTTCTTATTCCGCGTATTGCCTTCACTCACGCTGTCAATGGAAAATCGGTAACATATGTACCTAATTGACTAAATTCTATTTGTAATAATAAATATTTAGTTGATTCTTATAGCATTGTTCCCTCAATTCGGCACTATCTGAATATATCTTTATCGAATTTCTTAATAACTTATGAAAGAACAGAACATTAATATATATAACTAATTAACTTATAACAAAGAACTGCCCTTCTAAACTATAATCGACTGAGAATGTCAGCAAGATTATTATCCTTTCCAGGAATGTGACAGATGTCAAATTCATAGTCTTGTAATAGTAATGACCATCTATGTATTCTCGAATTCTTCGGATGACCCGATTTGAAAATTTGCAAAGGTTTGTTATCCGAAAGAACCAGAAATTTCCTACCTAGTAAGTATCTAGAGAATTTCTCAATACTTTCAATTAAAGTTAGAGCTTCTAGTTCAGTAACAGCATAGTTTCTCTGAGTTTCAGATAGCTTCTTACTGAAGTAGAGAATAGGATGTAGTTTCCCTTCATGTAGTTGAAGTAATACAGCTGAAATAGCATGTAGACTAGCATCCGTTTGTAAAACAAAATCTTTTGAAATGTCAGGTAATTTTCAAATAGGATATGTACTAAATAGAGTTTTTATTTGTTGTAATAATTTCTCATGATCCTCTGTCCAACTATTTTTATAGGTCTGTAATATAGATATATACATGTGAAAAATCATACATTTCAAAGATTTAACACTTTTTAGGAAAATAACTCAGAATTATATTCTAATATTATGACTCAACAATAATAAATCCTTAACCAATTCATCATAATAAAATAATAATATACTTACTAACAATTATCTGTAAAAACTAAAATATGTTCACACACCCAAGTGTAGAGATATAAGATAGTGTGAACACTTTGAACAAATATAGATTTAGATCTAAGAAATTTGGAATTCTATGTAATAAGACTGTAAATGTGTCTGTAATGTATTTTGTGTTAATATGAACCTAACACTTTCATCCCATTATATTTTTCTTTTTCTTTCT
>JACEFZ010002110.1:2500-12103 GCA_014155875.1 Cepaea nemoralis
TATGCTCCGATTTATTCTTTCCTCTTCTATCCTGGGGTGTAGAGGCACTTTATGCTCCGATTTATTCTTTCCTCTTCTATCCTGGGGTGTAGAGGCACTTTATGCTCCGATTTATTCTTTCCTCTTCTATCCTGGGGTGTAGAGGCACTTTATGCTCCGATTTATTCTTTCCTCTTCTATCCTGGGGAGTAGAGGCATTTTATGCTCCGATTTATTCTTTCCTCTTCTATCCTGGGGAGTAGAGGCATTTTATGCTCCGATTTATTCTTTCCTCTTCTATCATGGGGAGTAGAGGCATTTTATGCTCCCATTTATTGGTTATTCTTCTATCATGGGGAGTAGAGGCATTTTATGCTCCGATTTATTGGTTATTCTTCTATCATGGGGAGTAGAGGCATTTTATGCTCCCATTTATTGGTTATTCTTCTATCATGGGGAGTAGAGGCATTTTATGCTCCCATTTATTGGTTATTCTTCTATCATGGGGAGTAGAGGCATTTTATGCTCCGATTTATTCTTTCCTCTTCTATCATGGGGAGTAGAGGCATTTTATGCTCCGATTTATTCTTTCCTCTTCTATCCTGGGGAGTAGAGGCATTTTATGCTCCCATTTATTGGTTATTCTTCTATCATGGGGAGTAGAGGCATTTTATGCTCCCATTTATTGGTTATTCTTCTATCATGGGGAGTAGAGGCATTTTATGCTCCGATTTATTCTTTCCTCTTCTATCATGGGGAGTAGAGGCATTTTATGCTCCGATTTATTCTTTCCTCTTCTATCCTGGGGAGTAGAGGCATTTTATGCTCCGATTTATTCTTTCCTCTTCTATCATGGGGAGTAGAGGCATTTTATGCTCCGATTTATTCTTTCCTCTTCTATCATGGGGAGTAGAGGCATTTTATGCTCCGATTTATTCTTTCCTCTTCTATCCTGGGGAGTAGAGACACTTTATGCTCCGATGTATTCTTTCCTCTTCTACCCGGGGGTGTACAGGAACTGTATGCTCCCATTTATTGGTTATTCTTCTATCATGGGGAGTAGAGGCATTTTATGCTCCCATTTATTGGTTATTCTTCTATCATGGGGTGTAGAGGCATTTTATGCTCCCATTTATTGGTTATTCTTCTATCATGGGGTGTAGAGGCATTTTATGCTCCCATTTATTGGTTATTCTTCTATCATGGGGAGTAGAGGCATTTTATGCTCCCATTTATTGGTTATTCTTCTATCATGGGGTGTAGAGGCATTTTATGCTCCGATTTATTCTTTCCTCTTCTATCCTGGGGTGTAGAGGCATTTTATGCTCCGATTTATTCTTTCCTCTTCTATCCTGGGGTGTAGAGGCATTTTATGCTCCGATTTATTCTTCCTCTTCTATCCTGGGGTGTAGAGGCATTTTATGCTCCGATTTATTCTTTCCTCTTCTATCCTGGGGAGTAGAGGCATTTTATGCTCCGATTTATTCTTTCCTCTTCTATCCTGGGGTGTAGAGGCATTTTATGCTCCGATTTATTCTTTCCCCTTCTATCATGGGGAGTAGAGGCATTTTATGCTCCGATTTATTCTTTCCTCTTCTATCCTGGGGAGTAGAGGCATTTTATGCTCCGATTTATTCTTTCCTCTTCTATCCTGGGGTGTAGAGGCATTTTATGCTCCCATTTATTGGTTATTCTTCTATCATGGGGTGTAGAGGCATTTTATGCTCCCATTTATTGGTTATTCTTCTATCATGGGGAGTAGAGGCATTTTATGCTCCCATTTATTGGTTATTCTTCTATCATGGGGTGTAGAGGCATTTTATGCTCCGATTTATTCTTTCCTCTTCTATCCTGGGGTGTAGAGGCATTTTATGCTCCGATTTATTCTTTCCTCTTCTATCCTGGGGTGTAGAGGCATTTTATGCTCCGATTTATTCTTTCCTCTTCTATCCTGGGGTGTAGAGGCATTTTATGCTCCGATTTATTCTTTCCTCTTCTATCCTGGGGAGTAGAGGCATTTTATGCTCCGATTTATTCTTTCCTCTTCTATCCTGGGGTGTAGAGGCATTTATGCTCCGATTTATTCTTTCCCTTCTGTCATGGGGAGTAGAGGCATTTTATGCTCCGATTTATTCTTTCCTCTTCTATCCTGGGGAGTAGAGGCATTTTATGCTCCGATTTATTCTTTCCTCTTCTATCCTGGGGTGTAGAGGCATTTTATGCTCCGATTTATTCTTCCTCTTCTATCCTGGGGAGTAGAGGCATTTTATGCTCCGATTTATTCTTTCCTCTTCTATCCTGGGGAGTAGAGGCATTTTATGCTCCGATTTATTCTTTCCTCTTCTATCCTGGGGTGTAGAGGCATTTTATGCTCCGATTTATTCTTTCCCCTTCTATCATGGGGAGTAGAGGCATTTTATGCTCCGATTTATTCTTTCCTCTTCTATCCTGGGGAGTAGAGGCATTTATGCTCCGATTTATTCTTTCCTCTTCTATCATGGGGAGTAGAGGCATTTTATGCTCCGATTTATTCTTTCCTCTTCTATCCTGGGGAGTAGAGGCATTTTATGCTCCGATTTATTCTTTCCTCTTCTATCCTGGGGAGTAGAGGCATTTTATGCTCCGATTTATTCTTTCCTCTTCTATCATGGGGAGTAGAGGCATTTTATGCTCCGATTTATTCTTTCCTCTTCTATCCTGGGGAGTAGAGACACTTTATGCTCCGATTTATTCTTTCCTCTTCTATCATGGGGAGTAGAGGCATTTATGCTCGATTTATTCTTTCCTCTTCTATCCTGGGGAGTAGAGACACTTATGCTCCGATTTATTCTTTCCTCTTCTATCCTGGGGAGTAGAGGCACTTTATGCTCCGATTTATTCTTTCCTCTTCTATCCTGGGGCGTAGAGGCACCCTATGATCCGATTTATTCGTTCTTCTTCTACCAGAGGATACAAATGTTTAAAAAAAGTTAGTTGTATATCCTTTACAGGGCGTCGCAGTCAACACCAGCATTTTTTTTTCGTGCTGTTGTGATCTCTTGGCAAGTTTATGTTCAGTAGTTTGCCATGGATTTCTGAACGACCGGCACTCATATCATTTCGTAAAAACAAAAAAACGCTAGGCGATCTGCTGCTGTGTTTCGAGCGTGGGTATACGGGATCACGAACTGCATCCACAACCCTTTGCCATGGCGTCAGCTAGAACACAGATGCACTATTTACACTATATGTAATATATATATATATACTTTGTTTCATATCCCCTCATCTACCCTGGAGTCGACATCATTATCTCGTGCCTCGCTAGATGGCTTAGGAATGCATGTATCTTGACATATATCCGGCTTCTGTGTTGTGGGTCAGATGAAGTTGTATACTCCTCCATGCTACTGTCTTGGATCATTCGATATTAATTCTATCAGTCTCCCTCTGTCTCTTGTACCTCTAATCTGCCCAGCCGTTACGATGTTCTCCAAGACCTCTCTTCCCATAATGACAAAAGAGCATTGCTGTCGTTTTTTTTTAAAAATAGTTGTATATATTATGTTACTTTCGTTAGCTTCTTCCGATGACTCTTTTAAACAATATGAGCATAATATAACAAGACATTGAGCATACACAAAAATTGTAAGGCTTTTGAATAATAGAATTAGTTGAACTGGAAACACAGATTAGCAACCGTCTATCGGGGAACGTCTGAGAGATGCTAAAATATCACAGAATCTGCGCTCTAGGTTGTCATGGTAGAAATATCATCATCGAGGAAGCCATGTGACGATTGGAAGTGGATTGTGCCTGGTGGGGTCACAGGTCAGCACATTCAGAACGCGTTCATTTGGGGGTGACTTGAACAACCGTTTCCAGTATGCAAGTCTATAACCACGGCGAAGTCAGGCTCATTTTTCATGTTAATCATTTCACCAATGTCCGTCTACGAGATTATCGTGCATTAGAAGATGTGGATGTAATCGTCATTACAATGATTATAACGGGTATCTTCTTTCTCCCTTCTAACAATAAAATCATCGAACTTAATCTTGATAATCACGGCAAATGTGGACTGGACACATGGTGTGAGCTGTGAGGGAATGAGGGGATCACTGCAACAAATAAAACCACACATGAATGTACTGTTTCCTTTCTGGTTCCCTCTTGTCACTTCTTCCATTCCACCACTTGTTGTTCACCTCCCATTCATTCTCAGATCTGAGGACTGTGTCTCTTCCACAGAGTTCTGGTGATGGATGGAGGACAAGTGAGAGAGTTTGACTCCCCAAAGAAGCTCCTGGCCGATCCAGCGTCGTTATTCTACAGCCTGGTCAAAGATGCCACCCAGATTTCATGACATCAAACCAGCTAGCATTTAACATCAACTTACACGACATCAAATCTGAGACCTGGTGACTTGTTTAATTGTATCGCTATGTTGTAGTTTTTTCGTAATATGCTGACAAATCAAAGATAGGTAGCATCCATTTGATCTTTTCCCCAGAGCATGCTGGTGTGTTGGAGAACGAGCAGGCGGACAAACTGGCTGGTCAGCGACGTTGCGTGGTATACTGGTGCACGACACGGCATATTTGTTCTGAGCTCTTTGGAATCGTGTGAATAGCGAGGGAAAACAGATAAATCAGGTCTGGATTGGATGGGGCAGCAGAGAGTGACCAGAGGATCCTACTGCTAGGAAAAGTCCGAGGAAAAATAAGCAAATTGCATCTAGTACCATTAGTATTGGGATTCCTTGCTGGTTGTTGAAGATGAGGACGGAGCGGTATGGGAATGTCCGGAGAGCTGAGATGTCGGACCTTGACCCAGCTCAATTCGTAACATGCTGGGGTCATTTCTAAAGATTATCTCACGGGCCAACTTCAGTTTGTAAAGAAACTAATCATTCATTAACTCTTACAGGTCCCGTATGGGATCTCCCGTATTTGGTGGAAATTGTGATCTCTGTGAAAGTCCATCAAGGGTTAACTATAACGGTAAGACAATATGTTTCTTCAAAAGTACGATATTCTGCAAGGGTAATAACTCTTTAAATTAAAAATTGCGATTGAGTTCTGGTTGGTTTGTCCCCTTGAATCCCATCCATCGCATAATGCGTTCTCTAACATTTTACATTTGGTTAAAGTATACTAAAGAAATCTGGCTCCTCGGTAGCCGCTTCCACCGTGTATTTAGACTATTTAGAAAGGTTAACCAGGGCAATGATCACAATCTGAGAGGTGCGCCTGTTACCGAAAATACTGCCGTTCAAAATCCATTTCTAAGGCAAAAGAGTACGGCCGAGAAACAGTTTCTCGATGGATCAACATCACGACACACAGGTGCAACCCATAAGTGCTCCGTTCTCCTCCTAACTCAAACCTGAGTCTGGAGAAACTCAGCTCAGTGCACGAACTCTTAGCACCTGCGAGGATCCTGAAATACTTTGGGTAGATTTTTAACTCGAAATTTTGCCCGGGCTATGCCGTTAGGCTACTCTTTTTCGTGCGCAACAATACACACGGGCGTCCGATCTCACTACCCAGAGACCAGGGGAAATCTTATTATTGGAAGTCCACTAAAAAAAATCCCGGTCATCACCGGGGCTTGAACCGAAACAGATTCGAGGCAAAAGTTTGCATGGACATTTGGCTTTAGACGTAGATCTGAAAATAATAATATGGTTTTTACAGAATTAAATTCACGTTCCATTCGTTGGATGGTGTTCTACTGACGGTGTGCGCGAGTTGTGGTGTAGATGATCACGTCGCCTGGGAGTGAAAAACACCAAACATCGAACAACTCAAACATTGAAAACACTAAATATCCCACAGCTCAAACACTGAATACACCAAATATCCCACAGTTTAAAAATATTGAAAATACCAAATATCCCACAACTCAAACACTGAAAACACGATATATCTCACAACTCAAACATTAAAAACACTACATATCCCACAGCTTAAACTTTGAAAACACCAAATATCCCACAACTCAAACACTGAACACACCAAATATCCCACAGTTTAAACATTGAAAGTATCACATATCTTACAACTCAAACACTGAAAACACCATATATCCCAAACTCAAACATTGAAAACACAAAATAACACTACTCAAACATTGAAAACACCGAATATCACACAACTCAAATATTAAAACACCAAATATCCCACAAAAACATTAAAACACCAGATATCCCACAACACAAACAAATATCTCACAACTCATACACGAAAATTCCCAAATCTCACACATTTCAAACATCTAAAACACCGCCAAAGAAAGCCAAATTTTCAAGTATAAATGTTTTATTGGTGATAGTTACTGAAGTATCAAATAATTTCGGGTCAAGCTGGTATTTGTAAGCGTCACTACAGCTGAACAAGTGACAAGAATAAAACAACCATTTGGATGCCATATGTATGAAAAAAGCCACCACATAGCAAAATACAACATATAAAGTAAGGTGCACTGTTTGGGTCATATGATATCAATTATAAATTAAGAAAAATAATCTACAGATCGAACAGAACTTTAGTATATGTATAGTTTCACGTTTGACGTGCACATATATTATTATTGTTCATTATTTCCGTGAATACATTAAATATCTTCAATTAATATATCTTTGTTATCCCTTCATTATACACACATTAATATATTAGTATTATTAACCTGTATGTGCAGTTACATAGATAAATGTCACTTTAATATATATTATTATTACTTGAAATATTGAAGTGAAACAAAGATAATAGTTTAAACATTAAGCCGATATTAATAGCATAAAAAGGTGTTAGGAATGGAAATCATGTGACAATTCGTTCAGATCTTCAAAATGTCGTTTGTATAATACAATATTGCACTCAAGACTTGTTGTAGTGAACCTGAAAGCAGATATACAAGGTAATGTGGAATATGCTATTTATGTTATTCCATACATTCAGATCTATCCAATGCGCAGTGATTGGACTTAGCCACGTGATGTCTTAAATATTTAAATTACTTTTCGTTCGCTTTGATGTCTAGCATAGTCCATAAACGTGTCTATAATCTCTACAAGTTTCCACTACAGGGGACTGATGTTTGCGTGTCGATTAGCTGTTCCTATTACCAGTATCCCCTGCCATCAGGCGAACCCACTCCGACTTCTGAGGTACTTGTAATTTACGTCCCCAAATCAAGAACGAGATGTCAATATTGTAATCATGGCTGTATTCTTTCCACTGTGACAAACCCAGAAAAAGTTGAACAATTGGCCACAAGAAGTTCATTAAGAGAGCCCTGGTTGCGCAGTAAGTAGGATGCTTGCCTGCCGCACAGGAGGTCATGCGTAGGAATTCGCATCCAGGGGTGTGTGTATCATTGACCTGGGCTTTCAGATAAGAGCAGTCGGCAATGAGTATTAGGACAAGACCTAGGGAGTCAGTGCAGCTGCGTGATATTAACCACAACAGTTCCCGTATTCCGATTGCTTTATACAAATGGTGATAACAGCATATATCTGATAGGCTTATGCGCGTAAAGTTGTGTTTTCTGCGTTACTTTTATTGTTAGTTACAGCATAATGTAATGTATTGTATTCGTGGAGTAAGAGTTGCAGTCAGAACGTTCAAGCTGAACACACGTGTACTGCTAATTACTTGTTACGTGTTCTTTATAAGACGTAGCCATCAACCCCAGGTTGATATCCTAGGAACTTTCACTTTCAGTAGTTTGCCAATGCTCTCTGAACGAGAAATGAATGTTTAAGTCCAGCTTGATGCCGGAGCAGGGATTGATACCTCTCCCCCGTCATCAGCGCCCTGGAAGTTTCACAGCGAGCGCTCGTGTTTGTTTGACCTCGTGACTCCCGTGTGTATCGCAACCACATAAAATCATTTACAACTTGAAAAAAAATTGTTTCCACGTAAATTAGTATAGGGTGTATTTTTAATGACTGTGCAGTGTTTGAAAATAATGCCGGTCCAGGTTTTTTTATTCACCCTTTGTAAAGTTCAAGAAACATACTAGGTAAATACAGAACTTGGACCGGCAATATTTTCAAACACTGCACAGTCATTAAAACTACACCCTGTATATATCCTCTCTCTCTCTCTCTCTCTCTCTCTCTCTCTCTCTCTCTCTCTCTCTCTCTCTCTCTCTCTCTCTCTCTCTCTCTCTCTCTCTTCTCTCTCTCTCTCTCTCTCCCCGGGATCAATAATATTTAAAATACATAATACTGAAATATTGCGGGTAATTTTCCCTTCACATGAGATGGCTGCCACATTGTTGACTCCACAAAACAGACCCTTCACCATGTTACATTGTAACTCCACTACCATATTCCTTCACCATGTTACAGTGTAACTCCACTACCATATTCGTTCACCATGTTACATTGTAACTCCACTACCATATTCCTTCACCATGTTACATTGTAACTCCACTACCATATTCCTTCATCATGTTACATTGTAACTCCACTACCATATTCATTCACATTGTTACAGTGTAACTCCGCTAACAGAATCATTCACGGTGTAAGTAACAAAACCGCGGAATTACAAACACAGACGAAGGTTTGCCCAGACAACAACAAAAAGCATGTTTAAAGCAAAACTGTTGACAATTATTAAACAGATGCAATTTAAATTTTACAAGCAATTTTTACAATCAATTTCACGAGAGCAGATTTTAAAACAAGGACGTCATTTTACGCTGACGGTGATTTTTTGCATGACAAAATTACTATTTGAGAAGAGTACGAAATACGCAGTGATCAAACAACATGGCCAGAGTGTTTGAGTAACTGATTGCAGAAAATCAGATATCTTCTCTTAGGCTTAGTTCAACTTAATATACATTTCTTCCCAGAGCTGTGGAAGCTTTGAGGCCACTAAAATAATATTTGAACCAACTAACATGCAGCATAAAATCTCGAGTATAATACTCAGATTTTGCTCACGAAAACTCAGGAGCCTGTTACACTCGAGTACAAAAAATGTCATTTTCGATATCAAATGTTACTTCTTTATCATAAAATGTTGGCTAAATAAAGCATGCGTATTATACACGAGATTGTATAGTATTGATTATAAAGAAGTATAAATGGCAGATAACAATAGACAAGAGAAAAATAGTCAGCTTTGCGCACTGTTTTGTACCATTCCATAATCGTAGAGTCATTAAGAACATATTAATTCGTACAAAATTAACCACGACGAAATACAACATCAACAGCATGGCCACAACAGCAGTAAGACAATGAGCACACATCTTCAAACATGGGACACCACGGAAGCAACGTTTCGTGAGTAAATCAAACACGCGCATTTGAAGCCTGGAGCCAAATAGTTCATGGCGATGAACATCCGTGTGGCCAGTTTGCACAAGCATTTGTAACTTTGAATGTGGGCATGTTAACATTACAATTTGTGAAAATCTGGATAAAACATACAATTTGGTATGGACGCAATTAGACGTGACCAATCACACAACGTAGATATGTGGACATGACAAAATACATCTTTGGTTTTTGACAATGGTTTTGATTGAACGGGGAAAAAATTTGGCCAAAAAAAAATAAAAAAAATAAAAATTTTAAGTAGGTAAACAAAAAAAATTTTTAACCCAAAAATGGGAAAAATT
>JACEFZ010002112.1:0-35000 GCA_014155875.1 Cepaea nemoralis
TAAAAATCAACGTGAGATGATAAGATAAATAAATAAATTAGTGATAATGTGTAAGGCAACAGAAAGTTGGCTAGATGAGCGTGCAAGAAAACTGAAATTAAATTATATCAAAGATGCGAGTACCGACTGGACAATACAAATGTGGTCTAACAGCATATACCCAATGCGCCTGATGGTGTGTAAATGAGTCCCTTAGTTACTTTACTGGTAAACAGTAAATATAGTTTCAAATAAAAGTGTGAGACCTATCGTGCTATTTCAAAGGTTAGATAGAATTCTGTTCATATTCCATAGTTGTGAGTTCATGTAGAGATGGACCAGGCTAATGAAGATAATCTTTAGGGGTGCTAAGTTGGTCATGCGTCGAAGTACACTTGTTCTTACAACGATGTGCTGTCGTCATTTAGAGGTGACAAGTTCGAATCCCGGTCGGTAACGATAGCTTTAAATGTGTGTGTGTGTTGTCAATGCGCCCTCTAGTCTCTACTTCCTTCTTCTACTTCTATAAGCGTAAAACAATACGTGTGGTGTGTTGTTGTGTTGGTGTGTGTGTGTTGTTGTGTGTTTGTTTTTGTGTGAGACTGGTATAAGTAATAATACTTCAATTAGTAAAGGACCAAATTCATACGCCATGAGTCATATCGGACATATGGCGCTACTTTCCTATTTTTATCAGCATTCGATTGGTAATGAAACCAATATTATGCCGTCCGCCTTTACCTCCTGCTACATAAGTTAGGCTGGGTTCACCTGGGAGCCCGTGTCAATTGTCAAAATCCCCTTGAAGAGAATTTGAACCCACGACTACAGTATGGGCACGCAAGCGTCTAGCCACTACACTACAGTGGCTCCCCACATCGGGTCATAAAAAAGGAAAAGACACTTTTAATTACCTTAATGTGGATTGGGCATAATGTGCTAGACCCATATTTTGTAAGACCACTCGCCACTTCACAGCTGATCGATGTCTTGAGCCACAAACATGGCGGTACAGTGTAAGATAAATCGTTTGATAATAACTTTATGATGTTGAACTGTTTTTGTTTTAAACATGCTTTCTATCCAATGTACTGAATTCAGCTGAGAGAGACCGCTCTTAGACATCAGCCTCGCGCAGATGAGAAGCGATCGTTGACACCTTGAGAGCACGACAGCTATACGGGTGTAGTAACAGCGCTTGCTCCGTGAAGCAAGAGGTATGGATGCAGCATTGCGAAATTCGTCCACCTTTTAGTTATTATGTTTTGGGTGGTGATTGTGAATCGTCTACAGGATGAGTTGTAGCTCTTCAGATCTCGAGGCATCAGGTCACATCGAGTGTCCGTAGATGATTTGCATGTGTGGTGTTTCCTTGGTGTAGTGATTTTCTCCTGACACCGGTAAGAGGTACCACCCGCACTGGGAGCTTGCCCCTCTCATGACATGCCCACTAAAGAATGTTAGCTAGCTTCTTCTGATTGAGTAACCTTGTCTTTGTGAGGTTAATTTCTTTCCAGGATTTTGCCATTCGGTCCATCCTCTTTTATTTCCAGGTATACTGCAATGTGATTGGATCCACTGTAATTACAATTTTGGATTTCTGGACATAGACCATGGAGTGCTGGGCTATTACGTCAGCTGTTCTGTGCTGCTTTTGCTCTTCAGTATTGAGACGCCTGACTTAAATCTGTGAAGATGCTATTTGCTTCTCTTTATTTTCCTCCATCAAAAGCATTTCTGCTGCAGTTTTTAAAGCCTCTACCTCTGCTTTGAAGTTACTTGAAAATTGTCCAGTTGCCACTGACTGAAGTGAAGCTAAGCAGCTATGTGCAGGACGTGACGATTTCTTGGGTGAGCCCAGTACCAGATCGTTTATGTGTCAGCTCTGCAATTATGGAAGCCTCCTTGCATGGCGGGGAATGCCCATGGTCTACCCCTGCCTTCCCTTGAGGCCTGACCAATATGTCTTCCGCTGTTCTAAATGAGCCAGCTGGGATGGGGGAATAACACCACAACAGTGAGAGTCAAACGGCTTACAAAACCCCAGTGAAGGTTAACCATGTCAACAAATGCCCGCAGAAGTCGGATGTGTCGGCCTAGCGGCGCAAGAACGCAGCTCTGCTGTAAACAGACACAACGCAATCACGTCAGGAAAAAAAACAAAAACTTCGGATGAACTCAGAAGAAGAAGAAACACTTTATACATGCGGTGGTCTGTCAATCTTCTGAATTTTTCTGCTTGTTGCTGGGGTCTACTATCTCTTCTGTCCTGCATTGCTAGTTAGTTAGTTAGTTAGTCGACAGATCATCTTCATTGCACATCGAACCATTCAGTCCATAAGTGCTCGGATCCCCTAGTCAGCAAATCCTGCAGCGTGTAGCGGCTCACGACACCAGTTCTGTTTTGGTGTATCAATCCTCTTTGGCTTCCTGTGTAGTGTTCTTGTTTGGCCACACCTTTCTTAATTTGCTGTTCTCGCAGTCTGCCCATGGTTGTAGATTCGCAGTCATCATTTGGTTCTCGCAAAAGTCTTACTTCTCGTAATGCATTCAGAATGTCAGCCTGGTCCATTGCGCGTCCGCCTTCCACATTAGCCATACATGCGAGCTTGTCAGCCCGCTCATTTCCTTGTACTCCCGCATGCCCTGGCACGAAGATGAAACTAATCTTTGCCAGCCGAGACCGCTCCAGAGACAGCAACCACTCTCTTCAGATCCACCCCGTCTCTATCCTCTTGAGCAAGCTCATTGAGTCGCTAAGGACACATGCCCTAGTGAATGTCTGTGTCCTGCGCCATGTTTTTGCTTTACTTACTGTCATGACTTCCATAGTCAGGCTACTTGTGGTCTCAACAAAAGCACCAGAGTCCTCCTTCACAATTCTTCCTCCGGTCAGCGCCGTAAAGGTCCATGAGCTTCTCACATGTCGGACGACCGAACCATATGTGTAAATATCAGCATAACCATCTAACGAATTCTCGAAAATTAACGCTTCTACTTCAGCCGGATTTTCTTGACTGCATTTTCTGTCCAGTTGGGTGCAAACTGAAAAGGACGTACAAAAATCTATTGGCACTTGTACCCACTCCTCGCCAGGTTCTAAGTCCTCCATTGAACACACCTTCCTCTTTTTAACCTGCTGCCCTTCACCCTCCTAATTTCACTGTGCAGTGGCTGTTGTGTGTTTGCGTTGACTCTGAGGTAGGCACGTGCTCTGCAGATTTGTAGTCTGTCTTCAATGGTTGGAAAATCAAGAAGGTAGCGCATCGCCCTGCATGCTGTATCTCTTGTACATCCAATAATAATGCGCATAGCTTCGTTTTGTAACCTTTCCATCCTTTCTATCTGCTTTCGGCTGAGAGTGATTATCGCCATCGCATACTCAAACACAGACACGACCAGCCCCTCGTATAGGAGGCATAGATGGCGCTGCTCACAGTTTGATGCCGCCATCACCCGCATCGCAGCCAAACCCCGCTTGGCCTTTGTTATCACCTGGTCTATGTGCTCATTATAAGCAAGGCTTCGATCAAAACGTATCCCCAGGTAATTCATTGCCTGCACTCTTCCACAGTCTCTGAACACAGATTAACACTTGGTGTTGGCGTGTTGACAATATGATTATTCAAAGAGTACCATGTCACTGTTGCCTTTGTTGAGTTGACCATTGCCCCAGCTTCAGCACACCAAGTACTTATGTGTTTGAGTTCGGTTTGCAGTTCCACAGCAACCTGATCTCTATCCTTACCCTGACGATACACTAAAACATCGTCGGCATATGACAATGTCCTCCCCGGTCCAGTGATCTGCTCGCTGGTGATTCTCACAGTGTAGGCGTTGAACGGCACCGGAGATAATGGTGATCGCTGTGGTAGGCCAGGATATATTGTTGTTGGTTCCGAAGTCCAACTGCCACATCTAAAAACTACTTTCCGTTGGAAGAGGGCTGCAGCGATCCAACTAAGGACGAGCGGACTTATCTTGAGTTCAAGAAGCTGAAGCATTAGAAAATCCAATGGTACTCTGTTGTATGCGTCCTCAAGATCAATCGCTCCCAGGGTTGGTGGGAAAACACCTTGCTTCTCTAGCTGACTTGATATTTTTCTGGCAATTAACTTCTCCAGCAGTTTGCCTAATGCATTCTGCATTTCTGCATGGCTATTACACGATATCCCTGAAGTTTTGTGTGGTCTTTGCCAGGCTTAGGCAAGGGAATCAGACAGCTGTGTAACCACGCCTCCTTGATGCTAGCACTCCCTATACTGTTGTTGTATATGTCTGCTAGTTTCTCTAGCTCGTTGTCGGTACACCTATTGATTGGCCCTGGAGCGATTTTTTTTTTTTAAATCTTCGAAGCAGAGCCTTGATTTCTATCACTGCCACTGTGTCTTCATCCGAAATGTTCTGAGTGTTACACCTGTCTGAGGTGACCTCCTTGGCAAGGTTTCGGCCTCCCATGTCTGTCTGGCTGCTCTGCTCTAGATAGCGTTCGAAGAGGGCTTTGCCCTTGTTCTCGTCAGTCCTCTGCCAGATGAAGTCAGCACCTTGGAAGTCAGAAATTCTCTTATTCTTGACTACCCCACTCATGCTTTTATGCAGTCACCAGAACAATTTCAGTGACTTGTCAATGCTTACTCTTTGACATACCTCTGCCCATTTTTCACTTTTAACCACCTTAACTATGTTTGTTTTTAAATTGCTTGCTTTTGTGTGCATCTCTCTTTCTAAGTGCATGCAGGGATTAGGATAGACAAATATGTTCTTCTTGGCGTTTTGCCATTTCCGAACAGCACTACGCTTATCCACCCAGGCCTTCTCCACCTCAAAATTCCACCAGGGTGGCTGCTCCCAACTTTTTTTCCTGCCCTGAAACTTTCTGCGCTTGTCGCGCCTTATTTTGCTCACCACATATTGCCCTGTACTGTCATACTGGAAAGTCTTGACGTTAACTTGTGCTGTCTGGTTCTGCCTTTCTCCACCAATATGCTGCAAGGGTGGTGGTCGCTGCCATGGTACCATAGGGCACCCCATCTACACACTGTAGTGAGTGCAGGGGAAACCAGCGCCAGATCAATAGCACTGTCCTCATCACCTGAGCGGTTTGCTGTTCTGGTGACACAGCCACTGTTGATACAAACCAGGTCAATGGTTTCAAGTGCAGTCTCGAGCTCCTCCCCCTGTGTGTTGGCGGAAATGTTTCCCCGTGATCTGCCTTTAGCGTTGACATCGCCACAGAAAATTAAATTTTTTTCATGACCTAATATGTCACTTAAGCACTGCCACTTCTGGGAATCCACACTCGCATTACATTTATAAACATTAACCAAAACGAATAGTAGACAGGATTGAACTCTGACCACCTGCATTTGTATGTCGTCATTGTCCCAGCTGGACATGTCTAGCTCTGAAGCAACCATACTGTCGCGGATGAGAATCGACATTCCCTGATGTCGCCTGTTGTAGAAACATTTGAAGCCGGACATTTTGAGTAGCTGATCACCCAGTCTCATCTCCTGGAGTGCTACAATGTCGCTCCTGTAAACCAGATTTTCGAGAACAGGGCCCCGTTGTTTTACGCTGGCGCAGTTCCAATATAGGATGCGAGTATGCCTGAGGCCCAGACGGTCACATTTAAGTCTAAAACGTTTTACCCCTCTACGCTTGCGTCGCTTGCGGCCACCACGTTGGCCCCGTCGCCTTGTTTTTTTTTTACTGCCGTCCGCAAAGAACGCATACATTGTCCTGCCATGTTGAAAAGACCGAACACCGCAGAACCACACACGCTGCGCAAATTCACTCAAGGTTTTCTCGCCTCAGTGCACGAAACTCCGTAGCATCGGCTCAGATCTTGAGTAGAAACTCCTGGTTTTACATTTTGGCACAAATATTACACGTAGGAGATGAAAATATCCATCACCTACGCGAAAAAGGTAACGGTCACATAAACAAAACAACCATCCGTCATCATCTTGACCGGAAGTCCTGCATTGGTTGTAAACAAGTGATCTTTTCTAGTTCATTAATAGGCGTTGTCTTCGGACCTCCAGTTATGATTCGCATTCCTTGATTTTGGACTCTACTTATTTTGTTAAAGTTTGTCTTAGCTGCTGTTGCCCAAGCTGCAATGCCATATTCCAGTACTGGCCTCACCCGTCCAGTATATAACTTCTTGAGAACTTTCTCATCTGCTCCCCAAGTTG
The DNA here is from genome assembly GCA_014155875.1 of Cepaea nemoralis. Taxonomy (NCBI): domain Eukaryota; kingdom Metazoa; phylum Mollusca; class Gastropoda; order Stylommatophora; family Helicidae; genus Cepaea; species Cepaea nemoralis. The sequence continues at coordinate 6,180 of JACEFZ010002112.1, forward strand.
TACCAGCATGATTGCCATTCTTTGTTCGATTTTTCTCAACCAACTCATCGTCTCATCTCGTCTTGTTCCTCTTGGTGTCGAAGTGAAGTATAAACTGCGGGAGAGTGCCCGTTTATGGGTTCGTGTATCGAGATTCTCATGGACTCTGCTATTCCCGCTGTGCATCGTTTACCTGGTCAGTCCGATTATACTTCTTTTTTTTCTACGAGCAGTATGAAAATCCATGCCGGCTTGCTAGGTCAGTCGCAGGTTTATGACACAAAAATGACCAAAGGGAGTCCGTCCTCCCTGGTGTGCCAGAGCTCCGTTGACCCATGACCTCGCCGTCATGGTTTCCCGGTCTACACCATGGGGAGGTGGGGTTGACGTGTATAGTCTGCTGATCATCGGCAGGCTACTAATTTTAATTCTTCACCCCTTCTGGGAGAGGCTAGCTGGTCCTAATCCTGCTGCTCTTTGTTGCATGTCACAAAGCCTTCTTTAAACTGGCCGCATGTCGTCACCGTGTTCATCTTTACTGTGATGTCAACGCGCTTTACACTCCTGACGTCCTTAACAACAATATTGACAGGTTACAAGACAATGACATGGTTATTGTAATTTCCATCACACTTTTAAGGGTTTCATGTGAAACCCCATCGCATGTTGTTCGTGTGTGTGTGTGTGTGTGCGTGCGTGTGCGCGCGCGCATGTGTGTGTGTGTTTGTTGGTGACGGCTAGTTGCCCCAACGTCCTATGTTTTCCGTAATTGTGTTCTGTAAAGCGGATTTACTTCGTTTTATTTCATATTGTTTACATATCCACAGCTTTACCCCAATTCCGCTAATTATAGACATGGTCTGTGGAAACTGGGAAGTCCGGGCATTGTTGATGCAGAGGTCGACAAAGGGAGAAATTAGTGGTTGGCTGACAATGTTCACCGGAAGAGAAACAGCCGTCAAACTGTTTAAGAACCATGTGGATAGTGGAGAAGTATCTTCGCCTGCGCTGCACAGCATCGCAAGGTATAGTGATTATTATCAACATGGCGGATAGGCATTTGAATAGTTAAGGCCTCTGGGGTGTGTACGCTTGTGGTTACGGTTTGCTTATGCATTTTCCTAATATTGGACTGGTAATACATGGTTCCGTCGCATTGCTACTGAATGAGTGCGTGGTGCGACACTGTAAGCTGTGAATTTCGTGTGGAATGCTTTTACATCTGTCCGCGGTTGTTTGTAGCGTGAACTGCATGTTCGGAACGATGGCGCCGTCGATCGCTGAATTTACTGGTTTGCCTTTACGGTTCACGAGTGCATTCTTCAGGAGACTCCTGGGAATCGTCGCTGGAGCTACGGAGTTCGTGTTTTGTGCGACGATTTCGGCGGGTCGCCCTATGGAAAAAGACCGAGCTATATGAGATACAACTCGGGTCAAAGAAGTCATTCTAGTGACTGTCGCTTCCAGAGACGATGAACTGTATTTTTCGTGGAGGACCTTTGTGTTGACATAATGGCGGCGGCATTGTGCATAGTATGCCTGTGAGGGCTGTTGGTTTGTCGCGACTCCTGTCTGTTCCATTTTTCACATGGGGAAGTGAGGAGCATGTTGTGTGATATTCACTGGCACAGGAATGGAGGATAATGGGGACGACCCATTGCCCTGAAGTTGGCACTGCGACTAACTGACCCACTGACTGACTAACTAACTAACTAACTAACTAACTAACTAACTAACTAACTAATAACTAACCAACTAACTAACTAACTATATAACTAACTAATAATCTAACTAACTAACCAACCAACTAACTAACTATCTAACTAACTAATAACTAACTAACTAACTAATTACCTAACTAACCAACTAACCAACTAACTAGCTGTTATGTTTGCTAGGCAACCATCAACAAATAATTGTCGCCTGTTTCTTCTCTACAGGGCGGGCAGTGACTTATTCCTCTGTATTGTCAGAGATTGTGATGTCTGGGAGACACATGAACCAGCAGAGGGGATTAGGTAATTTATACAGTGACACTTAGCGATCAGATTATTAGAGTGTTGAAATGTTTGTCTTTCTGTCTGCTTGTCTGTCCTTCACTCTGCTTCACTGTTTTCCTGCCTACCTGCCTGTCTATATGTACATACGCACGGATATCTCTCTCTCTCTCTCTGTCTCTGTCTCTGTCTGTCTCTCTCTCTCATCTCTCTCTCTCTCGTCATCTCTCTCTCTCTCTCTCTATATATATATATATATATATATATATATAGTATATATATATATATATATATATATGGTCTTAGTCAGATATGACTGAGCTACCTGTCGTGTCCTCCTTTAAAGTGTCGTCCCTGGAGTGAGGAGATCCGACACCCACATTATAATATTATTTTTTCCCTCTCAATATTCTGGAGAATCCACCAGCTTCCGTCCAACACACTCCATCAGCCTATGGACACCTTTTCCTATCACTCTCACACTGTCGTACTATGCCCCCTTCTCATACTTCCCCAACGCAACATACTCAACAACTCTTGCTTCTAGAAATTAATAAAGAGTAATTTATTAAAATAAAAGTGTAACGTGTATGAGACGTGTATGCGAAGAAAATGTGTGACGTGTTCTATAAAGTGTGTAGACTCTGTCTCTCAGACATCAACTCAGTCAGCTGATCACAGCAAAGATAGACCACAGCACGTTACGTCAGAACAAGTACGTCTCACCCGTTGCCGGAACCATCTTGCCGGATAATGCTTTGCCTCTGTAGACCTCTGGTAATCCAATTTCATGAACATCCGAAATAGACACCGGTGGTATTAAGAGTTAATCAGGGACCGGTTGCACTCTACACAATGTCCGTTCCTAATGTTCCTAAACAAACTGCACAAGTCTTTTGCAGTGTGTACGCAGTTAGTTAGTTAGTTAGTTAACAGATCATCCTCGTTGCACATCGAACCACTCAGTTCATAAGTGCTAATTACTAATGTTAATTGTTACTGTACTAACACTAGGTACTATTAGCCGGTTCTCGGTTCGTTACTACTGTCTGATGCTGTGTGGTGCATCAGTACGCATCCCTCACTTTGGTGAATCAACCTGCTTTTAGCTTTCAGTTACGTTCTGTCTGCACTTTATTGATGGTTGAACTGGTGTTCTTCAGAAAGGGTTTTTTAATTCTTTCCCAAAACTTGTAGAGTTTCCTTGGATCTGGTAGGGAACCTAGGATAGAAACAACACATCTGGTGATAGTACTAGTCACTGATCCCTTCGGCTGAGTGTAAGCCTATCACCTTGCTTAATGATCTTTAGCTAACTAGACTTAGTCATAGAGCAGATTAGCTACCCACCTAGAGTCGAATCAGGCTATGACAAAGAAAAAATATCAGCAAACAGAATGCGGAACCCCGCCCACCAGGGACACCTACGGGAAGATCCCAATTATCCTTCATTACTCAACTAGTAAAGCTTATCAACACTTCACTAATCTATTCTAGCTAACCGAGCCAAGTATCACTTCCCTACTCTAGCTAGTTTCCACTAACAGTGCTAATCATCACACTATAGTTAACAAGGCTACTGCCTAAAGTAATTATAACGAATATATTATAATAGGTTATACCTTAAATGGCACTCCTGCAGTCCTATCAATCATATCTACATCTGCCATTATAGGCACGTGTAAAATTAAGTCCCTAATTAACACACGGTAGATATTATTTCCACTAGGCGCTGCCGTGCCCTGGCACTCTGACTAAAGCATAATTTCAAGTCCTCCCTAGCTGGTCCCAACTCGAGTTTATATGGCAAACTACCCCAGTCAAGAACTATTTTCCTGGCTTTAGTCCAGTCAAAGTTGTCATCAATAGTTTAGATTCTCAAAACAAGCCAGCAAGTTTCTGTATACCCCCAACAACAGTTGCAAATAACCCCGTCAATCTTCTCGGTGCTCCGGAAACCAAGAATTGACATATGTACTGTCACTTCCGTGCTAAGTACTTCCGTTGTCCCTCTGATATGTTTTATGACTTGTCAAGGTGATATTTGATTCAGCGCACTCACTTCCTCCTCACTCACCACCAATTTTGTATATGGGCTGACCCCACTGCTTCCATTTGTATTCAAATGTTGACAAACTGTCACGGCGCTGTCTCCATCACCACCAAATGTTTCAAAATCCGTTAGAGATTTACACGTGCAGCTACAAATATTGTCCTGAGATTTTGACATCCGCTGTGTTTTTCCAGTTAGTAAAAATAGATGTCGCTGGCTGATCGTCCGCGTAATCAGAAAATCCTCCGTAATAATCAACCGGATAAACACACGGTTTCATTTTGTGACATAGGCCCCCTCCTAAGAGAGTAGTCCATCTCACTCTTCTCCACCGTGAGTTTAATCCAGATGATTCATTCTTCTTCTTCAGGAGCTGGGTGTCTTGACAAGAAATCCGCTCCAACATTTTCCTTCCCAGGAATGTACTCTACTGTGAAATTATACGGTTGAAGTAACAACGACCACCGCATCAAACGTGCGTTGAGCTTCTGAGAAGTAGCCAGGAACATCAGGGGCTGATGATCTGACTGGACCCGAAACTTAACTCCATACAAATATGGCTGAAATGTTTGCACTGCCCATACGAGGGACAAGCATTCTCTCTCGACGGTTGAATAATTCCTCTCCGCCTGTAGAAGTTTCTTACTTGCGTATGCCACAGGTTTCAAAACCGAAGCATCGTCTTTTCCTTCCTGTAATAAAGCGGCTCCAATTCCAATCGCACTTGCATCCGTTCTCAACACAAATGGTTTGGAAAGGTCAGGGAGCTGTAATACAGGTTTGCTGACCAAGGCCTCCTTTAACTGACTATAGGCATTCTCACATTCTGGTGTCCAAATGATTTGATCCGGTAATCCCTTTTTCAAGGTTTCCGTCAACGGAGCTCCCAGTTCAGTGAAATGTGGGATAAATTTGTGGTAGAACCCACACAACGAGAGAAAAGATCGCACATCCTTCTTCGTTTTTGGCCTTGGTGCATTACTGATTTTCTCCAGGTTCTTCTCTTCTGGAACAATGTGTCCTGGAGTGATGGTGTGACCTAGAAATTCCAGAGTTTGGTAACCAATCATGCACTTGGTTGGACGAGCAGTAAGCCCTGCTTCCTTGAGTCTATTAAACACTCTCTCCAAGGATTGTAAGTGGTCATCCAAGCTGTCACTGGAAATCAGAATATCATCCATGAATGAGATGATGGACGGATCCTGTAACGGATCTAGTAAAGTCCTCATCATGCGTGTAAACACACTAGGTGCATTGCTGAGTCCAAAGGGCATGACCTTGAATTCGTAGTGTCCACTGGGTGTACTGAAAGCTAACAGTGGTCGAATCTCCGGTTTGACTGGTATCTGATAGTACCCCCGACTCAGATCCACCTTTGAAAAGTACCGAGCCTTATGGAGCCTAGCGAATAGCTGAGTGGGATTCGGCAAAGGTTCCACCTGAAACTGTGTATGACTGTTCAGCAGTCGGTAATCTATACACAACCTGTGTTCTCCACTTGGTTTGCGTAACAAAACTACCCCCGCATTGTATGGGGATGTGGATGGTGCAATCACGTCATCCTCCAGCAGTTTTTTTATTTCCTCCTCCAGGGCCTTTTCTTTAGAGAATGGCACTGGGTAAACCTTCTGACGAACCGGCTCCTGTGTGGTCAAAGTCATCTCAAACTCCACCAACCTCGTTCGTCCTGGTTTATCAGTCAGTATCTCCTTATGAGACTTGAGAACCTGGGTTATCTTTTCCCTCTCCTGTGAGGTCAGATCAGGGTTCACTTGTACATCCCTATAGGTTTCCTGGTGTACCTAAGGGATATTCCCTGCCCTCGCTGGTTCCCACTTCTGTCTCCACTGCAACTGCCATTGCCATGAGGTGAGCTGCCTTGTCTCCGGGTCTCTCTTCGTATTTCCGCAAGAGATTGATATGGAAAATCTTCGACTTTCCCCGGATCCGGATTTGATAGTTGGTTCTGGATATTACCCTTTCCACGGGAAATGGTCCTTGCCAACCTATCTCCAGTTTGTTGTTTCCCGTTGGGAGTAACAACAAGACTTTATCTCCTACCTCTAGAGATCTTTCTTTAGACCTACGGTTGTAGTAAGCCGCATGTCTTTTCCTGGCCTTTTTCAAGTTTTGATTTGCCAGAGTCCATCCCTTGTGGAGTTTTTCTTTCAGTTCCTCCACGTATTGATAGGATGAGATCACTTCTTCTGACGTCCCCTCTTCAGTCCAACTCCTCAACATGGCTTCCAACGGTCCTTTGATTGGACGACCAAACAGCAACGTAGCGGGTGGTAGTCCTGTTGAGCCATGAGGAACTTCCCGATAGGCAAAGAGTGCTGCTGGGATATATTCATCCCACCTATCAGGTTTTTCCTGCGCTAGTTTCCTGAGCATTGTCATCAACGTGCCGTTGAAACGCTCTACTTGTCCATTGGCTTGAGGGTGGTAAGGGCTGGTATGTATGTGGTTAGAGTGAAACACCCTAAATACCTCCTCCATGAGTTTTCCACAAAACTGAGATCCATTGTCCGTCAGAATTTGATCCGGAAAGCCTAATCTGGTAAAGGCCTCCATCAGTGCGTCCGCCACTCTTTTCGAGTCAATCGTGGTCAACGGTATAGCTTCACCCCACATTGTACAGCAATCCACCATTGTGAGTATATACATGTTCCTCTTCCTAGTCCTGGGAAGTGGACCCACGATATCGATGGCTACCCTCTCGAAAGGAGAGTTCATGATGGGCATCTCACCCAACATCACCGGTGCTGTCCAGTGTTTCGGTGCCACCCTCTGGCACTCAGGGCATGACTTCACATACCGACGCACATCATCTGTCATTCCCGGCCAATAGTAGTGGCAGGAAATCCGCTGCATGGTGGCGGCAATACCCATGTGTCCACTAAAGGAGATGGTATGCCCCATATGAAGAATCTGGGACCGATGAGCTTTCGGGACGACCAACTGACCGTATAGGTTGTCTCCCCTTCCTGCTCTCCTGTAGAGTATCCTATTCTTCATGTAGTACTGCCCCCGTCCTGGTGGATCAGCACTTTTCTGCAGCTTTTTGTAGCAAGGACGTAAAGTATCATCCTCACTCTGGGCAGTTCGTAGCTCCCCCGGCATTGGGTTAGTCACAATTGCGTCTGCCTCTTCCGTTTTCGTCTGAGAGCGAGTCTGCATTGCTCCCATATGGATTGGCTCCCTGGGCATTCCCAGAAAGACATACCGGCAACCTAGGATGACTGGAAAAATGGGATCGGTCAATACAGCGGCCTTGATGGTGCCGGTGACGTACCTTGACCGAATCTCCACATTAGCAATGGGCAACTTCATGGTTACAGCACTCTTCTGTGCAGGCTGTATATCCAATGTTTCACCTGTGAATTGTTCTGGATGTACCAGATCCGCAGAAATCACGGCCTCCCCGTCCAGTCCTGTGTCGTATAAACACTCCACTTGACGACCGTTAACCTCTACCAATTCCACTACAGGTGGTTTTTCCTGGTCTGGAGTCTCTTCCTCGGCCTCGACCTGTTCGGTGGGCTCCACCTTAGGTTTCCCTGAGCACACGACGAATTGAGTGTCTCCTGACTTTTCCCTGCAGTCAATAGCATTGTGCGTATTCGACTGACATTGGTTGCACCATTTCCCTGTCCTAGATTTTCTATTGTCGGACTTGAATGAGCTCTCCTGGTGGCGAGCTTCCTTGTTGACCTTGGCATTTTCCGTGACAACCTCCTTGGAAGTCACTTGACATGCTGCAAAGTGAGGGTTCTTAGCCTTCGATTTGCAGTCCCTCGTATTGTGAGAGGGTGACTTACAAATTGAACACCACTTCTCCGACCACGGTCGTTTAGGTGTAGAGCTTGAAGTGCTCTTGCTTCCCTCCTTCTTCTTCTCTGAATTATCCTCTGATTTTTGCACATAAGGTTCCCACTTTTTGGTTCCTGAGTTTTTGGCTTTCTTCTTGTCATGTTTCTCTTGACTTTTGGTGTTGGTGGAAAGGTTTTCCCCTGCCTCCCCATGTACCTCGACGAACCGTTCTGCTAATTTATTCACGAGGTCAATACGTTCCGCTCCTTGTTCTCCCAGGAACGTCCTGAGAGGTTTAGACATTTGCTTCTTCAGCTGGTCGACCACCATGAGCTCTTCCAGACTCTCATAGTCATGTGCGAACCCAGCCAAATCCATCCACTTATGGAGATAAGATTTAAGACGCAAACTGTAGGCGGCAAACAACTCTCCCGGTTCTCGTTTCGCTGCTCGAAATTTTTTCCGGTAGGTATGTGACGTAACCTCGAATCGTTTCAGCAGAGCCGTCTTTAACTCATCATAATTGTTCTCATGTCCTGGTGGCAGGCGAGTATAAACCTCGTATCCCGTCCCGCGTAATCCCTGGGATAGCTTAAGATTCCATTTGTTACGCTCCAGACCCATAGCAACTGACATAGCCTCGAAGCGTTGAAGGTATTGATCAATCTTCTCTTTGTCCTCCTCGTAGACCGCTAAAGGAAACTTCATAGCATGGTACCCATGTCCACCTACTGGTGTTGATCCTGGGATGGAGGAACCTCCAACTGCTCCCTCAGTTTCTCCATTAGATTGACTCTTCAACTCGAGTTCCCTCATCCGGTACTCGTGCTCCCTTTTCTGTGCTTCCTGTTCAGCTTCTAATTTCCTAGCTGTTTGCTCAGCTTCAAATTTCTTAGCTGCTTGCTCAGCTTCCAATTTCTTAGCTGCTTGTTCCAACTCCATCCTTCTCAATTCCAGCTCGGCCTTTCGATCATCCCTTTCTGCTTGACGATACTCTCTCTCCACTTCCTGTATGTAATCCGTTAGAGCAGAACCCGCCAATCCCATTTCTTCCCCCTTTGCCTTTAATTCTGCTGTGCTAAGTTTAGGGGTGGCCATTATACAGAGAGGTAAGCTAGCAGGTCTAGTACAATATAACTGCAAATTACTATACAGATATATGAACAAGTACTATAAATCTAGATATTACCACACACAGTACATTCACTCAGTGACAAGAGTAGAATCAGGACCACAGACCTATGCAGACGTGTGAAGTGTGAACAGGTAAGATATTAGTCCTAACCCCTATCCACATTCACTCTAGCTGGATTCTCCAAAATGATATCTCCCTCTTATAACTAAGGATCCCGTGTCAAAAGACCACGTTGTCAGAAGATCCCACTGTCAAAGGTTCCTGCTTGCAGGAGATCTCGCTGTCCAAGGATTCCGTTTACGGGAGATCCCGCTGTCCAAGGATCCCGTTTACGAGAGATCTCGTTGTCCAAAGATCACGTTTACGATAGATCCCGCTGTCCAAAGATCACGTTTACGAGAGATCCCACTGTCCAAATATCACGTTTACGAGCCCCCAATAATGTCGTGTCCTCCTTTAAAGTGTCGTCCCTGGAGTGAGGAGATCCGACACCCACATTATAATATTATTTTTTTCCCTCTCAATATTCTGGAGAATCCACCAGCTTCCGTCCAACACACTCCATCAGCCTATGGACACCTTTTCCTATCACTCTCACACTGTCGTACTATGCCCCCTTCTCATACTTCCCCAACGCAACATACTCAACAACTCTTGCTTCTAGAAATTAATAAAGAGTAATTTATTAAAATAAAAGTGTAACGTGTATGAGACGTGTATGCGAAGAAAATGTGTGACGTGTTCTATAAAGTGTGTAGACTCTGTCTCTCAGACATCAACTCAGTCAGCTGATCACAGCAAAGATAGACCACAGCACGTTACGTCAGAACAAGTACGTCTCACCCGTTGCCGGAACCATCTTGCCGGATAATGCTTTGCCTCTGTAGACCTCTGGTAATCCAATTTCATGAACATCCGAAATAGACACCGGTGGTATTAAGAGTTAATCAGGGACCGGTTGCACTCTACACAATGTCCGTTCCTAATGTTCCTAAACAAACTGCACAAGTCTTTTGCAGTGTGTACGCAGTTAGTTAGTTAGTTAGTTAACAGATCATCCTCGTTGCACATCGAACCACTCAGTTCATAAGTGCTAATTACTAATGTTAATTGTTACTGTACTAACACTAGGTACTATTAGCCGGTTCTCGGTTCGTTACTACTGTCTGATGCTGTGTGGTGCATCAGTACGCATCCCTCACTTTGGTGAATCAACCTGCTTTTAGCTTTCAGTTACGTTCTGTCTGCACTTTATTGATGGTTGAACTGGTGTTCTTCAGAAAGGGTTTTTTAATTCTTTCCCAAAACTTGTAGAGTTTCCTTGGATCTGGTAGGGAACCTAGGATAGAAACAACACATCTGGTGATAGTACTAGTCACTGATCCCTTCGGCTGAGTGTAAGCCTATCACCTTGCTTAATGATCTTTAGCTAACTAGACTTAGTCATAGAGCAGATTAGCTACCCACCTAGAGTCGAATCAGGCTATGACAAAGAAAAATATCAGCAAACAGAATGCGGAACCCCGCCCACCAGGGACACCTACGGGAAGATCCCAATTATCCTTCATTACTCAACTAGTAAAGCTTATCAACACTTCACTAATCTATTCTAGCTAACCGAGCCAAGTATCACTTCCCTACTCTAGCTAGTTTCCACTAACAGTGCTAATCATCACACTATAGTTAACAAGGCTACTGCCTAAAGTAATTATAACGAATATATTATAATAGGTTATACCTTAAATGGCACTCCTGCAGTCCTATCAATCATATCTACATCTGCCATTATAGGCACGTGTAAAATTAAGTCCCTAATTAACACACGGTAGATATTATTTCCACTAGGCGCTGCCGTGCCCTGGCACTCTGACTAAAGCATAATTTCAAGTCCTCCCTAGCTGGTCCCAACTCGAGTTTATATGGCAAACTACCCCAGTCAAGAACTATTTTCCTGGCTTTAGTCCAGTCAAAGTTGTCATCAATAGTTTAGATTCTCAAAACAAGCCAGCAAGTTTCTGTATACCCCCAACAACAGTTGCAAATAACCCCGTCAATCTTCTCGGTGCTCCGGAAACCAAGAATTGACATATGTACTGTCACTTCCGTGCTAAGTACTTCCGTTGTCCCTCTGATATGTTTTATGACTTGTCAAGGTGATATTTGATTCAGCGCACTCACTTCCTCCTCACTCACCACCAATTTTGTATATGGGCTGACCCCACTGCTTCCATTTGTATTCAAATGTTGACAAACTGTCACGGCGCTGTCTCCATCACCACCAAATGTTTCAAAATCCGTTAGAGATTTACACGTGCAGCTACAAATATTGTCCTGAGATTTTGACATCCGCTGTGTTTTTCCAGTTAGTAAAAATAGATGTCGCTGGCTGATCGTCCGCGTAATCAGAAAATCCTCCGTAATAATCAACCGGATAAACACACGGTTTCATTTTGTGACACTACCGTATAACAGTAGACGGTACTACCTGCTTTCTGTTATCGCCGAACGTTGGGCAGCGCTTACCGAACCCGACACCCCACATTGTGCCAACGGCTTCGGGCGGAAGAGCTCAATTGGGAGGGTACAAGCCTTACCCTGGTGAGAAGAAATGCAACCTAAAAACAAAGTGTCATGGCAGGGCAGACCAGGCCCTAAGCCTTGGTTGGCGGCTGGTCTAGGATCGAAGCTCCGACAGGCGGACAGTTAGAGTATTGCTTTGCTGATCCGGCGGCTTCTGCAGCTTGTCTTGTTCCAGATGTAGAGATGTTACCTTTCCTCTGGAGTGAACTAGGCTGGCCGAGAGAGGGATCATGCTGCATGGGCAACACATGATCTCTATATTTTAGCCCAGGCTTTGTGCTATGGAGAGGCAAAACCTCCATCCCTTACAAACTATCGTCTGTCAAGACGGCAAGGTGCCAATGAATGATATTTGGGATCTGTGTGTGTGTGTGTGAGGTGATTTCTTTCAACTTGTGCTTTCTGGCATATTGTTGGTTGTTTCGTTTCCTGTGATTTTTGCGTTGTCCTTGTGTGGTATTGCTCTCTTACCACAATGTAATATACGCGTAAATAAAAAAAACAAAAAAACAAACAAACAAACGAATTGAAACAAATGTCTCGGAACTGTCATCACATCTGATATGCGGTGCCTTGAAGAGATTATCACAAGAATCGCTATTGCGAAGGTAACCTTTTACCAGATGGAAAAAATACTGACCAATAAAAACGTGTCGATTGTAACGGGAAACAGAGTGTCCAAGTGCTACATAGAATCCGTACTTTTGTATGGATGTGAAGCGTGGACAATGAGCAGACACGTTGAGAAACATATAATGGCTGTGGAACTGTGGTGTCCGAGGAAAATGCAAAGAATACCATGGACAGACAGAAAACAATGGCATTGTCCTACAAGAAGCAACTGAGAACCATAAACTGATGACAGAATTAAACGTAGACAGTCACAATTTTTCGGGACACATTGTAAGAAGAAATAAATGAGAGAACTTGGTGACAACTTGCAAGACTGGGGGAAAAAGAACAAGGGGGAGGCAGAGAACCAAATATCTGTATGGTTTGGTCACGTGGCATGGTCGAGACAAAAACACTGAGCTGATCCACGACTCTGGTGATCGTGTGAGATGGCGAAACATGACCGCCCACGCTTGTTGGCATAGCACATGATGATAATGATTGTTTTCTTCCTTGTTACCTTCTTGATATGTCTGGTCAATTTCACACGTTTCCACTGTTTGGCGCTGTCAAGTTTCCTCTTCTTCTTCTCATCGTGCCTTTCTTTCAGCTAGCGATTCACCTATACTTGATCCTGGGTGGTCAACGTCTCACCTCACCATCTCATCATGTTCCTCTTGTACCTTGCGGTGTCAAGGTGAAGTATAAACAGCGGGAGAGTGCTCGTGTATGGGCTTCATATATCGAGGTTCCCACGGTCTATGTAATTCCGTCTATCCATCGTTTACGTGGCCGGCCTCTTTCCTCTGCTTCCGTCTGGTCTGTACATCATTGCTTGTTGACAGTTGTGTGCAGAGGGGGGTGCGACGGCCTCGGGCATCCAGCCGGCAGGGGGGCATCCAATTAGGGAGAGGGGGCAGCACAGTGCAGTGGGAGGGGAGGAGGAATGAACTAGGGAAAGAACAATTTAGGGGCCTCCAATCAAGGGGTTGGTCCCGGCATCAAAGAATCTCTGCACGCCACTGCTTGTTGAGGGTATACTGTTAGTTGGGGATCTACTTATATGGCTGTTTAATCTGCTGTTTTCTGATAAAATCTAGCACTGCTATAATCCCAATTTTAGTCCCGATGTCTTCATTTCTGATTTTCTCTCTTCTTGACACATTGAGTATTCTTCTCAGGAATCTCATTTCTCTTGTTGTGATGTTTTTCTCCTTTTCTGTCATTGTCCAGGTTTGGCATTGGTAGAATAGAGTTGGTAGGAAGATTGTGTTGTAAAATGCTTTCTTAGTGGCTATTGATACATGTTTGTTCTTTAGGATTGGTGCCATTTGCTCAGTTAGTTGGTGTGCCTTATTGCATCTATTTTCGATCTCGTCTTCTGATTTACCATTTGATGATATTATATTTCCTAGGTAATTGAAGTTCTTTTAACTTTATTCAGAGGGTGTTTACTGTGCTTTCTTCTTTGGTTATAGTCATTGCCTTTGTTTTACTTGTGCTAATTTTCATGTTATGTTCCATACACACTTCGTTCAGACTATTTATGTGGTCTTATAATTTTGATTCTAATTTTGCTATTAATGCTTGATCGCCCGCAAATAAGAGTTCTGTAATGGTTTGATTTGCCGTTGGTTCTTCTTCTGTGTTCTGTTCTTCATGCGGTGTTGTGACGGTCTCTTTTTAGTTGCTTTCTTCACAAATGCTGTCTATATAGGTTATGAACAAGAGGGGGGACAACCTTGTCGTACTCCGGATCTTATGGTGAAGGGTTCTTAGTATCCTCCATTTGTTCTTACTGTGCATTCACTGTTGGTGTATAAGCTTCAACATACGTTGTTATATGTGTAGTCACTCCATATCTTTTAAGGATTTCCCACAGCTTGTTTCTATCAACTCTATCGCATGCCTTTTCTTGGTCGACAAAGGCTAAGTAGAGTATCTCATTACATTCGATTCATGTTTCCATTAGTTGTGTAAGAGCAATGACGGCTTCTGTGCATCCTTTGTTTTTCCTAAATACAAGTTGTGTTTCGCTGAGCTAGGGTTCTATTATAGGTCGTAGTCTTTTCTGTAGAATTTCCCAGAATATTTTCCCTGTATGACTCAAAAGGGAAATGCTTCTGTGTTGCGTAAAGTCTCTTGTACTGCCTTTGTATTTCCAAATTGGGATAATTATGGCGCTTCCATAGTCTCGTGGTGTCTGTTCTTCTATCCAAACATGGTTAAATAGTGTTTGTAACAATGCTGTTCCTACTTCTCTTGCAATCAACTACCGCATGGATGGAAAGCTGTTCAATCTAAGAATGCTGAGAGCCAAAACCAAAACTAACAGCGACACCGTTAGAGAACTGCTGTTTGCTGATGATTGCGCTCTATACGCCAACTCAGAGGCGGACATGCAACATAATGTTTCAGCTTTCTCATATGCCTGTACCAATTTTTGGCTCAATGTCAACTTGGAGAAGACTGTAGTTATGTACCAACCAGCTCCAGGGATTAATCACACTGTGCCGAATATCAAAGTGAATGGTCATAGACTAAGTGTTGTGGACAAATTCACCTATCTTGGCAGCACTGTGTCACAAGCTGCCACAATTGATGACGACGTGAATGCTAGAATCTCCAAGGCCAGTGCGGCCTTTGGCAGACTGTACAAGAATGTATGGGACAGAAATGGAATAAGCCTGCAAACAAAGCTAAAAGTCTTTAAAGCAGTTGTATTATCTACACTGCTATATGCTTTTGAAACATGGACTGTTTATCAGCGATATGCTAGGAAATTAAACCACTTTCACACAATCTGCCTTAGGAAGCTATTGAAGATTAAATGGCAATACAAGATCCCTGACACTTAAGTTCTAGAAAGAGTGTCCATGCCCAGTATCCACACTCTGCTAATAAAGAATCAGATTCGATGGGCTGGTCACTTAACTCGTATGCCAGATCACAGGTCCCTAAACGATTTTTTACGGCGAGCTGCGTTGTGGTAAACGCTCCCAAGGCGGCCAGAGGAAACGCTTTAAACACACTGAAAATCTAACTGAAAACTTTTGGAATTCATCATGACACCTGGGAGCCTGCTGTTAAAGACCGCAATTCGTGGCGTGCATCATTAAATAAGGGTGCAGTCACTTGTGAAGCAACCAGGACTATAAGAGCTGTGAAGAAAAGGCTGAACAGAAAAACCACTGCAGGAGATCCTCCTCCTGGCACGTCAAGCATTCTTTGCTCACATTGTCAATGAACATTTCGAGGCAAAATAGGCCTTATCAGCCATCTTAGAACTCACGCTCATACTTTCAACCCCACTGGATGCAATGAATGGTCATCATCATTCTTGAAGGACAAACAAAATAACTTCTCTTGCTGATTTAATTAGTTCATTTGTTATTTCGCCGTGTCCCGGTGATTTATTCAGTGGTGCATCTGACAGCTTCTATAATGTCTTCTTTTAGTATGTCTGGTTCTAGTCCTTCTATGGCATTTGTGTCAATTTCTTGGATTCCTGTGGCATTTGGTGGAATATTTAGAAGTTGTTCGAAGTGCTGCTTCCATCTGTCTAATATTTGTATTTGTTCACTTATTGGTTCTTCTTTTTCGTTGTTAATTATTTCAGTTGGGTCAAAGTGTTCAATCCTGGTTCTCATTGCACTAATATTTTTGTAGAAGTTTCTAGTTGCCTCCTTTAGTTTTTATTTAGGGTTTCTCCATATTCTTTCCAGTCTTTTTTTTTTTATTTGTTTCACTCTTTATTATTCTAGTCGCATGTCTTCTTGCTATTCTATATTCGATGTAATCACGTTACGTGTTAGCTTTTCACCCACTTTTTATACTTTCCTTTTTGTCTTTTACAGCTGTCTTTACTTCGGCGTTCCACTAACTTGTTATTTCTTTATCTCGTGTGTTGCATTTTTTAATGGATCCACGATTTATTTTTGCAAGGTCTACGTCTGTTTCCCCTATATCCCACATGTCGTGTTATCTTTAGTGTCTGTTTTCTATTTCGAATTTGTTTGTTTGTTTGTTTGTTTTTTTTTTTTTTTTTTTTTTTTCTCGTTTCCTTGCTTGAACTCAAGCATTGTCCATACACATGCTACTACTCCTAGGGTGCTGGACCGATTATTGAGAATGGATTAGCTTTCTTAGTTGCCAGTATTTCTCGCCATCAGGCGAACTCACTCCGACTTCTGGGGTATTTGTAATTTACGTCCCCAAGTCAAGGACGAGAAGTCAACATTTTAGTTATCCTGGTTACAGTTGTTTCTTGATCGTCTTCATTTTCTGTTTCTTTCTTCTCTTCTGAAAGTTCGATTTTGTCTGGGTTTTATTGCTCTCTCCATCGGTGCCTCTTTGATTATCTTTTTTGACAGGTTCGATCTGTGCTCTGTCTAAATCTCCTAGTAGTTTCCGTGGGGTTTCTTCTGTCTGTGCCGTGATTTCAACCGTTTGTACCATTGCTGGATCGACAGAGTTCGTACTTTGTGCGACGCTATCACAGGCCGCCCTGCGGAAAGAGACAGAGTCGATTCATTTGCTTTGTAGATTCTTTAAACTCTTTCCTGGTAAATATGGCATCCTGTTGTCGATAGCGCGCCAGCAATTGTGAATCAAAGTTCCAGTATAAGCTTTCAAAAACAAAAATTCCGAATTCGGTCTCATTCAACCTGCTTC
This sequence comes from Cepaea nemoralis, assembly GCA_014155875.1. NCBI lineage: Eukaryota > Metazoa > Mollusca > Gastropoda > Stylommatophora > Helicidae > Cepaea > Cepaea nemoralis. Next base: position 23,023 of record JACEFZ010002112.1, read on the forward strand.
CTCGGGGTTGGTTATTGTTGAGATCCGTTGTGTTTGTGGGTTTTTAGCCCTGTTTTTCGAGCTAGAATTCCATGAGACAATTCCTGGGCATAAATTCCGAGAACATGTGTTGCCCTTGCAGTATGATCCCTATCTCGGCCTTGCTTGTTTACTCCAGAGCAGGGGTTGGGCAAACTACGGCCCGCGGGCCGCATGCGGCCCGCAAAGTGATATTATGCGGCCCGCGAGGGCATTTAGAAATAAAAAAAATTTAATTCGTTTTTAAGTTATTTTGTTGAATTTTACAGAATTTCATGTACCGTTATGATGAGTGTCAATAACAAACGTATGATTGAAGATGAATGCCGTGTTTTAATGATGAATGGACAACTAAATACTGTTTTATAAAAGTTGGTAACAAATCGGTTTGCTTGTTGTGTCGTGAATCAGTGGCTGTCTTCAAGGAGTACAAGAAGACATTATCAAACAAAACATTCCGATTTCGGATACAATTTAACGACCGAAGAGAAGGAAGGGAAATGCCTTGAGTTGGTGAAACATTTGGAGAAACAGCAAACTGTTTTCATTAATTAGTCTTCAATTCAAGATGCTGCAATTGATGCTAGTCTTGTGCTGTCACACAGAATTCTAAAACAGAACAAGCCATTTTCTGATGGCGAGTTCATCAAGGAATGTTTGCTAGATGCAGCAAACATTATGTGTCCAGAACAAAACAAAACAGATTTGACAACATTACTTTATCAAGGAGAACTGTGGTCAGACGTGTTGACAAGATCAGTGACAATTTGATGCATAAACTTCAAGATGCAAGTAAACAATTTTTGTGGTACTCTCTTGCATTGGATGAGAGTACCGATATACATGATACTGCCCAATTATTGATATTTATACGTGGAACATTTCTTTCAAACTCACTGAAGAGTTACTGAGTGTTGAGTCACTCAAAGACACAACCATAGGCCATGATACATTCAATGCTGTTGCTAACTGTATTAAAGAACTGGGTTGGTTTGGAACAAGACGGCAAGTGTTACAACTGACGGAACTCGTGCTTTGACTGGAAAAAATGTAGGTCTGGTGAAGTTGATAAGTGGTCAGATTAAAGCAGAATATCCAGACCACACACTATTACCACTTCACTGTGTGATTCATTAAGAAAGTATGTGTAAAACGGTTTTGAATATCAAGCATGTTATTGACCCAGTTGTCAGTGTCATCAACCTCATCAGATCAAGAGGACTTAATCACAGACAATTCAAGTCAGTACTTGACGATTTGGAAACTGAACATTCCGATGTCCTGAACCACACCAATGTTCGATGGCGGAGTTTAGGCAAGGTGTTGAGGCGAGTGTGGGAACTCAGAAAAGAAATAGTGATGTTCCTAGAGATGAAGGGCATTGCATGTGACTTTAATACTAACATTGTCAATAAAGAGTGGCAGTTAGACTTTATGTTTGCCATTGACATTATGGAAAAGTTAAATGAACTGGATGTCAAACTTCAGGGCAATGGTGTGTTTGCACATGAATTTTATGTATATGTAAGATCATTTCAGGCAAAACTCTCACTGTTCTCCAGACAAGCAAGTGAAAAAAAGATTTTGTTACTTCCCTTTGCTGAAACAAGAAACCATTTCTGGTGAAATGACTGAAAAATACAAAGCCCAATTAGATGCATTGATTGAAGAATTTGGATGGAGATTCCAAGATTTCAAGAAATTAGAGCCACAGTTCAATATTCTCAGTTCACGTTTTAGTGCAGAAGCTGATACAGCCACAGAGGACATACGGTTCGAGCTGCTTGACTTACAAGCAGATCATGACCTGAAAAAGAAATTCAAGTCAGATGGTTTGCTGGATTTCTATGGATCTTTATCACAAGAATCAGTTCCCAACTTGAAAAACTTTGCAGCTAAACTTTTATCATTTGCAGACACAGACCACTCACTGAATGAGGCGCTGGGCGCAGTTAAGGGTCATCGACTGATAAGAGGGAAATCATAGATGGCTCAGGCGGAGGATACGATCAGACAGGTGTGCCCCTTGGAGAACATTAGGCGTGGAGAGGAGTGGGTCAGAGTGCCAGCGGAGCAGTCAGACTTGTGCAGAGTTATAATCACATTAAGCCGGGAGTGCAGGGAGTGGCCAGCAGGGGCCACGGAAGTGGAAATCCAACAACTAATTCAGGACAATGCTCACTCCGGTGATGTGATTATCTACACAGATGGTTCGGTGTCAAGAGGTGAGAGAAGTGGCTGGGGGTTCATAGCCAAAGCTAATGGTCGATGTTTGGGGCAGGAGAGCTTGGCATATGATACCACAACATCCAGCTTAAGAATGGAGGTGGAGGCAGTCACTGCGGCTCTCCGCTGGATGGAGAATACGACACACACACACATTGTGATTGTAACTGACTCAAAAGCATGCTGACGAGGGTAAGGACGGACAGGCTTCGTGCGGAGTGGCTTGCTTCGCTTTGGAGGTCACGGGTGACAAGCATCGCCTGGATCTTTTCTCCGGGGCATGCCGGTGTGCTGGGAAATGAACAGTCGGACAGATTGGCTGGCTCTGCAGAACTTGGTGGAGTATTGATACATGACAAGGCAGATGTGGTTGCGGCCTTATGGGAGCACGTGCACACCTCGGAGGAGCAAATGGATTACCATGGTCTGGCAAGAATGAGACAGCGAGGAGTGACGAGGGGATCTGGCCGAATGCTATGATGTCGATTCCTAAATCAGTCAATCAATCAATCAATCATGGATCAACATACATTTGCGAACACAAGCATTCTCTTGCTTGAAGAAATCTAAGAATAGGTCTTTATTGCCGGACTGCAACTTGCATGCTGTCATGCGAATTTCAACAAGTAAACTTGCTCCAGATTTCAAGAATATTGTCAAAAATTGCAAGCAGTTACATACATCTCATTAGAAATCAACAACTGTAGTGACAATGTAGTCGGTTTGTGTCTAAATTAAACCATTGATAGATAATAAAGAATATTTGTTATAATAACAAGTTGTAAAATCGTGTTAACAAATTAGTAAAAGTGTTTGTCCATATTGTCAAATATAATGTATAAGTGTATATGTAAAATAAAATGGCAATAATTAGTTATTTGTACTGCTTAATAACCTATAAATAATAAATAATTACTTATTGTGATAGGTTGCTGTAAACAATATATATATATATATATATATATATATATATATATATATATATATATATATATATATATATATATATATATATATATATATATATATATATATATTTGAATAACGAAGATAGAAACAATCGATTGCACGATTTATTGCCTGGCATATTTCGCTGCATCTCGTCAGGTACATACTGCAGAAATCACACAACTTACGTGAATAATTAGATAAATCCTTCAAACTGAAATATACACATGTTCGCACAGTAATGTCGATTGTCTACCACGGTAATGGTAGCCTAGGCAGGCCGACACACCGGAAAAATCTGGCTTCATCGGTCGGGAGACATGTGCTCGAGATTGGCCACGTGGTTTAAAGAGACAGTGCCTTCCGTGTGTTGTTCAACACACAAAGTAGTCGATTGTTAAAGTTTGCTGAAGCTATACTAATCAACCTTCGTAAGCCGTCCTTGTGTAAGCAGAAAGACATGTTAGTCAGTTTAACATTACCATGGTAGACAATCGACAATACTGTGCGAACATGTGTATATTTCAGTTTGAAGGATTTATCTAATTATTCACATAAGCTGTGTGATGTCTACAGTATGTACCTGACGAGATGCAGCGAAATATGCCAGGCAATAAATCGTGCAATCTATTGTTTGTATCTTCGTTATTCAAATTCATCACGGGAAAACATTGTTTTGAATATATATATATGCGGCCCGCCAATAGCTTTACATTTGTCAATGCGGCCCTCGGCACGAAAAGTTTGCCCACCCCTGCTCCATGGATAACCAGTACAACTGGAACAAGGTAGGGTGCAGATGCTGCCGGCTCAGCATAAGTGTCTTAGCTCCGCCTTTTAACCTCATTCTTGACGTTGCGCTGTATTAGCCCCGCCTATTTAATCAGCCTGGCCAATGTTACAGCAGCCGACTCTTTTGACACGATCATATGATTCATTTTTGTTACGACAGCTCTGACATTCATTGTAATATATATATATATATATATATATATATATATATATATATATATATATATATATATATATTATTAGGGGCTTCAATTTATTTATAATTTTTTTTTTTGGAGGGGGGGGGGGGGGGGGGGAGGGGGTATTGAATAAATTCTGGGGGGGGGGGGGGGAATGAATAACAAAAGTATCATTTTTCGATGTAGTCATCATTGCATTCAATGCAAATCCTCCAGTGTTGATAAAAAGTGCTTGGATTCCTGTATAAAAATCTGGGTCACTACTCGGTGTATCTGACCTGGTCGTGAACAGTCTGTCACAGAAGTCACGCCGCTTTAATACTTTCTACGCCGTTCTCTCTGGCTGAGGGGTTACAACACTTTCTCTCTGTAATCCCGTTTATCACGCAGAGTCTCGTAGCGGAGCGAGAGCTGAGGCGGTTCGACCCCCGCTCGTGACTTGCGGGATACTGAGCCGGCCGCTCAGAAAGCAATGGCAAACTACTGAGCGTAATCTTGCCAAGATATCAACATACAGCTGAAAGTGCTGCTGTTGACAGCTAAGTCCTGTAAAGGATATGCTAAAAAAAAAAAAACTCCTCTCATAATGGCATGGTTATTGTAATTTATATCACACTTTTAAGGTTTTCTTTTGACATCCCTTCGTAGAAAACTATTTATTATGAAATATGGTCAACTGGAACGACCCTTCGAGATCTCGTATAGCAAAGTTTGTTCAGCATTGTGTGGTAATTCCTTTATCGAGACATCACTACTAAATAGGAATTTAGTGACATCGAAACAAGAGAAGCCAGTAATATTAGTTGGTAGGCATAATGTGCCGCGCTCCCTGGCGAAGGGTTTAAGGACGCTGTTCATAATCCCGTATACCCACTATGAAACACAGCTGCGTGAGATTCGGGAGCGGATCGCGTCGCGTTGGTTTCTTACGGAAATGTATGTGAGTTGGTCATTCAGAAAGCAATGGCAAACTACTGAACTTAAGACTTGCCAAAACATCAACAGCAGCTGAAAAATGCTGGCGTTGACTGCAATGTCCTGTAAAATAGGATATTCCAAAAAAAAAGGCATAATGTAAACAACATGCGTCATACTGATGACATGATTTTGGCGGCTAAAAATGAAACACAGTTACAAGAAATGTTATATACAAACGCAACAGAAAATCAAAACAAAGGACTTAATTTGAATAATAGAAAAATAGAAATAATGGTTATCATAAAGAAAAATTGCATACCCAAATGCAACATCAAAGGGAAAGGAAATAATTTGAAATAAGTCAATGGATTTGAGTATATGGGTACTTTACTAAAAGTAGAATGTAGGTGTAAATCATCATCATCGTCAAGTGCCATGCCGGCTGGCATAGGCATTCAAGGCTCTCCACAGATCTCGGTCCCTGGTGTTCTGGATCAACTCTGCTGCTGATATTCCTCCGTGCCTCCGTCTCAATCCATCCAGCATCATTTCTCTTGTCTGCCTCTGCCTTTCTTCCCCTCGATCTTTCCAGTTGTCACGATGTTCTCCAATGCCTCTCTTCTCATTAAATGACCAAAGAAAGCTGTTTGTCTCTTTCTTATTGTTGTGTATAGTGTTCTAGTTTCATTAGCCTGTTTCAGGCAGTCGTCGTTAGTTCTGGCAGGAATTCTCAACATTCGTCTCAGGAACCACATCTCTGTTGCTTCTAATTTCTTCTTAATTTGTTCATTTACATTCCAAGATTCACTGCCATACAGCAAAACTGGTTCCACATAGCATTTCAGCACTCTCTTTCTTACACTCAGTGATAATGACCTATTGCACAAGATACTCTTCATTTTCTGAAATGCGGCCTTTGCCTGCCCTATTCTGCTCCTAATCTCTGTTGTACATCTTCCATCTGATGTTATAAATGTCCCTAGGTATCTAAAATTATCAACTTGGTTAAGAATTTTTCCTTCTATTTCTATGTCACATTTTGGTGTCACCATTTTCTTTGATATTACCATTGTTACTGTTTTCTTGATATTCAAGGCGAGTCCTTTCCTTGCACTCTCTGTTACTACAGTGTCCAACAATTGTTGTAGGTCTGTTGATTTATCTGCCACCAATACTGTGTCATCTGCGTAGCGTATATTATTTATATTATAACCTCCAACTAGTATTCCTGGCATCTCTTTTATCTCTCTCATTATTAGTTAGTTAGTTAGTCGACAGATCATCCTCGTTGCACATCGAACCATTCAGTCCATAAGTGCTCGGATCCCCTCCTCAGCAAATCCCGCAGCGTGTAGCGGCTAACGACGCCAGTTCTGTGTTGGTTTATCAATCTTCTTTGGCTTCCTGCGTAGTGTTCTTGTTTGGCCACCCCTCTTTTAATTTGCTGCTCCCGCAGTCTGGCCATTGTTGTAGATTCACAGTCATCACTTGGTTCTCGCAAAAGTCTCACTTCTCGTAGAGCATTCAGAATGTCAGCCTGGTCCATGGCGCGTCCGCCCTCCACAGTAGCCTCACCTGCGAGCTTGTCAGCCCGCTCATTTCCTTGTACTCCCGCATGACCTGGCACAAAGATGAAACTAATCTTTGCCAGCCGAGACCGCTTCAGAGGCAGCAACCATTCTCTTCGGATCGATCCCCCCCCCCCCTCTATCCTCTTGAACATGTTCATTGAGTCGCTAAGGAAACAAGCCCTAGTGAATGTCTGTGTCTCGAGCCATGTTATTGCTTTACTTACTGCCATGACTTCCATGGTCAGGCTACTTGTGGTTTCAGTGAAAGCACCAGAGTCCTCCTTCACAATTCTCCCTCCGGCCCGAGTTGTAAAGGCCCATGAGCTTCTCACATGTCGGACGACCGACCCATCTGTGTAGATAACCGCGTCACCGTCTAGCGAATTCTCGAAAATCAACGCTTGTACTTCAGCCTCCACAGCAGCCGGATTTTCTTGTCTGCATTTTCTATCTAGTTGGATGCAAACTGAAAAGGATGTGCAGAAGTCTGTTGGCACTTGCACCCACTCCTCGCCAGGTTCTAAGTCCTCAAGTGAACACACCTGTTGAAGAATGTCTTCGGCTTGACCCATCCACGACCGTCCTCTTTTTAACCTGCTGCCCTTCACCTTCCTAATTTCACTATGCAGTGGATGTTGTGTGTTTGCGTTAATTCTGAGGTAGGCGCGTGCCCTGCAAACTTTTATTCTCTCTTCAATGGTTGGAAAATCAAGAAGGTAGCGCATCGCCCTGCATGCTGTATCTCTTGTACATCCAAGAATAATGCGCATAGCTTCATTCTGTATCCTTTCCATCCTTTCTATCTGCTTATGGCTGAGAGTCAGGATTGCCATTGCATACTCCAAAACAGACATGACCAGCCCCTCGTACAGAAGACATAGATGGCGCTGCTCACAGTTTTCTGCCGCCATCACCCGCATCGCTGCCAAACCCCGCTTGGCCTTTGTTATCACCTGGTCTATGTGCACATTATAAGCAAGGCTTCGATCAAACCGTATCCCCAGGTAATTCATTGTTGACAATATGATTATTCAACGAGAACCAAGTCACTGTTGCCTTTGTTGGGTTGACCATTGCCCCAGCTTCATCACACCAAGTACTTATGCGATTGAGTTCGGTTTGTAGTTCCACAGCAACCTCCTCTCTATCCTTACCCTGACGATACACTAAAACATCATCGGCATACGACAATGTCCTGTCAGGTCCAGTGATCTGCTCACTGGTGATTCTCACTGTGTAGGCGTTGAACAGTACCGGAGATAATGGTGATCCCTGTGGTAGGCCAGGATATATTGTTGTTGGTTCCGAAGTCCAAATGCCACATCTAAAAACTACTTTCCGTTGGTAGAGGGCTGCAGCGATCCAACTAAGGAGGAATGGACTTACGTTTAGTTCAAGAAGCTGAAACATTAAAAAATCCAGTGGTACTCTGTTGTATGCGTCCTCAAGATCAATCGCTGCAGCAACGGTTTCAGTGCCTGAGTGGAAACCTTCATAGACATCATGGGCAAAGACTGCTGCATTGGTCCAGGTTTCTCTTTTTGGACGGTACCCACCCAGGGTAGGTGGGAAAACACCTTGCCTCTCTAGTTGGCTTGATATTTTCCTGGCAATTACCTTCTCCAGCAGCTTGCCTATTGTATTCTGCATGGTTATAATTCGATATCCCTGAATTTTTTTGTGGTCTTTGTCAGGCTTCTCAAGGGAATCAGATAGCTGTGTAACCATTCCTCCTTGATGCCAGCACTCCCTATACTGTTGTTGTACATGTCTGCTAGTTTCTCTAGCTCATTGTCGGTACACCTATTTATGTCGTCGTATCTTATGCCATCAGGACCTGGAGCACTGTTTTTTGATCGTCGAAGCACAGCCTTGATTTCTTTCACTGTCACTGTGTCTTCATCCGAAGTGTTCTGGGCCTTGCATCTGTCTGAGGTGACCTCCTTGGCCAGATTTCGGCCTCCCATGTCTGTCTGGTTGCTCTGCTCAAGGTAGCGTTCAAAGAGGGCTTTGCCCTTGTCCTCGTCAGTCCTCTGCCAGGTGAGGTCAGCACCTTGGAAGTCAGAAATGCTCTTATTCTTGACTACACCACTCATGCTTTTATGTAGTCGCCAGAACAATTTCAGTGACATGTCTGTGCTTACTCTTTGACACACCTCTGCCCATTTTTCGCTTTTAACCACCTTGACCAGTTTTTTGAAATACTTTACTTTTGTGTGCATCTCTCTTTCTAAGTGCAAGCAGGGACTAGGATGACCAGCTCTGTTCTTCTTGGCATTTTGCCATCTCCTTACAGCACTACGCTTATCCACCCAAGCCTTCTCCACCTCGAAACTCCACCACGGTGGCTGCTCCCAGCTTTTTTTCCTGCCCTGAAACGTTCTGCGCTTGTCACGTCTTATTTTACTCACCACATCTTGCCCTGTACTGTCATACTGGAACGTCTTTACCTTTAGATTGTGCTGCCTGGTTCTGCCTTTCTCCACCAATATGCTGCACGGGTGGTGGTCGCTGCCATGGTGTCCTAGGACACCCCATCTACACACTGTAGTGAGTGAAGGTGAAACTAGCGCCAGATCAATAGCACTGTCCTCATCGCCTGGACGGCTTGCTGTCCTAGTGACACAGCCACTGTTAATACAAACCAGGTCGATGGTTTCCAGTGCAGTCTCGAGCTCCTCCCCTTGTGTATTGGAGGAAGTGTTTCCCCATGCTCTGCCTTTAGCGTTGAAGTCACCACAGAAAATAACATTTCTCTCGTGGCCTAATATGCCACTTAAGCACTGCCACTTCTGGGCGTCCATACTCGCATTGCGGGCATAAGCATTAACCAACACGAATGGTATACTGGAATGAACTCTCAACGCCTGTATTTGTATATCGTCACTGTCCCAACTGGACATGTCTAGCTCTGACGCCACCATGCTGTCGCGAACGAGAATCGCCGTTCCCAGATGTCGTCTGTTGTAGAAACATTTGAAGCCGGCAATTCGGAGTAGCTGATCGCCCAGTCTCGTCTCCTGGAGTGCTACAATGTCGTTCCTGTAAACTAGGGTTTCTAAAATAGAGCCCCGTTGTTTTACACTGGCACAGTTCCAATATAGAATACGGATATTCCTGAGTCCTAGACGGTGACACTTGAGTCTAAAACGCCTCAAACCACCGCGCTTACCTTGCTTCTTTGTCCCTGCGCGGCTACCACGCCGCTTCGTTATGTTGACTGCTGACCGCTCGGAAAAAACACGTTCTTCCGCCATGTTGAAAAAACGTAAACACAGACTGCTGATAACCACACACGCTGCTGAAAATTCACTCAAGGATGGCTTCGCTCGATGCACGAACTCCGTAGCACCCGCGCAGATCTTGAGTAGAAACTCCTGGTTTTACATCCTGGCACACCAATTACACGCAAGAGATGAATAAATCCATCCCCTACGCGAAAAAGTTAACGAACACAAAACAACACGACCGTCCGTCGCCATCTTGAAACCGGAAACTCTCTCTCATTATTACTTCGCTATATAGGGAGAAAAGATCTGGTGACAAGACACATCCCTGTCGTACTCCTAGCTTTATGTGTTCATAACTACCCTCTTTATTTCCAATTTTAATTGCTGCTAGTTCCAGTAAATATTCTTTATTATTCTTAAATCTTTCCCATTAATGTTGATATCTTCCAACATTTTAATCAGCTCATCATGTTTTACTTTATCAAATGCCTTAGTATAATCTATGAAGCACAAATATATGTCTCTCTGTTTCTCTATTGACCTTTCTATTAGTGTCCGTAATGTATATATTGCATTGTTTCTGCCCTTTCCCGCCACAAATCCATACTGTTCTTCTCTAATTTCCATTTTTATTTTCTTTCTGGTTCTTCTCATTATAATTCTGAGCAGAAGCTTAGTGATATGGTTTATGAGGTTAATTGTGCGAAAATCTTCACAATCAATTGCTCCTGATCTTTTTGGTATAGCTATAAATACAGATTTCAGCATAGCACTGGGTAGATAAACACTGCTGTAAATATCATTTAACATTTTGGTTAATATATCCACTCCAAATTCTCCCAATACTTCTAATTCTTCTATTGTGATTTCATCTGGTCCAGCTGTTTTTCCTTTCTTCATACATTTCATAGCGTCAGCGACTTCTTCTTTTAGAATAGGTGGACCTTCTAAGTTACTTTCTTCTGTTAATTCTTCCCTTTCCCCATCATATAATTCTTTTATATACTCATTCCACCTCTTCATTATATCATCTTTCTCCAATAATATCTTTCCTGTTTTTTATTTCAAACACCCTGTTTTTATTATTATTTTTCTTCCCGTGAGCTCACTGATTTGTCTGTGCATATTTTTTGTATCTTTAATGGCATTTAATTCAATTTTTTTTGCACTGCTCATTTAACCAACTTTCTTTTGCCTTCCAACATTTATCATTTGTTTCTTTATTTATCTTAGCATATTCTTGTTTGTCATTTTTACTCTGTTTTATTTTGTCCATCAGCATTAAGATTTCTTCATTCATCCATTTTTTCTTAGCTATTTGACTTCTCTCCGGTAATATTTCTTTGCTAGTTTGATGAATGGAGTCCCTAACATTTCCCATTGTTCGTTGTGTAAATAAATAAGTTAAATGTAGAACAGCATTTTGCAAGATAATAGTATGTGCAATGTATCTTTGTCAGTCTGGCTGGGAGACAATGAGATATTAAGAATTATATCTAGAAAATACTGGTGCGCGGAAGAGAATCACGGACAAAGACTTCTTAGCAAGCTATGGATTTTTTTTTTTTAAAAACAGTTTACGCATAATGTGTACATTTTTCTCACAGGGGAGTCAGAAGAAATCAGGGACGGCGAAGCAGATCGTGCCGTTATTGTGATGATAAACAAGGGCTATATAGGCGTTTTAGAATGTGCTACCAGTTTGCACATCAGAGGTATTACTAGCTGTTTGTGTGTTTTATCGAGATAAATAAACCATCTGTTTCAATGTCACCACGGTAGTTTTCATGTCTGTTTGTTTACGTAACTTTCGTTTACCAATGTGTTTTTCTTCCTCTTCTTTCTTTCGTTCGCTAGAAATATGTCTATAACTTCAATGTTGTCTCTTGTATGAATTTAATTGTCTTTTTTAGTTCACATAGTTTATCTTCAACTGTTGTCTCTCTAGGCCAGAAAGTTTTCCTAGACATGTTGTATTTTGGGCAGTCTTGGACTATGTGTTCTGCTGTCTGCGACGCCAATCCACATGTGCACTTGGCTGTTTCACCAATCTTGAATTTTGTATACATGTGGTTGCGTAATCTATCGTGTCCTGT
>JACEFZ010002112.1:40000-177500 GCA_014155875.1 Cepaea nemoralis
GGGCATGTGTTACACACTGAAAGTGGTCTTCGATGGTTTTAACCGTTGGAAGGACAGTATGGGGGTCGAGAATTGTCATGTTGCAAAAAGAGACCTTTACTCAGAAGTCCATGTCGTTGGATTTGATTGCAGGTCGAGACTTCCTACTCCACTCATCCACTTGCTGGACTGACAGGCATGTACCACCATACTGGATCTCCATTCGACGATGAATTTCTATAGGTTGCACTCCTTCACTGCGAAACAAAAATAAAAATAAACGGACAACAGAACGCAGCTCCTCTTTCGTGCATGTCAAAATTGAGGCTACCATCTTTGAACTGTCATTATGACGTTACCGTGTTCGTCTGCACCTTGATATCACGTGCTTAACAATTTTGACATCGCTAACAACAATATTTACCATTTGCAAGACAATGACAAGTTTATTGTAATTTTTATCGCAATTTTAAGGTTTTCATTTGCTTTCCCCGCTTATTATTGGAATTCTTATGGTAATATTAGACGTAAAATACAGTTTTGTACAGATATGATTAGAATATCATCAGGTTCTCACATGACTATTCAAACTTACACTATCAAAACAAAAAGTTGTATAACTAACCAACGACAACACAATGTTTACAATAAAAGAGTTTATGATCAAAACTATGCACAGTACATGTCTGTTCATTTCAGTACCTGTGATGCTGTATGGATTGATGTGAGTTGGTATCAGAATAATAAAGCAATATTGCATGATCTGGTGTATTTGTGACAATGCTTTAATTTAATAAAAATAACAGTATTTGATAGAATAAATAATAAACAGAAATGAGATTTCAATACTAAAATATGGACTGAAAAATCAAGTCGTGATTCGAAAATCACTTAACTTCCTAAAAATATTAGAACATTAGAAGCTATGAGAGGAATCGCCATTGGGAGACGTAACATCGATAACAGACCTGGTTTACTCACATTTTGGTGACTAAAATGGTATAGCTGTTCTTGGGTAATTTGGTGTTGCTGATTCCAAAAATGTTTTTGTTTTTTTTTAATTTTAATCAGTTCTAGCTTTTGAGATATCTAAGAATGACCTTCTTAGCAGGGCAATTGTTATGCACATGCCTAAAGTTAGGTGCCATCAGTGGCATTTTGACTGTCATCTGTAGTCAACAGTCATAAAAGCTTCCTTTCCAGCACTTCCTGGAATTTGATATACCCGAACAATCACTCCTAGGGGTCCAACAGTAACCTACTATCATGAGGTCATCCCAAAGTCCCTGGTATTTCTCTTCCATTGTTTCTACATCTTGGTAAAATCTTTCACCTTGCTCCTCACTAAAGCCGCTAAGATTCTCTGGAAAGAAATATAAAAGGTTATGGAGGTAATGAAATTTTATACTCATTTTACATCCAAGCTTTCAAAAACTCGACAGCATATTTTCAACTAATTCGGAATAATTGTGTTTTAAAATTACCCAGAAAGGTTTGCACAATTAAAACAAATAATGATCAGGCTGTGGGCTCTGTTATGTTAATCTATTTTAAAAGAAATGGATCGTTTATTAACTTTCTAATTTGAGTTCCATTAAAAATTCCAACTTTAAGTTTGTCGTGCTCAATTTCGGAAATTGTCTGCATAAGTAACACATGTTTTCTTTGGTTCGCATATCCTTTACAGGACATCGCTGTCAACATCCGCATCTTTCAGCTGATTGTTGATTTCTTGGCAAGATTACGCTCAGTAGTTTGCCATTGCTTTCTGAGCGACCGGCTCACATACCCCATAAGTTACCGACGCGGAAAGAACCGCTACCGATTCTCACGCAACGTCACGTTACTCGCGAGAGTGTATGGTATTACAGCGAAAGATGCACAGAACAGGGAGACCGGCAACACATCTCTACACACACACAAACGTTTTTTTTTTTTTTTGGTGCCAACCATTTTACACCTGATGTTACATAAATGAGGCCTTCTAAATGCAAATATAATTTAACATTTATTTGTCTGTAGCAGCTCTACATTTTAGATACAGGCATTTGTGTATTTAATTAATATTATTACGGTATTTTATTATAAGGTTCTGGAAAATAAAAATAAAAACTATTGCTATCTAGTCCCTTATAAAATGAAACTGTTTGTTTACTTACAGTTTCAGTTTTCCAAGAATTTTCTAAGAATTTCCTTTTTTAGATTTTGACCCACTGCATGCATGTTAGTATCCTAGTTATATTTTTTTTTATACTTCTAACACAGAATGACATCATCTTCAAGAATGGCATGCTTTCTTTCACCGGATTTATTTTGTTATTTTTGTGGGGAGTACACTTTGAAAGTAGAACATAAGAAGCATATTATCGTTTTTGCGAACAAAGGCATATTTTACTTACTTTAAAGTAAACCTGGGTGACTAGGACAAGTCTTGGGCTCCTCATATTTTTTGCAAAGTATGTATTGAACACCTGCGACAGTGGACTTGTGGGGAAAAAAAAAGGGGGGGGGGGATTTTAAAATGTGGAATTCCAATGGTTTTGAGAGAGCACAAGAACTACTTTAATGACTGTTATTTCCGTGTTGTAAATATTAAGACAATTAATTGGGGAGAGAGAGAGAGAGAGAGAGAGAGAGAGAGAGAGAGAGAGAGAGAGAGAGAGAGAGAGAGAGAGAGAGAGAGAGAGAGAGAGAGAGAGAGAGAGAATAAAAAACACAAATATGGAAGTATCCAGATTTAGATTCTGTTTGACGACCTTTTACAGAGAGAGATGACATGTCAATTCAAACTTTCAGTCAGATTTCGGATTTACTTGCTAGAAGATGAACAGCTGTGGCATGTGGAACGACAAGTGACAGTGATAGTGATTTCGAAGATGATTTTCCAGCTGCTTAACGCTTCCACCAGCGTGAACTGAATGATCTAGTCTGAGATCTATAGCTTAAAAGAAAACAAATTATTGACTGCTGAAACATAGGTTACATTTTATCGAAGCAGAGAGCAAGGTCTTCTTACATTCTTTGGTAAATAAAGGAAACTTTTGTTTTGTACTATGTAGGAGGTCTTGTAAAATAAATAAGTGTAAGATTAGTGGCGACTTTTCATTGACAGCTCTAAAAGAAGTTAGAAAAGTGTTCTCTAACGCAATGGTAACAAATATGGCTCAATTCCAATTGCCCATTCTACTACAATGAAGGAGACGTATGCTACAATAAGCGCAGTTCTGGAAAAGTTGAAGTATTACTAACATAACTGTGTGGTTTGTGTAGATCTTAATATGATGAACTTCTTGCAGAAGGAGATTCACTAAAGTCTATCCAGAAATGAATGCCTTCATTCACGATCAATTAGTTTGAAAACCGCCTGTTGCATCGTTATGAAATTTTTCCTGCCGTCTTAAATTTACCCCCCACCTAAGGACTTTGTCTTTGATAGGTCCAAAAGCAACTTAACTCATGGAAAGCGGCGACATTTCTTTGATGATTTGGTGAAAAACTAGTGATTTCTTGTTAACAAACTTGTTTTGCAGTAATGTCCCTTTTCACTACGCGAGGTTCTTGTCATAAAGCCATGTCTCACGAGGAAATTAACTATTCAACGCTAATGTTTTCGTGTGAAGCTGTAGTACATTTAATAATGTGCACTTCATCTCTGATTCGTAAATTATATACCGCATATAAACAAACTTTGAAATCTGCTGTACAATCTCCAGAAAAAAAACTTTTTTTTTGTTGGGTGGTCATAATAATAAGGTTATATGCTAAATCTCATCATTTTCCCTCATTTAGTTACTGAGATATGGGGCAAACTAAAGTAAACAGACAATAAATATCCAGGCGTTATATGTTTAAGTTGGACATGCATATATTGTCAACAAGCCTCTCCTTGATCGAAAATGAGATCTACTGCCACCATTACATATAATGCTTGGCTTGATGAAGCAATTTGTTTCGGCACTTGGCTCCATTGTAATCACTTTTTTTTGTTCGTTTAAGGACATTGCAATCAACCCCAGGATTTATTGGTTGCTTGTGACATACCAGGTTGCTCGCTGTTTATTCATCAATGATTATGATGACCATTCATTTCATCCAGTGGGGTTGAAAGTATGGAGCCGTAAGTTATAAGATGGAATGAAGAATGACTTGCGCGATGAATTGGAAGATGCATCATGCAACGGGTCATAAGTCAATACCGTCAGAAGCTCAGGTATTGGCTAAGCCACTGGGCGGGAGAACAAACGGGAAGGGGGTGCTGTGGAGAAGCGCCCACGTGAGCTGAAGAGTACAAATTGGGATTGGCGAAGATGTCACGGACGCAGTTCGCAATTAGCGATTTCTCGTCCAGCGCTAGAAACACAGCTGCGGAAGATTTAGTTGCGTTGGTCCTCACAGGATTTGATGGCCGTGATCTGTATGTCAGCCACGCCACGTCACAGTGGTCAGGACTGTTGCAGTGCATGGATACTGGTTTCTGGGCGCCACTGTTGATATCAGAAAGGTGTTGCCTAAATTGTGCACAGAAGGACGATATATTGCCACAGTAAGGTCATCGTGTTATTTGGTTTGATCGTGTTATCTTCGGCAATTTTAATGCTCAGTGAATAGAAATTACATTATAATACTTGTTAATTTGATTGTGTACCATGTTTGGTCCAAACCTACTTTGTTTTTTTATACTGAATCAGTTAACAACATCTAATATTGGTAACTGCGATCAATTTAAAAAAAAAAAAAAAATGAATACACAAGAATTTCATATTACGTGATCACAAAGAATATCAATGCAGACGAAAGAAACATGGCGGACGTTGTGGATGCCATATTTCCATGTCCTCCTGCAAAAACTCGATTGTTTTGAGTTGTACATTGGTCTATGCACGGAACTGGACATGAGTGGAGGCGTGCAAGGAACTGAAGACCTCCTACCGTGTCCTTTACTCTGTAAATGACCCATTTAAAGGCTTCATCGTTCAAACATGGATGCTTCTCCAAATTTCCGAGTACCTCACGGCATTCCGGTCTGTGTTGAAAGACAATAAAAATTTATAAAAGTGCTTGAAAATCAATGAAAATGGCGTATACAATGTGTCATTTCTTGGAAATTAAAATATTAGCTTATAATTTGGCCTTATCAAACGTTGTGGTGCTTCATTTATTTAATTTTTTTTTAAAGTCTGTGAGCAAGTACCAAATATTTATTTTATTCTGTTTTTACTTTTCTATCATGATATGCCCTAATGTAATTTTTGTTGTGCCATTTCCGTGTTTGTGTTGTTATTTGTGTGTTGTTGTTGTTGTTGTTTGTTTGTTTGTTTGTTTGTTTGTTGATGAAGGTTTGTCATCGCAACGTTCTATATTTTGTATAATTTATATTGTTAACCCTGTCTATCAATCAGAGGAGCGGCTGGCCGAGTGGCTAGAATGCCGGATTCTCCTTCGGGAGACCCGAGTTCGAATCCTCGGTAAGGTGTGGATTTTTGCTATCAGGTACAAAACCAAAACTCTAACCTGCACAGTTCAACTGTACTAGCCAGGTGGCCTTAATTCCTCAGCCCCCAGCCAACCAACCAACCAGCCATTCAACCAGGCAACCTAGCAACCAAAAGCCAGCCATCAGCCAAACAATCAACCAATCAACCAATCAACCAATCAGTCAACCAACCAGTCAACAATACAGTCAACTAGCCATCAAACCAACTAAACTACCAACCAACCAGTCAACAAACCAAGAGAGCAACTAACCAACCAGTCAACAATTCCAGTCACCAGCTAACAAACCAGCCATACTACCAGCCAACCAGTCAACACACCAACCAACCAAACAACCAGTCAACAACCCAGTCAACCAGCCAATAAACCAACTAAACTACCGACCAACCAATCAACACACCAAGAGAGCAACTAACCAACCAACCAGTCAACAATCCAGACAATAAACCAACTAAACTACCAAACAAACCAAGAGAGCAACCAACTAGAAAACAAATTAACCAACCTACCAACCAATCCGTCAACAAACTAACCAACCTACCTACCTACCAGACAACAAAATAACCAACCTACCAACCAGCTAACAAACCAACCAACCAGCCAACAAACCAAGAGAGCAACCAACCTACCAATCAATCAGTCAGCAAAACAAGAGAGCAACCAACTAGTCAACAACCCAGTCAACCAGCCAACAAACTAACCAACCTACCAACCAACCAGTCAACAAGCGAAGAGAGCAACCAACTAGTCAACATCCCAGTCAACCAGCCAACAAACTAACCAACCTATCAACCAACCCGTCATTAAACTAACCAACCTACCAACCAACCAGTCAACAAACCAAGAAAGCAACCAACTAGTCAACAAATTAACCAACCTACCAACCAACCCGTCAACAAACTAACCAACCTATCAACCAACCAGCCAACAAACCAAGAGAGCAACTAACCTACCAATCAACCAGTCAACAAACCAAGAGAGCAACCAACTAGTCAACAAATTAACCAACCTACCAACCAACCCGTCAACAAACTAACCAACCTACCAATCAACCAGTCAACAAACCAAGAGAGCAACCAACTAGTTAACAAATTAACCAACCTACCAACCAACCCGTCAACAAACTAACCAACCTACCAATCAACCAGTCAACAAACCAAGAGTGAAACCAACCTACCAATCAACCAGTCAACAAATCAAGAGTGCAACCAACCTACCAATCAACCAGTCAACAAACCAAGAGTGCAACCAACCGTCCAGTCAACACCCAGTCAACCAGCCAAAAAAAAAAAAAATCAGCCAACCTACCAATCAACCAGTCAATAAACCAACCAACCAACCAACTAGTCAAGAACCGAGTCAACCAGACAACAAACCAACCAACCTACTTACCAACCAGTCATCAAATCTAGCAACCAACCAGCCAACCTACCAGCCACTGACGGCTTGTAACCACAGCGCCCTCCAATTTTGTAACCCATGTTATTCACAGACAGTCAGCAGACAAGATAGGAATTATGATGAGGCTATAAGGATGTCATTTTATAGAAGAAAAAGCGATGAAGACATTAACAAACAAAAAAATAACCCACATTACTCGCATTAGAAGAGGTCAGTCCACATTCTTTCGGCACGTCATGAGAAGGAAAAAGGTGGAGTATGTCATGACAACAGGAAGGTTGGGAGGAAGGAGAAGCAGGGGAAGACTGTCAGAGTCCAAAGTATTGCCAGCAGAGATGCAGGGACATCGTTACGCCCGCCAGGCGAATAGTCCCTAGTGGGGATGCTGTAACATCGTTACGCCCGCCAGGCGAGTATTAGTTACCTGCCTGCGAGGTTGCCGGCTGACGAGACAGCCAGCTGGTCAGGCAAGGACAAAGCAGGACGCACGCAGGCCTCGTGAAGCCACTTCAGGTGGGCAGGCGCGTTGCGAGAAATAGCCAGACAGCTCTGGGACTCGGACTCGACTGGACGTATGATGGGAGAAAGGCTTGTGTAGTTTCTGTGGCCCGAAAGTCGAGTGTCTGTACATCTTGTGAGACTGATTGTAAGCTGTGGGTTGCCTGTAAGTGTATTGTTATAACTTATGTATTGTGATGATCATCTCTAGATCGTGATCTGTAAATAAATCCATCGAAACTTAGTGTCGTTGAGTCTCAAGTCAAATCACGTTGTATTTGTACTGTCTCACATGTGTTAGGTTAACGAGCCAGGTTTAAGACCCTGACAAAGACCAAGAGAGAACATACGTACTAGACACTTTGGCATCATGGCATTGAGAATTATCATTATCAGAAATGTTTGGTAGTAAACGAGGTAGAAGGCCGTGGACAGACATGATCACCAACGCCACACAGCGTGGACTATAAGTAGAAGTAATTCAATTTAAATAACTATACTCTTCATCCAGGCATAAATACCTTTGAATATAAATTTTATAGACGTGTTCTAAGAATATCTTGGATACAAAAATAGAAAAAAAGGCATCCATACGACAAGAGCTGAATATTGAAGAAGAATGGCTACTAAAATCGATGAAACAAAAATATTATGTTAAAACGTCATGACAATTTGGAGAGAATAATAATGGAGGGGTATATATCCGGGAAGAGAGGAAGAGGAAGGCCAAAGAGAAGTTGGGTGCAGGATGTGGCAGAAGATCTCCAGATGGGTGTATCAGACGCGGGACATCTTGCTTATGACCAAGAACTCTTCCGAAATGTTGTTATGGGAGCGAGGTTTTGCATGGGACATGCTACTGAATGAATGAATGAATGAATGAACGAACAAACGAACGAACGAACGAACGAACGAACGAATGAATGAATGAATGAATGAATGAATGAATGAACGAATGAATGAATGAATGAATGAATGAATGAACGAACGAACGAACGAACGAACGAACGAACGAATGAATGAATGAATGAATGAATGAACGAATGAATGAATGAATGAATGAAAGAATGAATGAATGAATTCGTTTCTTCTACCTGCCTGCAAAATCCGTCCAGGTTGCAGCTTTTCATCAAGTCTGTGACAATTTTAGCGTTTGTGACAAAAAGTGTAAACTCCTCCCAGTTGCATTGACCAATGGGAGATCCGGCGTGTAAGTCACACATGGAAGATGAGCCATACGCCACACACGCTGAAGCAACAGAAGATGCATGGAGGTCAGCGTTACTGAATAGATAAGAACGCTCGTTCTTAAACATCCGGTGTGCTGAAGGTGAAGTAGTATGTTTAACCCCTACACCAGTCAGCTGGAGTAAAATATTGAAATCTAGTCCTTGACTTGAAGACATAAATTACGAGTACCTCAGAAGTCGGAGTGGGTTCGCCTGATGGCGAGGGACACTAGTAATAGGAAAAGCTAATCCACACAGACAAATCGGTCCAGCGCACAAGTAGTAGCACGTGTATGCACTACGCTTAAGTTCAACGAGAGCGAAGCAAAAGGAAACCCACACACACAACAACAAACAAAAAACAAACAAACAAAAAACAACAACAACAACAAATAAACAACACAAAAAATTTTTTAAAAAAACGAAGCAAAAAATAAAACAAATCAAAACAAAAACATAAAATTAAAATTTTTTTTTGTAAAACGACACAAACGGTGACTCTGTTTTACAGTTACTTCAGCGTTCGAACACCCACAAACATTCACTTAACATCTTCAACTCGAAGAACTACCTTACAATGAACCATATATCCAGTCAACCTCAACTCTAAACTTAGATAGACTTTTCAAGGACCATTTCACCCATGATCTTCACAGTATTTCCTACACTCGTCTAGTTATTCTGATTAAAATTGTATTTTTTTAAGTTTTATAATTATTAACCTACTCTTCTGTTATATATACCAATCCTGAAACCGACGCCATCACCATGACAACTACCAGCTGATCCTGCTCGCCAGACTGCAATGAAAGGGTAGCGAACATCACGATCTCCTTGCAAACATGGCCGCGTCTCTGGAGCCTGGACTGTATCAGCTGGAAACAACAACAGAACACTTACGGACGGACGGACGGACGGACGGACGGACGGACGGACGGACGGACGGATCAACCATTTGTCTTTTTCTTCTGGAAGAGTTTTCTTGTTATTTATTTTTCTGGCTAGGTAATAATAGACAGAGACCTCTTGAATACCCCATTACTGTTGAGAAATACAGTGCATTGTGACTTAAGGGAAATAACAACAGAAAATATTAACATCGTTGTGACTATATAGTTATCGCCCTTGGTTTTCTACATCCTTGTGTGTAATCGTTTGATGACATGGATTTTTTAAAAAAAATCTTTGGTTGACATATGGATGTGTTTGTGTTTTTGGTTTTATTAATATTCATAATGAGGTCTTGATCTACGCAGTGTCTTTAAACAGACAACATTAACCATTCCAAGCTCTTTGCACTTCATGACATGAGGACCGTAGCATCTGCATATGTGAGTTCGGAAATCGAGTTTCCACAATTATATTACGAGGTTGAGTCAATAAGTAAGTCACACAGTTATGTGGGATGGCAGGTAAATGTAGTTGGTGTTTTCTACAGGTGTCATTAGGTGACAGCAACATCGAACTTTATATTCCCGTTCGTCAGGTGGCGCTAGGTGACTTCTGCGCATGCACAGCGCATAACATAAATGGCGACTGTAATTACAACCACATACAGCTCGATTAACTCAGGGGAAAATTAACCAACTAAGGTGGGAAGTTCTGGAACATCCATCTTACAGCCCCGACTTAGCCCCTAGCGATTTCCACCTTTTTGGTCCACTGAAATCTCACCCTGGCGGGAGACATTTCGCGAATGACGCCGAAGTTGAATGTGAAGTGTAAACGCAGTTTATAGAAAACAGAGCACGCAATTCTGTGCAGCGGTTTCGGAGGACTGACAAAACGATGGGGTATGTGCATCAATGTTGGTGGAAATTATGTTGAAAAATAAAGGGACAATGTATGTATATTTAAAAAAAAAAATTAAAAAAAAAAACTGGTGTCAAGTTATCATATTTAGTTATTTTTCTACAGCCATTTGTGACTTACTTATTGACTTCCCCTCGTAAATATTTTCTTGTTAACAGTCCATCCATCATGTGCCATGCCGGTAAGCGTGGGCGGTCATGTTCTGCCATCTCACTCGATCACCAGAGTCGTGGATCAGTTCCGTGTTTCTGTCTCGACCATGCCACAAGGCCAAGCCATCCAGGTACTTGCTTCTAGATCTTCCCCTTGGTCTGTTCCCATCGATCTTACAATATGTGTAATTATGTAGTTCTATGTACAATATTTATTATTTGCTAGTTACGTTTACAAATTGCAATTATATAGTTCTGTACACAATTTATTATATCCTAGATACGCGTAGAATTGTAATATTTGTCTACAGGATCCCTTTAATATCAACTACAGAGCATCTGGGTTGTAATAGAGACACATTTGGAGAGACTGGTATCTGGAAGAATACAACATTCACGTGGACAATTTTGTTTTCAGAGCCAGGGGGACTTGGAAGCACTGAAGGTGATGGCAGTAGACGATATTGAACAACTTTTTCTCCTCTTCCAACACTAGGGACTCGTGCCAAGCGCCATAGACACCTGTCTTCACACCAGCACAGATCCCAGATAGAAAGGCTGGATAAAGTGCAACTAAGCAAAGAAACTCTTGCTCGGCTGCACAAAACTCACCTCATGCCAGGTCATGGGAGACATCCTTAATTTACCTACGATGCCCACCAGGTAGGCGGTTGTCCAGTCAGGGCGTATATGAGAGCAGCCAGCGACATAAACCATCTCCTGCACACAAGCGTCATGCATGGGCGACAGGGCATGAAGCGCAATCAGCGATCATCAGATCAACCTCTATGTACATGCTTCAAAATATTGCAAATAGCGGTCGCCCTGATGAATCTGTAGACAGCATTCGACAGTCACGACTCACATCACTTACCTGGATGAACGCATCTGGTAAGCCAAGTTAAAGGGGAATGACGCGCGGAAAAGCTTAACAACAATGCACCAATAAAAGCGGAAGAAGCACGGGCAGGGCCGATATCGTCAATGCAGTACGGACCCAACTGGCCGGCAGCTACCAGTCCCAAACGCTAGTTCGATTGCACGGTGCGAGAGAGGGAACATTACAACCAACTCCTTCTAGGAACTGTGAGTATAGGAACTTTGAGATGTCTGCTGCATCGGGGACTGAGCACGCATGTGAATACATAATGTGCGGGGCTGGCGATCGAGATAACATAACATGACATAAGATAATATGACATAACATAACATGATATGACATAACATAACATAACATAACATGACGTAACATAACAGGATATGCCAACCGATGGATGAATTGTTTCTTCTTAAGAGATCTTGACAACAACAGGAAGTGTTTGCCAGTCAGCAGACACAGCGTGGAAGTCGTAATAAATCATGCTGGTGTTGAAACCGAGTTGGGTTGAGTTGAAATGAGTCAAGACCCAACTCACATAAAACGGGGGATTCCCATATTTGTTACATCATCATCTTAAACAGCCCCCGAAGAGCACCAATACTAAAGCTACCAGCTGCAGTCTAATTATGTTTCCGTCTGACCTTTCATTGGAAAACGTTT
Organism: Cepaea nemoralis; assembly: GCA_014155875.1. Lineage (NCBI taxonomy): Eukaryota > Metazoa > Mollusca > Gastropoda > Stylommatophora > Helicidae > Cepaea > Cepaea nemoralis. The sequence continues at coordinate 52,105 of JACEFZ010002112.1, forward strand.
GGCGGTCAGATCCTCTGGTCACTCCTGCCACTCCATTCTATCCAGGCTATGATGATTTCTCTGTTCTTCCACGCTATGATCCACAAGGATCAACACCACATCTGCCTATCTTGCACCAATACACCACACAACGGTCCAGTCCCAACCAATCTGTCCGCCTGCTCGTTTTCCACCACATCAGCATGTCCTGTGGAAGACATCCAACAGATGAGCCAAATGTTTGATTTTTAAGTTTAAGCATGTAAGTCTGTACGAGGCACGCCTGTCTTCACCTTTTTCAACTTCCGTGAGTCCGTTACAATCACAACATGTGTGTGTGGTCTGGCCTGCAGCCAGCAGAAAACCGCTGTGACTGCCTCCATGTCGTCGCGTGGACACATGGACAGTCGTGGATCGTTCCCTTGTCTTCACAGGTTTTTCTTGATGTAAATACAGTAATATACGATATTTGAAGTGCATATGTGTGTTTGTGTGTGTGTGTGTGTGTGTGTGTGTGTGTGTTGTGTATGCTTTTAAAGTCTGTATGTGCGCGCGTGCTGTGTATAGATGTGTGTGCGGTGTGTGTGTATGTGTGTATGTGTATGTACTGTATATGTATTTGTATGTGTTGTGTGTGTATGTGTATGTATGCTGTATATGTGAATTTGTGTTGTGTGTATAAGTATATCTGTGTGTCAGAAGTCGGGGTGCCCCACCGGTTAGATGAAAGTATTAGTTACTGGCGAGCAACCCCAAATAGTCAGAAACTGACTAGGGACAAAATCTATATGGCTGAACTACAGATTAAGCCCTGAATATCCAACGTACAGCTCCAAGTGGCTCGTTACAAAATTGAAATGAACTGTGCTGAATATTCGCCAAGGAATAGGAAGAGAAGGTTAGCTAGGATAGATTTGTAAATCTGAATTAAAGTTTAAGGACAACTATCCTAGTACAGGTTTTTCTCCCTGACTGCTCCTTTCCTTTATGTGTAAGTGAACCCCCACCAATGTACACACACACAACACGTATGCACAATTGGAAAAAAAATATAATGACAGAACTATGAGTTACAATACTACAACATTTATTTACTAATCATAAAAATAGACATATGATGGTTTGTACGATGATGATGATGAAATCATATAACATATTGTTATTGATGACAAATCTTATATAACTTATGTTACTTGATCTATCTGGATCGGTGGTCCAGATCCGCACTCTCCAGTAGACTCAAAAAAGAGACAGCTTGCAGGTATTCTGACTCCTGCCAGTCCTAGCTCTACCTAGTCTTCACTCGTTCTTGAGATCTGTAACATAGGTGCTCCTTGTGAGAGCTTGAAAGAAAATCAAGAATGTGTTATATCTAGTTCTACATCAGCGCAATCCTAATTAAAACATATTCTAGTAACACAACATATACAATGACCAGTCTGGCCAAGTTTATCTTCCAGCTCTACTGCGTTCACCATCCTCCTTCTCCCTACTGTCTTTAGTCTGGGACGGGCTTTTCAATTGTCTCACACGCCTGTACTGATTACATTTCTGCCGCCCCATGTCCATGTCGCTAATACAGAAATTCTGTGTCGTACAGCCGCTCCATCCAAAGTTGGTTTAGCAGCTCACAGGGTCGGTAATGGTATTATAATAATGCCTGATAATCCGGGCTTACAAGCCGTGACCAGTAGCTGTGCCAGGTTTCCATGCATTACCGTGGACGCACGCCCACAATACACTTAGAAAGTTTAGCACCATATACCCTATACCAATTGTGGGTAATGTCTGTACCATTACACCTCTGCGTTCAACACAATCATTGGCCAATGTGCCAATGCGCAGACAATAGCATAACACTTCATATTGGTAGGTTTGCATATGACAAATCAATATATCAAACATCCAATACACATAAACATATTGATTAAACTAGAAATATTATGATACTTTAACATCATAGCCTAATGTACTAGTTAGTTTGTATGTATATGAAATGAGACGTATATACACAAAAACAATATGTACGAAGCATATTCCTAGCATCGTATATTCATATGAAATTACACATACATACATCCAACATATCCGTAAACATTATATTACTTCAAGATGGACATCTAATGATACTCAACATAATAGCAATAGGCATTATTAATGAGTACTAATATTGTATAGCTACAAAATGAGATATACAACAAGTCTACTTGAAGTGACCACACAGACCCGCCATATTTTCTGATCTGCCCGGTTTAATCACCACTTAGTTACTGCTGTTGTAAGAATTAAATAAATAGTCAGTTGACTATATTCTGTACAACAAATGCACACACCAAAAGGCAACTATGATAGTGTACAAAGAAATGACAAGCATCTACCAAGACACCTAAAAGTATACCCTGACAAGATCTGTCTCACATAAGGCAGCACTAAAAGCAATCCGATATTGAACACAGAACTCAGAAAGAACACTCAAGTAACCTATGACAATGATAGTTCTTGCAATAACCTAGATCAGATATAGACTGAAAATCACTAACTAAGAAATAACTTTTGTAGTGAAATCTAACATAATAATCATGCATATGACTACAGAACATTGAGATAGTTCCTACCTGTTCAGAGATTTTTTCGTTTCTAACATGACCAGAGCTAGGGACCCTTATTTAAGCTGAGTCCAGCAGACAGTGTCTGAGACAATATTATCTCTTTGGCATTCCCGTCATAAATTCTTCTTATCTCCCCCTGACGGTAATTGCCCTTATCACTGCAACCTGGCCATCACACCTTGCTCCTCTCTGTCTGGTACAAAGTCTACAGGCCCAGTGTTAATTGCCTTATCAGATCGGTTTTCACACATTCCTGAGTCTGCCAGTCAGAGTGGACGGGGGTTGTTTACAGCCCTGGGGCTATTATCTTCCCCTGTGTCAATGTTGTTCACACCTGGGCGATTTCCTACCTCTGCTTATCAGGTGTCATGCCTGGTCGGTTTTAATTACACTGTCCATTTTACTTGCCATCAGCAAGCTTACATCATGGCTAGAGGCTTTTTGTGAATAATCTTACCTCACGACTAGATAGCCTGTGGAGCAGCGCGATTAATTCATTCTTTCTCAATTTGGCCTCTCAAATTTGGAGACCGAGAAAAATATTCTGGGATGTTAAGGCGGCATTTCACGACACTGTGGTGTGTGTGTATATATATATATATATATATATATATATATATATATATATATATATATATATATATATATATATATGTCTGTGTGTGTGTGTGTATATATATATGTGTGTGTGTGTGTGTGTGTGTGTGTGTGTGCTTGCGTGAGTGTGTGTGTTTGAATGTGTGCGGATACGTCTGTTTACGATGTTTGTGTTTGATTGTATTTTCTAGTTGGTATCTGTTTAAGACCCCGCTAATCACTGGTATCATGAAGGCTAATAGACTACAATGGCTGGGGCATATAGAAAGAATGGAAGATAATAGGGAAATAAAACTCGCTTACACTCAGGAAATAAATAACCGTAGACCCCGAGGTAGACCACGAAGACGGTGGAGAGATAATACATATACAGACCTACAAGCACTTGGAATCAACGACCGTCAAGAGAAGGTCCACCAGAGAGACGAATGGAGATGGATTGTATCTGCAGCAAAGAACCTCAATGGCTCGGAACGCTGAAGAAGAAGAAGATAGTTTGGTTTTAACTCCCGGAATACCAAATTAAATCACACGCGAATTAATGACACCATTACAAAGACAAGAACACACACAGTATCGGGTTGCCTAAAAACCAAAGATAGCAAAATCATAACAGAGAAAGATCAGATTGTACATGCGTGGTCAGAGTATGTGAAAAACATTTATAATGATACAAGAGAGGAACAGTATGGTATTCTCAATATAATGAAGGGCCACACATTTTAAATATGAAAGTTCAGAATGCTCTTAACTCTTAACCATATGAAAACTGGCGAAACCCGGGGTCCAGACAACATCAACAGAAATGATCAATGCCTTAGAAGAATGTGGACTAGACCAGGTCACCAGATTGTTGTATACAATATATGATGCTGGAGATATATCTCCTGAATTATATAAATCCATATTTAATGCAATCCCGACGAAATCAGGAGCCTTGGAATGTGATCAATGTCGAACAATTAGCATAATGAGCCACATCGCGAAGATTTTGCTAAGAATCATCATGCACAAAGTTGGGAAGTAAATACAACCCCTATTAGGGGAATGACAATGTGGGTTTATAGAAGGCAGGGGTACAGTAAATGCTTTGTATTTGCTGAGAACATTAATTGAACGTTCTATAGAAGTAAACAAAGACCTACATCTTTGCATGATTGACTATACAAAGGCTTTCGATAAAGTTATCAGTTATCAGTTGGGGTATCTTCATTGCACTCAGGACATGTCCATAGGTGCTCAGATCCTCCCCCAGCATATGCATCAGCGTCCGGTGACTAATAGTGCCAGTTCTGTGTTGGTTGACGAGGCGCTTTGTTTTCCCGATGTACTTCTCACGTCTGGCCGTGCCGATTCTTACTCCCAAGTCTTTCATCCTGGACAGCGATGTGGAATCACTGACGTCAAAGTCCTCTGTTCTCGCCATATCTTTGAGGACGTTAATAACATCGGCACGATCCATGGGCTGGCCATCTACAGGGGGTGCAGAGCCAGCCAGTTTATCAGCTCGTTCATTTCCCTCGACTTCCGCATGTCCCGGGACGAAGATGAAGGTGACTTTACGGACAACAGACTTCCACTGTCAGTCCACTGTCTACGTACAGATCCAGCTTCGACCTTCTGAATCATGCTCATTGAATCACTTAGTACACACACGTTGGTATAATGCTGTGATTCCAGCCATATGAAAGCCTGTGTAACTGCCATCACCTCCATCGTCATGCTGCTCGTGGTCATAGAGTGGGCACCACTGGATTCTTGAACGGTTCGGCCCGCTGAACGGGCTGTAAATGCCCACGCACTTCTCTGCTGCTTTACAACAGATCCATCTGTATAGATGAGCACTTCGGGGCTATCTGAGTGTTCATAGATGAGCGCGTTAACCTCTGCATTGACAGCGGCAGGGTTCTGCTCTCTGCACCGTCTGTCGAGTGTGATAATGCAGGAGAAAGTGCACTTAAAAGCTGGAGGCACCGGCACCCATTCCTTGCCGGGGTTGATACTGGTAAGACTGCAGACCTGTCTGACGACATCTTCCGCCCGACCCATCCATGACTTGCCCCTCTTTAGCCTGTCACCCTTTTCTCTGAATATAGCGTCATGCAGAGGGTGCTGCTCATCTGCACTTATTTTTAAGTATGCACGAGCTCTCCAGATCTTGATCCTGTGTTCCATTGTCGGGAAGTCAAGGAGGTATCTCATTGCTACACAGCTGGTGTCTCTCGTGCAGCCCAAAATGATGCGCATGGCTTCGTTTTGTACCTTTTCAAGTCTTCCAATCTGTGTAGGGCTGACAGTGAGGATGGCCAGGGCATACTCGATGCGTGAAAGCACAAGTCCTTGGAACAGAAGTATTAGCAGTCTTTGCTCGATATTGGCAGTCGCCATGACTCTCATTGCTGACAAACCTTTTCGAGCCTTTCGTTATGACATAATCGACATGATCTCTGAAGGACAGGCTACGATCAAGCCTCACGCCAAGATATGTCATTGACTGGGTTCTACTCAAAATGCTCCCATCCATTCTTACTGCCGGCAGGTCTGTTTTCACAATATGGTTGTTTAGGGAGAACCATGTAACCGATGCCTTTGCAGGGTTGACAAGGGCATCGGCATCAGCACACCATGAGGAAATTCGATCTAGTTCGCCCTGCATATCATTGGCAACCGCCTGTCTATCTCGACCCTGTCGATACACGAGGATGTCGTCAACGAATGACAGAGTCCTACCCCTCCCGTCCAACTGTTGTTCAGTGATCGGCACCGTATACACGTTGAATAGTACTGGTGACAGTGGTGAACCCTGCGGCAATCCTGGACATATCGTTATCGGCTCAGAAGACCAACTCCCGCATCTTAGCACCACCTTCCTTTGGAGCAGAACTGCAGCTATCCATCGTACAAGGTGAGGGTGCACTTTCAGTCTGAGGAGGGTTTGCATCAAGTGCTCGAAGGATACTCTATTATATGCGTCCTCTAAGTCTATGGCGGCCGCACATGTCTCTTCTCTGACCTGAAATCCTTCGTAAACATCTTGAGCAAAGACCGCCGCATTCAGCCATGACTCTTTGTTGCGTCTGTATCCTCCAAGTGTGGGCGGGAAGCAGCTGAGTTGTTCCAAGTCACAAGCAAGTCTGTGTGCTACAATTTTCTCCAGTAACTTGCCCGCAGTGTTCTGCATCGTAATGATTCTGTAGCCGCTTATCTTGGAATGGTCTTTGTTCGGTTTTGGCAGCGGCAGCAAGTAGCTGTGTAGCCATTCTTCTTTGATCTGACCCCTCTGGATACTGGTGTTGAATTCTCTGGCCAGTTCTTCCATGTCATCATCTGATATCACCAGTAGGTCACCATATCGGATGCCGTCTGGGCCTGGGGCGGTGTTAGGTGATTTCTTGAGCATCGCACGCATATCTCAGCTGTGATTATCCATTCTTCGTCTGTCCCGACCCCCTCGCACAACTGAGAGAGTGTCGTTGTGGTCCTCTGTCTGGCGGGCTCGTCTTTCTGGTCAGTCTGTTCTATGTAGCGTGCAAGAAGGGCCTTACCTTTATCCGCATCCGACTTTTTCCATGTGAGGTCTGTGCCTTGAAAGTCTGGAATACCCCTACGTTGTGCAGCACCGTTCATGCTCTTATGGAGGCGCCAGAACTGTCGTAAGAGATCGCTCGGAGCACACCTTCCTGCAGAACTCGTCCCATTTTCTCGGCCTTGGCCTGTTTGGCGCAGGATTTGAATAAAGTCGTCGTCCTATCGACCTCAGTCTTCAGGTTTCGCCAACTCAACCTGTGGCATGTTAGCCTTTCTGGCCTTTTGCCAGGCTTTGACAGCCTGCCTCTTTCCCAGCCATGCCTTCTCGACCTCTCCATTCCACCATGGTGGCTGCAATCATCTTTCTTGTCTCCTGCGGGAGGAAGTTAGTTTTCTTCTTCTGATCTTGCTTATGGCGTCTTGACCAGTGTTGTCGTATGGGAAGGCATTTGTCTTGTTTCTTTGACTCATGGCCCCATCTTTCTTGATCAGGATGACACAAGGGTAGTGGTCACTTTCGTGGTATCCCAGTGTACCCCACCGGCACCTTGGTACAATGGTGGGCGACACCAGAGCCAAGTCAATGGTGCTGTCAGAGTCACCTGGTCGAGTGGCTATTATAGTGACCTTCCCATCATTCAGACAGATTAGGGCAGCAGATGTGAGGGCGTCCTCCAGAACTTCTCCCTGTCTATTGGTGATGCAATTCCCCCATTGACTGCCTCTGGCATTGAAGTCCACACAGTAGATAATATGCTTCTCATAATGATATCTTGTGATCTATTTTTTTTTTAATCTTGTGATCTATTCGCAGACGACTGTACTATATATACTAGTCAAGAAAACCGTAGTGAATTAGAGAATTCTTTACAAAAGGAACTTGATAATCTTACTAGATGGAGCAATGAAAACCGCATGCAAATTAACATCGACAAAACCAAATCCATGCTAATAACGACCAGACAAAAACTACAGACACTAGCCATAACTGGATCACCGCTCGAACTCCGCATGGGCACGTTACCTATAGTTAATGTGACTGAACATAAAACACTAGGGCTTTTAATAGACAGCCATTTGAACTGGAGCTCTCATGTTCACGCTCTTACCAAGAAAATAGCAACAAAAAGTTTACCAACTTGCTAAAATTCAGCACTTCCTGGACGAAAGCACACGAAAAATATTCTATACATGCTATATCCAATCACATCTCGATTACTGTTCCACAGTTTGGGATGGTTGCCCTAAATCTAATTAAACGACTATGTTCTCTACAAAACCGCGCTATTCGTCTGGTTTCTGACATAAAGCACTTTGAAAGTAATAATTTGTACAGTCATCTAAGACTTCTACCACTACAAAAGCGCTTCCTTTTCAACAAAGCCAAATTAGTGAATAAAATTATATCTCAAAATACCCCAGAGTATCTTCTGCCGCTGATTCAATCTAATGCAATGAACAGCAAGCGCCTAAATTTGTTACATGTCTCAAAGCCTAGATTGGACCTATACAAAACATGTTTCGCCTATTCTGGTGCTCACTTATGGAATGATCTGCCTCCAGATCTGAAAACTCCAATGAGTCCCTACACATTTAACCGAAAAACTCTTTCAATACTTAATCCATACCGACTATATGCCACCATAATTCATTTACTGGTATAATTGTTCAGTATAATTGTTCATTATAATTGTTTAACTATAATTGTTCACTATATATGTGTATGCGTGTGGGAGCGAGAGAGAGAGAGAGAGAGAGAGAGAGAGAGAGAGAAAGAGAGAGAGAGAGAGAGAAAGTGGGTGTCAGTGAGAGGGAGAGAGTGAATGCGTATGTGCGCACGTGCATGTGTGTGTGTGGAGAGAGTGATTGAGCGAGAAATGGTGGGGGAATGTGTCAGTGCATGCATTCGTACGTGTATGTGTGAGAGTGAGTGAGGGAGTGCATGCGTTCATGTGCATGCGTTCATGTGTATGTGTGAGAGAGTGTGATTGAGAGAGTGAGTGTGTGTGTGTGAAGGATTGTGTGTTAGAGAGTGAGACAGTGGGAGAGTTGATGTGTTAGTGTGTGTGTGTGTGTGAGCGCGCGCATGCGTGTTAGTGTGTGTATATGAAAGAATAAAGAGAGAGAGAGAGAGAGAGAGAGAGAGAGAGAGAGAGAGAGCTGAGCAGATGCATGTCATGTAACACGCATGTTATGTAACACGCGAATCCATATGTTTGTGTATTCTCATCTGTCATATTATCAGTTAAATACCATTTGATTTTATCATGCATAATATAAACTCATGTTCATTACTGTAGTTTGAGTGAGTGAGTCAGTGAGTGTGAATGAGAGACAGAACGAGTGAGCGTGAGAGTGAATGAGTGAGCGGGAGAGTGAATGAGTGAGCGGGAGAGTGAATGAGTGAACAGGAAAGTGAATGAGTGAGCGGGAGAGTGAATGAGTGAGCGTGAGAGTGAATGAGCGGGAGAGTGAATGCGTGAGAGAGAATGAATGAGCGGAAGAGTGAATGTGTGAGAGTGAATGTGTATGTGTGTGTGTGTGTGTGTGTGTGAGATGAGAGAGAGAGAGAGAGAGAGAGAGAGAGAGAGAGAGAGAGAGAGAGAGAGAGAGAGAGCATCACTATTTTTACGTCACATACATTTTATGTACACATTTTTCTCCATGTTTAACATTTTTATGAGGACTGTTCATGACAAGTGTCAGTGTATGTGTGTGAGTAAAGTGTGGGAGTTTGTTCATACTAGTTTCAATACTAACGTGAGACATTTTGTATGTGTCTAGATGTGAGGAAGTGTGAGTGTATGTGGAGGATGTGTGTGAGTGTGGGGATATGTGTGCGTGGGGGGTGTGTGGGTGGGGGTATGCATTTGGATGGGTTGGGGTGTGTGGGTTTTGGTGGGTAGTGGTATTTGTGGGTGTTGGTGGGATGTGTGGATGGATGTGTGGGGGTGAAAGTAGGGGTGTTGGAATGGGTGTGGGGGATGTGTGTATGGGTGGAGGATATGTGTATGGGACGGATGCAGGGGATGTGTGTTTATGTGGGTGGAGATGTGTGGATGGTTTGAGGAAGTATGTGTGGGAGGCGGGGTTGTGTGGGTAGGGGATTGTGTTGGGTGGATTTGGGATGGAAGGCGGGTGGGAGAAGTGTATGGTGTGTGGGTTTGAGATATGTGTGCGGTGTGTTAGTGGGGGATGTGTGAATGATGTGTGGGTGGAGGGTATGTTTGTGGTGGTATGGGTGGAGGATAGTGTGTGGTGTGGGGGATGTGTGTGATGGGTGTGGGGAATGTGCGTATGGGTGGGGTATATGTGTGGGTGAGCAGGGGATTGTGGTGGTTGGGGGAAGTATGTGGGGGAGTGTGGGTGGGAGATGTGTGTGTGTGGATGGGGAATGTGTGGGTGGGGTGTGTGAGTGGCTTAGGGATGTGTAGGTGGGTGAGGGAGTTGTATGTGTCGGGGTGGGATGTGTGAGTGGGTGGAGGATGTGTGTGGGGGTAGGGGTATTGTGATCGAGAGATGTTTGGTTGGGAGTGGGTGTGTGGGTGCGTAGTGGAGGATGTATGCGTGAGTGAGTGTGTGTTGGTGGACGGGTAGGGAATGCGTGTGTGGGTGGGGAGAGGTGTGTGGTGTGTTGGTTGGTGATATTGTGTGGGTGAGGTATGTGTGTGTGGGTGGGGGATTTTTGTGGTGTGTGAGTGGGGGTATGTGGGGTGGATGGGTAAGGGTATCTGTGTGGGTGTGGGTGGGAATATTGTGTTGTATCTTGGTGGGGGATATGTGTGTGGTGTGTAAGTGGGGATGTGTTGGTGAGGGATATGTGTGTGTGTGGTGCGTGGGTTGGGAATAGTGTGTGGTAGGGGGTGTATGTGATGTGCGGGTGGGGGATTGTGTGGTGGGGGATTAGGTTAAGGCATGTGTGGGTGGGTGGAAGTTGTATGTGTGGGTGGTGGGGTGTGTGTGAGTGGATTGGGGATGTATGGGTGGTTAGGGAGATGTGTGTGTGGGGGGGGGGGGGGGGTAGGGACATGTCAGTTGGTGGGGATGTGTGTGTATGGTTTGGGGATGTGTGAGTGGAATGTGCGATGTGTGAGTTGGTGGGGGATTGTGTGTGTGGGTGGGGAATATGTTGTCGATGGAGATGTGGCTGGGGGAAGGGTGGTTTGAGGTGTGGGTGGGGAGAGGATGTGTGGGGTAGGATGTGGATGGGCGTGGGATGTGTGGGTTGGTGGGGGAATGTTTGTGGGTGGCGAGTGTGTTTTGGTTGGGGGATCAGGTGAGGGCAGTGTGTGTGGGTGGGGGATGTGCGGGAGGGGGATGGGTCGGTTGGTGGGGTATGTATGTGTCCCTTGGTGTGCGTGTGTGTCGGTAGGTGGGGGTGTGTATGTGTCCCTTGGTGCGCGTGTGTGTGGGTAGGTGGGGGTGTTGTGTGGGTGGGGTGATGTATGGATAGGTGGGAAATGGGCTTCATAACATGGTAATTAGCCTTGTTTATGTTTACAACATTCATTTCACAATGTTTATTTTTCTTCCTATGTAAATGTATAATGCTCTTGATGAACGAAAGACGAGTGATTGGAAGGGCCGAATGTAAGACGGGCCTGCGCGCCCAATTTGTGACCCTAATAAAGTTGATTTGATTTGATGTGATTTGATTTGATAAAGTAAGCCATGTCGACATGATAAAGATGCTTGCAGATCTACAAAATGATAAAGTAAGACATGTCGACATGATAAAGATGTTTGCAGATCTACAAAATGATGGGAAAGACAACGCCATCACATTATGTAAGTCTGAGTGCACTTTGGAATAAGTGGTCAGTTTTTACCTCACTTACGCATTCATTGGCACCTTGCCGTCTTGTAAGAAGATAGTTTGTGCTTCAAAAAGGCATAATAACCTTTACCCATGGCGGTAGCGAATGTGACTGATAAGGCCAATTCGCGCTGTTGATGTTCTTTCAAAGTGGGTGCATGTGAACACGTGGTCACTTCCACCATCATGAACCATCTTACGTCTCACAAGCTCTGTGTGTGACTTATCTGCACTAATGTTCTCATTAGTCTTTATTCCATTTCTGATGTTTGCCCTCCATGCAACACGTTCAGTGGCGACTTGCTCACAATGTGCATTATCAATGCCTGTATCAATCATGTCCTGTTTACACACATCTTTGTGTCGTAGTAGAGGCCGATCCTGAGATCTCCTACCCGTCTGTAATTCACCAAAAAAGATGTCCTTTGGTATTCTACCATCATCCATCCTCCTAAGATGTCCTATCCATCTAAGTCTACGAAGACTGAGCATGGAATAAACCGTCACACAACCTGATCTTTCCAATACTTTAGTATTTGTGATTTTGTCTTGCCACTTAATACCAAGAATTCTTCGCAGACACCGCATATCCTTTGACATGACACATGATAAGCAGGGCTAGGAAAATCTCTCAACCGTTAAGGCTGACCACCTTGTGAAACAGACCAGAGACACAAGGTGTGAACACACTGTTTGATAAGGTTCCCAGGGGGAAACTGTCAGACTGACAGGGGCCTCTCACAGCCACACACAGCGTGAAAGGCAAGCTGAACAGAGACTGCCCAATGTCCCAGGTGTGAAGGCCAACCATTCAGAAAGAATTTATGATGGACAGGCTGGGAGATGATTTAGTCTGCATCATAAAAATGTGTGAATTGAAATTGCTCAGACAGGAGACTACCCCAGTCAATGGTGGGAACCAGACCCCCAGATCAAATAAGGCAATTAAAACCACAAGAAAGTGGTAATTGAATTAAACGCCTTGGGGAGATAAGGAAAGAGTATATATGCTAGGAGATTCTGATACTCAGATCCGTTCATCATCATCATCGTGCATTCTCCGTCATTCGCACTGCGAGCGCTAACAAGTCAAGTCGCCCTTTTCTGTCAAGAAGCCTGATACGCGGGAAAATGCCACGTTGAAAGTCCAACAACAAGAAACACGAGGTTTCCAAGATGTGCAGCGTGGGAGCCGACAACAAGAAGAAGAACGTGGAGAGCCTTCCTGCTAGCTGCATCAAAGAGCCTGATACTACAGCTATTACTGGAGCTACCACGAGGGAGAAGATAGACAGCCCAACACAGCCAAGAACCAAGACAGCAGAGAAGGAGGAGAAAGACACCAGAGTTGGAAACTGACTCAAAAACAGTCCGATGGGTTGTCAAACGGATCCAAGTGGAGCTGACAGACGAAGAAATCCTGAAGCAGCTACGAGAAGAGAATCTTCACATCCGATTCGTGAAGGCGGAGCGGCTCCTCACTACCTACAACCTTGGCAGTGGTGACATCGGAGGGCAGCGAAATGCCTACCACAGTATCAGTCAACAAGAGAATGCAGCAACCAGAGAGATTCATACCAAGAATCAATCAATGTTCCAGATGTCAGAAGGCCGGCCACAGCAGAGCAACGTGTCGCAGTAACACGGAAATCTGCCGTTACTGCGCCGATCATCCACGCCTTCAAGGAGTGTCCGCTGGCCTAAGCTGGACACCGACTTCCGAGCACCCAACAACAAAAGAAAGTGCGCCAACTGCCTGGGCAAACATGGAGCAAGATACTTGGCTGTCCGTACCTCCAAAGACACAGAGACGTCTTAAAGATCGCCATCAACCACAAGACGCCATATAAGGAAGCAATGCGGAGGTGCGGGACAGCCACGGGCATCTCGCAAGATGAAAGAGCTACAACTACAAAGCCAGATCGACGAGCTTAAAGAAACAAGTCAAGGCACTGCTGACGCCTAACCCGACCAGTGACAACGAGAATCTACTGGCGGAAATAAAGGAGATCCAGCAAAGCATCAAGCGAGAAGTGGAACAGATGACCGCGTTGAAGCGGAATAACGAAGAAATACTACGTACCATAAAGCGGAGAGAGAGCGGCTAAAAGCTGAAATGAAATCAACTCGAAACAACAATAACAGAAGCCATGCAAGAGACCACAAAGAAGCCGCAAGAAACCCAACAAAAAAACCGAGCCGGAAGCCGCAAGATAAAACCAGCAGCCGAACCACGACGCCCGAAACATCCAAGGGGAAATCAACATCCCGCCAGACAGCCGAAGAAAGACAAGATGAGGAACCCTTCGATGCGACATAGGTGGATTGGCACAGGAAACCTACCCAGGAGGAAAAGGAGGAGTACATAGCAGCAGAAAAGAAACTGGGCAAGGCAAGAGGAACTCAGGCACGAGGAATACATGAGGAGACAGGAAGCAAAAGGAAAGAAGGTGAAGAAACTCAAGGGGAAACCCACAGAATACCCGATGATAATCTCTGACTATGATACCCGCATTGAGTACTATATCGATGACAGAGAGATCGTCCCATGGCTGACAACAGAGGAAACAATCGAAAAACAGCAAGAACTCCAAGACATAAGGGAAAGAAAGCGCAAGGAGGTAAATAGCATGGAAAAGCTTCTACGGGCATTACACAGAACAGGAGGCAAAATACTAAATAAAAAGTCCTTTATAAGGACTGCAACCAGTCAAGCCAGGAGCCTGCGCCAACAAAGAAAACAACAAGAGGAAACATGCACAAAGGACAGCCGCCGACCGATCCCCCAGCTTACGATGCATGGAGTGGGATAATGAAAAAGTCCTTATAAGGACTGCAGCCAGTCAAGCCAGACGAGCCAGGAGCCTACACCAACAAGGAAAACCACAAGAACAGACGAGCACAAAGGATAGCCGCCGACCGATCCCCCAGCTGACGTCACAGACACAAACGATACATAACCAGTCCGAGATAGGACCAACAAGACAAGATTTAGGGTGAATAACCCCCCCCCCCAAAAAAAAAAAAACGGACCTCAACAATAACCACAGCTGATAAAGCAGATTGAACGAGGCCGAATTTGGAATTTTTGTTATTGGAATTGGAATTGAAATACTCAAATCAGAAATGAAAAATCTTCGAACAGGTGAGAAGAGAGAGTAAATGTAGATTTCTTAGTTACTATCTAAGTCTTTTAGATGTATGTACTGATATTCAGTCTATATCTGGGCTAGGTTACTTCAAGAATTATCATTGCTTCAGGTTACTTGAGTGTATATCCTATTCGCTATAAGGGTTATTCCTACTATACAAGTAGATACCTTTTGTGATTTTGACTTTCACTTATCATGTTAGATGTCTGTTACTCTATGGAAACTTAGTTTCTCAGGCGTTGTAGATAATCATGTTACTACAATGTTTGCATTTTCATACTATGTATGTAGGAATACTTTCATATGCCTAATGTTTAAGTATATGTTGGATGTATGTATTGGTAACTTCATATGAATATACAATGCTAGGACTATGCTTCGTACATATTCTTTTTGTGTATATACGTCTCATTTCGTATACATACAAACTAACTAATGCATTATGCTATTATGTTAAAGTATCATAATATGTCTAGTTTCATTAATATATTTTATGTGCATTGGATGTTTGATATATTGATTTGTCATATGCAAACCTACCAATATGAAGTGTTATGCTATTGTGCACGCATTGGCACCATTGCCTATCGATTGCATTGGAAGCAGAGGTGGAATGGTACAGGACATTACCCACAACTGGTATAGGGTATATGGTGCTTAGCCCTTTCATGTATTTTGGATGATGCGGCTGTACGACCCAGAATGTCGGTATTAGCGACAAGGACATAGGACGGCAGAAATGTAATAATTACAGGCGTGTGAGACAATTGAAAAGCCGTCCCCGACTAAGACAGTAGGAGAGATATGAGGGAGAAGGAGATGGTGAACGCAGTAGACCTGGAAGATAAACTTGGCCGGACTGGTCATTGTATATGGGTGTGCTAGGGTATATGTAGTACTTAGGATTGTACTGATGTAGAACTAGATATAACACATTCTTGACTATTTCTTCCTAGCTCTCACAAAGAGCACCTATGTATAGATCTCAAGAACTAGAGACTACTAGGTAGTGCCAGGACTGACAGGCGTCAGAATACCAGCAAGCTGTTTTGTTTCTACTGGAGAGTGGAGATACTGACCATAGCTGCTTAGCTGATCTGGACCACAGATCCAGATAGTTGACAAGTAACATTGAAGTTATGTAATGTTTGTCATCACTATCAATATGTTATATGATTTCATCATCATCATCTTGAAAAACATCAGATGTCTAATAATAATGATAGCCAATAAATGTTGTAGTTTATTTTAACTCATAGTTCAGTCGTTATACTTTTTAATTCCAATTGTGCATACGTGTTGTGTGTGTACATTGGTGGGGGATTACTTACACACCAAGGAAGGGAGCAGTCAGGGAGAAAAAACTGTACTAGGATAGTTGTCAATTACTCTTAAATTTAGACTTAAAAATCTATCTTAGCTAACCTTCTCCTTCCTATTCCTTGGCGAATATTCAGCACAGTTCATTTCAATTTTGTAACGAGCCATTTGGAGCTGTATGTTGGATATTCAGGGCTTAATCTGTACTTCAGCCATATACATTTTGTCCCTAGTCAATTTCTGACTATTTGGGGTTGCACGCCAGTGAATAATACTTTCATCTAGGCGGTGGCCACCCCAACTTCTGACAGATGTGCAATGAGGATGATCTGTCGACTAACTAACTAACCAACTAACTTTTTAAGTTTTATTTGTAATTTTAAAACTACAGGAATATGGTCAGAGTTCATATCAGCACCAGGGTATGTTTTGGCATATTTAACATTGTTTTTAAATCTATTTCTAATCATAATGTAGTTAGTTTGGTTTCTTGTTCTATATCCAGAGCTTTTCCATGTATACAGTTTCCTAGGGTTATGTTGGAAAAATATGGTGCAAGCAATAAGATTGCTTTTTTTCACATAACTGTATCAGCCGGTCTCCTCTGTCGTTTCTGTTTCCCATATCATATTGCCCTACTATCTGCTTATATTTATTTTTTCCAACTTTTGCGTTCATGTCTCCCATGACAATTAGGACCTCTGAAGATTTTACAACTTTCATTGTGTGTTGTAGGTCTTCATAGTATTCTTCTAGCTGTTCATCACTATAGTCAGTTATTGGAGCATACGTCTGAAGAATTACTATGTTGAACGGTTTTGCTTTAATTTTGAGAAGTATCATCCTATCTTTATGGGTCCAGAATCCACTAATATTTTTAACAGTTCTATAGTTGGGGCATAATCAATCAATCAATCAGGTGCCGTCTCCGCAATGAAGGTTGGCTGCAATGGATCTCCAACACTGTCTGTCTCTTGCCTTAACTTTACATTCTGTTCGTCCATCTCTTGATGTTATCCTCCTACTTGTATCGTTGTCTACCTCTTGCTCGCTTGCCCTCAACCTTGCCTTCCAGTATAGTTTTTATAAGAGTATCATGTCTTTTAACGTGGCCAAAATATTTCACTTGTCTCATTTTTATTTCTTTCATCAACTCTCTCTTCATTCCCAGTTTTTATAGGATCTCTGCATGTGATTGTTTTTGTTTCCATGAAATACGACCTAATCGTCTGTATATCCACATCTCCAGGGTTTCTATGCGACTTTCTAGTTGCTTGTTCAATGTCCAGGCTTCCGAGTCATACAGTAGCGTTCTTCTTCTTCTTTCGTTCGCCTGAAATATGTTTATAACTGCAATGTTGTCTCTTGTATGAATCTAACAGTCTTGTTTAGTTCACTCAGCAGTCCATTGAGTTTATCTTCCACTGTTGTCTCTCTAGGACAGAAGGTTCGCCTGGATATGTTGTAGTTTAGGCAATCCTGGAGTATGTGCTCTGCTGTCTGCGACGCCAAACCACATGTGCACATGACTGAGTCACCAACCTTGAATTTTGTATACATGTGGTTGCGTAATCTATTGTGTCCTGTTCTGAGGCGCAGAAGAATGACCTGTTCTGGTATGTCCATAACGTGGTAGTCATCTTGATTAGGGTTTGGTGGCCTTCCTACTGATTTGGTCTTTCTTTTCTTTTGGTGCTATGTAATGGGCATATCAGGCTGTTCTTCTTTTGCTCCTTTCTTAGCCAATCGATCAGCTCTGTCGTTTCCTGGGACTCCACAGTGGGATGGTATCCACTGTATGGTGACCTTACGCTTAATGATTGATTGCTTGATCTTGATTGCGTCAATTTCAGCATCATAGTTACGGCAGTACTTTCCTGTTGGAACTCTGGCCGTGTCCCTAGTATTATCTGGGTATTCTATGTACACTCCCGCTCCTCCATTTCGAACAGCATTTTGTGCTGACCCGTCTGTGTAGACTCGGATCCAGAGATCATGTGGGTATTCGGACTAGCTGAGGAACTTGTCTGCTTGTATTAGTATACAGTAGCGTTGAATATACGTAGCATTTGACAATTCTCATTTTTAATGCGTTATTAATCTGTACTGGAGAGTTTTGGTCATAGACCATAACTTTAGGAAGGGAAAATCCCAACTGCACCTCCCCGTGGTAGAGGATGGAAACACACTACGGTGTGGCTAACACAGCTCTGGGGACCGAGTATCCACCGGAATAAGTGGCCAACTCTGCAGCTGAGCAGAGCAGGGCACTCACTTGTCCTTACAAGTGAGGATGTGTAGGTGGGTGAGGGAGTTGTATGTGTCGGGGTGGGATGTGTGAGTGGGTGGAGGATGTGTGTCGGGGTAGGGGTATTGTGATCGAAAGATGTTTGGTTGGGAGTGGGTGGGTGGGGGTGTGTGGGTGCGTAGTGGAGGATGTATGCGTGAGTGAGTGTGTGTTGGTGGACGGGTAGGGAATGCGTGTGTGGGTGGGGAGAGGTGTGTGGTGTGTTGGTTGGTGATATTGTGTGGGTGAGGTATGTGTGTGTGGGTGGGGGATTTTTGTGGTGTGTGAGTGGGGGTATGTGGGGTGGATGGGTAAGGGTATCTGTGTGGGTGTGGGTGGGAATATTGTGTGGTATCTGGGTGGGGGATATGTGTGTGGTGTGTAAGTGGGGATGTGTTGGTGAGGAATATGTGTGTGTGTGGTGCGTGGGTTGGGAATAGTGCGTGGTAGGGGGTGTATGTAATGTGCGGGTGGGGGATTGTGTGGTGGGGGATTAGGTTAAGGCATGTGTGGGTGGGTGGAAGTTGTATGTGTGGGTGGTGGGGTGTGTGTGAGTGAGTGGATTGAGGATGTATGGGTGGTTAGGGAGATGTGTGTGTGTGGTGGGGGGGGGGGGGGGTAGGGACATGTCAGTTGGTGGGGATGTGTGTGTATGGTTTGGGGATGTGTGAGTGGATGTGCTATGTGTGGGTTAGTGGGGGATTGTGTGTGTGGGTGGGGAATATGTTGTCGATGGAGATGTGGCTGGGGGATGGGTGGTTTGAGGTATGGGTGGGGAGAGGATGTGTGGGGTAGGATGTGTGGGTTGGTGGGGGAATGTGGGTGGCGAGTGTGTTTTGGTTGGGGGATTAGGTGAGGGCAGTGTGTGTGGGTGGGGGATGTGCGGGAGGGGGATGGGTCGGTTGGTGGGGTATGTATGTGTCCCTTGGTGTGCGTGTGTGTCGGTAGGTGGGGGTGTGTATGTGTCCCTTGGTGCGCGTGTGTGTGGGTAGGTGGGGGTGTTGTGTGGGTGGGATGATGTATGGATAGGTGGGAGATGTGCTTCATAACATGGTAATTAGCCTTGTTTATGTTTACAACATTCATTTCACAATGTTTATTTTTCTTCCTATGTAAATGTATAATGCTCTTGATGAACGAAAGACGAGTGATTGGAAGGGCCGAATGTAAGACGGGCCTGCGCGCCCAATTTGTGACCCTAATAAAGTTGATTTGATTTGAGTTTTGATTTTACAGTCGGAAATGGCTGTTAAAGGTAGAGGTAAAAGACCACCATGTGAATGTGGAAGGCAAGGGGAAACCACCACATTATCTTCCCAAGACTTCATGGCAAAACACATATCAGAGTTAGTGAACGATGTTAATGGCTGTCTTAGGACATCCTCGTCCGGTAGGAACAGTCATGAGCCATAGGTGACACCAGACCGTCATCCAGCAAAATCATAAATAAAATAAATAAATTTATAGTAGGAACATGGAATGTTAGGACATTATATTAGCTAGGAAAGTTGAACAATGTTCTAAGAGAAATGGATAGCATGAATATGAATATACTAGGCGTTAGTGAGATTAGATGGAAGGGATCGGGCAAAATTATAGCTGACAATCACACAATAATTTATTCTGGAGGGGATACACATGAAAAAGGTGTAGGAATAATATTAGACGAAAAAACAGCCAAGTCAATTAATGGATACTGGTGTATTTCAGATAGAGTTATTATGGTAAAAATCAAAGGCAAACCAATAGACATAAATATTATACAAGTATATGCACCAACAGCAAGCAGTAGTGATGAAGAAATACAACACTTTTACAACGAAATAGAAATGGCGATGGCTCAAATTGGATCACAAGAAATAAAGATAATACTTGGAGATTTTAATGCAAAAGTAGGAAAGGGGAAAATGGAGGATGTAATGGGGAATTATGGTTTAGGTACAAGAAATGAAAGAGGGGAAAAGCTAATAGAATGGGTAAATATCAATGATATGATAATTGGAAACACGTGGTTTAAACACCATAAAAGACGACTATATACATGGTAAAGCCCTGATCAGAAAATACGCAACCAAATTGACTACATACTAATTAATAAAAGATATAGAAATGCTCTAATTAATGTAAAAACAATGCCTGGCGACGACTGTAATAGTGATCATGTACCACTATGTGGACAAATAAAAGTAAGATTAAAGAGAGGGAAACAAATGGTTAGGAACATGAGATTTAATACAGAGGTTCTGAAAGTAGATAAAGAAATTCAAGAACAATACATAGTGACTGTGAAAAATAGGTACAATGCAATAGCTAAAATACAGAGTATAAATGAACAAGGGGAAATGTTAAGGGACTCTATTAATCAAACTAGCAAAGAAATATTACCGGAGAGAAGTCAAATAGCTAAGAAAAAATGGATGAATGAAGAAATCTTAATGCTGATGGACAAAAAAAAAAAACAACAGAGTAAAAATGACAAACAAGAATACGCTAAGATAAATAAAGAAATAAAAGATAAATGTTGGAAGGCAAAAGAAAGTTGGTTAAATGGGCAGTGCAAAATAATTGAATTAAATGCCATTAAAGATACAAAAAATATGCACACACAAATCAGTGAGCTTACGGGAAGAAAAATAAGAATAAATACAGGGTGTTTAAAATCAAAAGCAGGAAAGATATTATTGGAGGAAGATGATATAATGAACAGGTGGAATGAGTATATAAAAGAATTATATGAAGGAGAAAGGGCAGAATTAACAAGAAAGTAACTTAGAAGGTCCACCTATTCTAAAAGAAGAAGTCGCTGACGCTATGAAACATATGAAGAAAGGAAGAACAGCTGGGCCAGATGAAATCACAATAGAAGAATTAGAAGTATTGGGAGAATTTGGAGTAGATATATTAACCTAAATGTTACATGATATTTACAGCAGTGAATATTTACCCAGTGATATGCTGAAATCTGTATTTATAGCTATACCAAAAGAAGACCAGGAGCAATTGGATGTGAAGATTTTTCGCACAATTAACCTCATAATCCATATCACTAAGCTTCTGCCCAGAATCATAATGAGAAGAACCAGAAAGAAAATGAAAATGGAAATTAGTGAAGAACAGTATGGATTTGTGGAGGGAAAGGGCACAAACAATGCAATATATACATTACGGATACTAATAGAAAGGTCAATAGAGAAACAGAGAGACATATATTTGTGCTTCATAGATTATACTAAGGCATTTGATAAAGTAAAACATGATGAGCTGATTAAAATGTTGGAAGATATCAACATTGATGGGAAAGATTTAAGAATAATAAAGAATATTTACTGGAACCAAGTAGCAGCAATTAAAATGGGAAATAAAGAGGGTAGTTACGAACAGATAAAGCTAGGAGTACGACAGGGATGTGTCTTGTCACCAGATCTCTTCTCCCTATATAGCGAAGTAATAATGAGAGAGATCAAAGAGATGCCAGGAATACTAGTTGGAGGTTATAATATAAATAATATACGCTATGCAGATGACACAGTATTGGTGGCAGATAAATCAACAGACCTACAACAATTGTTGGACACTGTAGTAACAGAGAGTGCAAGGAAAGGACTCTCCTTGAATATCAAGAAAACAGTAACAATGGTGATATCAAAGAAAATGGTGACACCAAAATGTGACATAGAAATAGAAGGGAAAATTCTTAACCAAGTGGATAATTTTAGATACCTAGGGACATTTATAACATCAGATGGAAGATGTACAACAGAGATTAAGAGCAGAATAGGGCAAGGCAAAAGGCCGCATTTCAGAAAATGAAGAGTATCTTGATGCAATAAGTCACTATCACTGAATGTAAGAAAGAGAGTGCTGAAATGCTATGTAGAACCAGTTTTGCTGTATGGCAGTGAATCTTGGAATGTAAATGAACAAATTAAGAAGAAATTAGAAGCAACAGAGATGTGGTTCCTGAGACGAATGTTGCGAATTCCTTGGACTGCCAGAGTAACTAACGACGACTGCCTGAAACAGGCTAATGAAACTAGAACATTATATACAACAATAAGAAAGAGACAAACATCTTTCTTTGGTCATGTGATGAGAAGAGAGGCATTGGAGAATATCTTGACAACTGGAAAAATCGAGTGGAAGAGAGGCAGAGGCAGACCAAGAGAAATGATGCTGGATGGATTGAGACGATGGCACGGAGAAATATTAGCAGCAGAGTTGATCCAGAAAACCAAAGAACGAGATCTGTGGAGAGCCATGAACGCCTACGCCAGCTGGCAAGGCACTTGATGGTGATGAATCAGGAGATCGTGCTCGGCACAAGTCTGAAGGAGGAGGAGGAGTCCATTGTTGTTACAATGTTGTTTCCAATAATGCCACTCCCGGAGGCCGTGTCCTTGCCTACTCTGGCATTGAAGTCCCCAAGGAGTAAAAGTTTGTCTCCTTTGGGAACATATGCTAATACATTGTTCATGTGAAGTTGGATGAAGATGGATTGCGCCATGAATTGGAATGAAATGTGGAAGAGTTGCGCAATTCGTTGACCACACTCTCTCGCCTGAGTCCATCGGAGTCCAGTGGCAAGACAAGTCAAGACGATTGGAGACGAATATAGGTGCAGTGGATGACCAGGGCGCTCTACGTGCCTTGCCGTGCTCATTACGTACCACGACGCTTTGCAGGTAAATGCCGTCTTGAATCATCGATGATTTCTTCCGCGCAGCCTGGCGAATCCTGTTTTCACATACTTGGTAGGCATACCCTAGTTCACCGATTGGACCGACGCCGAATCGATTACGCACGCCTGGTTTAGCCAGCCTCTCACAGCTGTTGCCCGTGGGGTGGCCGCTGTCGCATGCTGATAGCTACTGGCAGCGACAGGCGTGAGCTGGATGTCAGGCTTGGACCAGTGGGGAATGGGCCCTGAAAAGATCGTGACCGCCATCCTCACAAAAGGTACTACCAATGCCTGACATTCCAGACACCCTATCACACACACTGTGACAGAACGTCAGTGGCCCATGTCCTCAGGCCTTCTTTGGGTTTGGGTAAACAGGGGGAAACAGCTTTCGGGAACCCTCAGTTCTCTTATTCGCTCAATCACCATGGAAGATAGTTCTCTGGGATACTTTAACAACACGATCTTTTCATAGAACGATTAGATATATGTCTTGTCTTTGGGGAAAACCCGTTCGGGCGTCTTACCCCAAATACACACCAGTGCAACTTCTGGTGCAATTCATGTCCGTTCCAAGACCTACAGTTTGGTATTTGCAGAATGTCAATTTAATTCAAAAGATTGGGACAACACTGCAACCTACTACTGGGGATATGAAAAGGTAATAATGGGGTTTTATTTAATACTTATAGACCTTGGTCTACCAAGCTAACTGGTTGTCTCGACTGGAGAGACGAATTGGCTAAACGGCAGTCTTGCCTTATTGCTAGTGGGTTGACCGTTGGCCAATCTAGCTTAGCGTATTGTTCTTGGCATTGCCTGGGAACGAATCTGAGTAATATATCTTCCCAGATGATTTCACTTGTTCTTGGCAGCAGATGGGCGGGTGCTATCTTTCTTCCTACGGCCTGAACTCGGCATAGTAGCATCTCTCATTTAAATATAAACACATTATATAGCTACGGTATGCCGGAAGGAGGGAAGCGCTCCGTGAGGACGGTTTCCACCAGGCTATGATCTATCTTCTTGAGCCGGAAGAGGCTATCCACTGTGTTATCTCTTTCGTCTTTTAGCGGATGGGGTGGCCGGGTGAACTGACTGGTTGCTGGTCGATTATATCATCTAGTTCTACGTGTAAGGTGAGGCACGGCCGGTACATTTCGGCGACAGCTCAGACAAGAGCAGCGGCCGGAAGGAGTAGTATCTTCTTTCCTATTCTTGCTGGGAATGGGGAACGACACTTCTTTACATACCGATAATTACCCACACAACACCACAAGAGCTTTATCGTGAGAAAGGCATGGTTTGCAAGTGAGAGATAAGCCTGGAAATGAATGTGCCCAATAATAATAAAGGCTTGGTATGAGTGTGGAGAGTGAGTCTTGTAGGCAAAAAGTATCTAGGGTCAAACGACAGGACTTCGTCAAGCTAAAGGCCTAGTCTATAAAAGACGCCGCCAATCCAGGACCTCTGGTCAGGTCAGGCTAATTCACGCAGGTCTGGTAAAAAAAAAATATATATATATATATATTAATATTATATATTTTGTTGATAGCAGCTGATGTGCTGAGACCATTAGGAGTCTCCATGTCGGCTGTACCAGAAGTTTAGGCTGGAGACGCTCACTAATCTTTGTCATCTACATGGTCCTCCTTTTGACCGTAAAGTGAGCTGAAGGTCTAGACAGAACTTCTATGCCTAAAGCTATATGAACTGATGAAGCCTGGTCAAGTCATTGGCATACCAGGTAGCATGATTATAACTATGAGGGAGAGGCAAGGTTGGTCTTGGGCAAATGACAATTTGCGGTGATGGCGCATCTCAAGTCATTTCAACGACATAGGCTCGAGAGCAGTTAGTTTCTTGTCTGGGCCTACGCATGATCATCCTGCATACCCATTTTGTACAGGACAGTGAAGGGCATCTATCCATTACACATTCATGAACAATTCCCATTATTTGAAATCATACCCATCCTTGTCTGGGACAGCTGAAAGACTTTGACCCATTCCCCAAACACAAACTGTTCTCCTGATATTATTTCCCAACCACGATTGTGCCAAGTGAACCCATGGCACTTTCTCAGACTATTTGAGTGACTCTATCGTGTGGGCCACGGAAACCTGAAAGCCTGTTGTTCGAACAACCTACGCTGGAAAGAGAGGCCTACGGATTTCTCCGGGTGAGGTGGATGTGAACTAGATGAACAATATTAAGATCTGTGGTCTATGATGTTCAGAGTTATGTTGCTTCATGTCTGGACTAGAGTTATCTCCTCAGTTTCTTTATAAACTTTTATAGGTTCATCTGTCTTGATGTTTTTCTGTGCTGTCATTTATTAAGATATTAAATTCTAATTATAGTTACTGAGACGATTGTCATGTTAGGTTTGTGTCAGCCAGAAAGACACTGCAGGAAATAGACCCCGAGGTCGAAAGAGAGAGTGACAGTGAGTCCGGGGAACGGAGGAGGGTTGGCAAGCAAAGACCTATCACAGCCAGGGCTATAGAGAATTATTTAAACATTTTGACAGGGCTATTGGGGACCCTCCACGTAGCTTGGTACAATTTCTGGGGGTACGTCGCGGGATATTTGAAATCCTGGTGGAGTTCTGACGGATATAGTGATAGGGGACAGATATTCTTGTCTACTATCAATAGGTTCTGCCTACCGTACCTGGCTATTGTCTATACTCTTCCTGACACAGACTGACCGACATACGATGTGTTGTGGTCATGTAAAATAACCAGTTGTGTACTTGAGATTGAATATTAATATACAATT
This sequence comes from Cepaea nemoralis, assembly GCA_014155875.1. Taxonomy (NCBI): domain Eukaryota; kingdom Metazoa; phylum Mollusca; class Gastropoda; order Stylommatophora; family Helicidae; genus Cepaea; species Cepaea nemoralis. The sequence goes on from JACEFZ010002112.1 coordinate 77,855, forward strand.
ACCTCTTCCCTTACCCTTTAGTTTAAGATGGCATCAGCTAAATTTAATGTTGCTGAAGTTCAGGCTACAGGGCGTGAGATGGGTTATGATGGGGCGGAGTTACAGAAATATGTTCAGGAAGTGGAAAGAGACTTCAGACAGGCTGTGCGCGAAGCCAAGAAAATTGAGGCTGAGGCTAGGAAGATGGAGGTCGAGCAGGCAGTCAGAGACCATGAGTTCCGTATGAGGGAGTTGGAGCTGAAAGCTCAAACTGCCAAGGAAAGCGAGGGTGCAGTTGGAGGCGCAGTTCTCCCTGACTCAACAACTTCTAGTGGCGGTCCATACCAGGCAATGAAGTTCCCATTGCTCCCGTTCGATGAACACAAAGATAAGATCGACCAGTATCTTCACAGATTTCAGTCGATGGCTTTGGCTATGGGATTGGAACGTGGGAAGTGGAACTTGAAACTCTCACAGGGCCTGAGGGGGACCGCGTACGAGGTCTTCTCAAGGTTGCCACCTGGTATGGAGAATGACTATGAGGCCCTGGAAAAAGCGTTATTGAAAAGGCTCCAGATGACGGCCCATACATACCGACAGCAGTTCAGAAAGTCAAAGAGAGAGCCAGGGGAGATGTTCGCAGCCTACAGCGTTAGACTTAAGTCTTACCTTTTGAAGTGGATGTCATTAGCTGGATTTGCTAACGAATATGAAAGTTTAGAAGAATTAGTGGTCGTGGACCAAATGAAGAGAATGATGCCTAAGCCATTGCAAACCTTCGTGCTTGAAAATGGGGCAGAAAGGTTAGACGTAGTAAACACATTAGCGGAAAGGTATGTGCTAGCTCATGGGGATATTGGGGAATTGTCACAACCCAATCCCCGACCACCATACACATGGTCTGGAAAGAAGAAGAACCCTAAAACAGCCCACACCAAGAAGGAGGATCCTTTCGATAAAGTTCCAATTAAGAAACCCTCTGGTAAGAGTCCACCTGGATCTCCTAAAAGAAAGTGGAGTGAAAAGTGGTGCGCCTACTGCAAATCTCTCACACACAATACGGCCGATTGCCGGCGCAAACAGAAAGACTCTCACTATGCTGCCTGTCTTGTAGAAACCGGGGAAGGGTCTAACAGGGAGGTAGAAGGGAGGGGTCTTGAGAACAAAGATTTCGAGAAACCGCCAGTAGTAGAGACGATACTTGTGAACGGACAACCAGTCGAGTGTCTCTATGACACAAGTCTGCAGTTTGAGGCCGTAATTTCCTCACACTTAGTGAGCCCAGAGCAGCTAACTGGGGAGTCTATTGAGATTCAAACGGCAACCAAGAGTGCGGTAGCGATGTCTCTTCCGATTGCGAAGGTAGACATCTAATCGAAATATGTTACCGGCACTATCCAGGCAGCCGTTCTGCTAGATCCGATCTTCCCAATGATCTTGGGTTGTCGCTACGTCTTTGTAGGGATCCCAACAGAACCCATGTACGTAGGGGCAATGCAAACCAGATCTCAATCGGGAGATGAGCAGACGCCGGCCTTGATCGTGAATCCCTTGCCTGGGGAGTTATGAGCTGCTCAAAGCCAGGATGCTACTTTGCAACCTTGCTTCAACCAGTTGCCAAAAAGTTCTGACCCACCAAGACGGGGTCAGTATTATATGAAGAATCGGTTACTGTACCGGAGAGCCGGGGTGGAGGAACGCCAGCATGGACAGCTGGTAGTTCCTAAGGCCTATCGGGAACAACTTCTTCATATGGGACACACCATTTCATTCAGTGGACATATGGGTGTCGGGGCAACACTCCATCGCATTTCCTGCCATTACTACTGGCTAGGGATGACTGGAGACGTGCGTCGGTACGTCAAGTCGTGCCCAGAGTGTCAGCGTGTGGCACCAAAACACTGGACGGCTCCGGTAGTCTTGGGTGACATGCCCATTATGAACTCTCCTTTCGAGAGAGTTGCCATCGATCTTGTTGGTCCTCTTCCTCGGACTAGGAAGAGGAATATGTATATTCTGACGATGGTGGATTGCTGTTCCATGTGGGGCGAGGCGATACCGTTGGCCACAATCGACTCTAAGCGAGTGGCTGATGCACTGATGGAGACCTTTACTCGGTTGGGATGTCCAAACCAGATCCTATCGGACAATGGGTCTCAGTTCTGTGGTAAGCTGATGGAGGAAGTCTTTCGTATCTTCCAGACTAACCACATTCACACAAGCCCATACCACCCTCAGTCGAATGGGCAAGTAGAGAGGTTTAATGGTACCTTGATGACCATGCTTCGGAAGCTGGCTCAAGAAAAACCGGACAGATGGGATGAGTATATCCCAGCCGCCTTGTTCGCCTATCGGGAGGTTCCCCGTGGGTCGATCGGGTTGCCACAAGCCACTCTACTATTCGGGAGACCAATCAAGGGTCCCTTAGAAGCCCTATTGAGATGTTGGACAGAGGAGGAAACTTCCGAAGAAGTTGTATCCTCATATAAATACGTCGAAGAGTTAAAGAAGAAACTCCAGACGGGTTGGGCTTTGGCTGCTCAGAATCTGAGGGCGACCAGAAAGAGACACTCGGCCTACTACAATAGAAGGACGAAAGATAGGTCTCTTAAGGTGGGGGGTCGGGTTCTGTTGTTACTTCCAGTAGGTTCCAATAAACTCGAGATTGGGTGGCAGGGGCCTTTCCCGGTGGAAAGGGTTGTGTCCCGCACCAACTATGCCATCCGGATCAGGGGGAAATCCAAAATCTTCCACATTAACCTCCTCAAAAAGTATGAAGAACGATCTGATGGTACTTCTCTCCCACTCATGACTATGTCGGTCGCGATGGAAACTGAATCGGGCGAAGACGCGGATAGGGAGCATCCTTTACACCCTGAGGAAACCTATAGGGATGTACATATAAATCCTGATCTGTCGGCTGACGAAGCAGACCGGGTCATCCGTTTGTTGGAGTTCCATCAGCAGATTCTTACCGATCGGCCAGCGCGGACAGGGTTGGTCGAGTTTGATATGACTCTGACTACCCAAGACCCTGTTTGCCAAAAAGTATATCCAGTGCCCTTTTCGAAAGAGAAGGCCCTGGAAGCCGAAATCCAGAAGCTTCTGGACGATGACATCATCACTCCTTCGACTTCTCCTTATAATGCCGGGGTTGTCTTGTTGAGGAAGCCCAGTGGGGAGCACCGCCTATGTATTGATTACAGGCATTTAAACAGTTGTACGACATTCCAAGTTGAACCTTTACCGAACACAAATCAACTGTTTGTCAGACTAAATAAGGCAAAGTACTTTTCGATAATTGATCTAAGCCGGGGATATTATCAGATCCCTGTGAAGCCCGAGGTTCGCCCCTTGCTCGCCTTCAGTACTCCGAGCGGGCATTACGAATTCAAGGTGATGCCATTTGGGCTGAGCAATGCGCCCAGTGTGTTCACCCGCATGATGAGAATGTTATTAGAGCCTTTAAAGGATCCCTCTGTGGTCTCGTTTATGGATGATATTCTCATCGCGTCTGACAATCTGTGGATCACTTGAAGTCCTTGGGACAGATCTTCACAAGGTTAAAAAAGGAAGGGTTAACCACCCGTCCAGCCAAATGCATGATTGGCTATCAGTCCTTGCAATTTCTGGGACATACTATTACCCCAGGGGGACTGGTACCGGAAGAAAAGAATATTGAGAAGGTCAGACTCGCACCCCGTCCTAAATCCAAAAAGGATGCTAGGTCTTTCTCGTCTCTGTGTGGGTTTTAACAGAAATTTATTCCGAGGTTCAACGAAATTGGGGCGCCGTTAACCGAAACCCTGAAGAAAGAATCGCCAGATCCTATAGTCTGGACCCCGAGCTGTGAAGAAGCTTATGGGAAGCTAAAACAGGCTTTACTGGATAGGCCAGTCAAGCAACTCCCAAATTTTGAGAAAACGTTTGTTCTAAGAACCAACGCGAGTAACATAAGGATTGGGGCAACTCTGTTGCAGGAAGGCCGAAATGATACTTCGGTGCTATGTCCGGTGGCGTATGCCAGTAGAAAACTGTTACCCGCGGAACGGAATTACTCCACCGTGGAACGGGAATGTCTAGCTCTAGTGTGGGCGGTACAGAAATTTCAACCTTATCTGTATGGAGTACCGTTCAAGGTACAATCCGACCATCAACCTCTGACGTTTTTGGCAACTTCTAAGAAACTGAACGCGAGGTTAATGAGATGGTCATTGCTCCTACAACCGTATCAGTTCACGGTCGAATACATCCCCGGAAGGGAGAATGTGGGAGCGGATCTCCTATCACGGCATCCTATGATGTCATGTGAGGGTGGGGTCATTCGAACAGAACCTCTGGCAGTAGAAAGTTCATAGGGTTCGACTTTCTTAAGATGGGGCCTATGTGACAGAACGTCAGTGGCCCATGTCCTCAGGCCTTCTTTGGGTTTGGGTAAACAGGGGGAAACAAGCTTTCGGGAACCCTCAGTTCTCTTATTCGCTCAATCACCATGGAAGATAGTTCTCTGGGATACTTTAACAACACGATCTTTTCATATAACGATTATATATATATCTTGTCTTTGGGGAAAATCCGTTCGGGCGTCTTACCCCAAATACACACCAGTGCAACTTCTGGTGCATTTCATGTCCGTTCCAAGACCTACAGTTTGGTATTTGCAGAATGTCAATTTAATTCAAAAGATTGGGACAACACTGCAACCTACTACTGGGGATATGAAAAGGTAATAATGGGGTTTTATTTAATACTTATAGACCTTGGTCTACCACGCTAACTGGTTGTCTCGACTGGAGAGACGAATTGGCTAAACGGCAGTCTTGCCTTATTGCTAGTGGGTTGACCGTTGGTCAATCTAGCTAAGCGTATTGTTCTTGGCATTGCCAGGGAACGAATCTGAGTAATATATCTTCCCAGATGATTTCACTTGTTCTTGGTAGCAGATGGGCGGGTGCTATCTTTCTTCCTACGGCCTGAACTCGGCATAGTAGCATCTCTCATTTAAATATAAACACATTATATAGCTACGGTATGCCGGAAGGAGGGAAGGGCTCCGTGAGGACGGTTTCCACCAGGCTATGATCTATCTTCTTGAGCCGGAAGAGGCTATCCACTGTGTTATCTCTTTCGTCTTTTAGCGGATGGGGTGGCCGGGTGAACTGACTGGTTGCTGGTCGATAAAATCATCTAGTTCTACGTGTAAGGTGAGGCACGGCCGGTACATTGCGGCGACAGCTCAGACAAGGAAGGAGTAGTATCTTCTTTCCTATTCTTGCTGGGAATGGGGAACGACACTTCTTTAAATACCGATAATTACCCACACAACACCACAAGAGCTTTATCGTGAGAAAGGCATGGTTTGCATGTGAGAGATAAGCCTGGAAATGAATGTGCCCAATAACAATAAAGGCTTGGTATGAGTGTGGAGAGTGAGTCTTGTAGGCAAAAAGTATCTAGGGTCAAACGACAGGACCTCGTCAAGCTGAAGGCCTAGTCTAGAAAAGACGTCGCCAATCCAGGACCTCTGGTCAGGTCAGGCTAATTCACGTAGGTCTGGTAAAAAAATATATATCTATTAATATTATATATTTTGTTGATAGCAGCTGATGTGCTGAGACAATTAGGAGTCTCCATGTCGGCTGTACCAGAAGTTTAGGCTGGAGACTCTCATTAATCTTTGTCATCTACAGGGTCCTCCTTTTGACCGTAAAGTGAGCTGAAGATCTCGACATAACTTCAATGCCTAAAGCTATATGCAACTGATGAAGCCTGGTCAAGTCATTGGCCATACCAGGTAGCATGTTTATAAGTATGAGGGAGAGGCAAGGTTGGTCTTGGGCAAATGACAATTTGCGGTGATGGCGCATCTCAAGTCATTTCAACGACATAGGCTCGAGAGCAGTTAGTTTCTTGTCTGGGCCTACGCATGATCATCCTGCATACCCATTTTGTACAGGACAGTGAAGCGCATCTATCCATTACACATTCATGAACAATTCCCATTATTTGAAATCATACCCATCCTTGTCTGGGACAGCGAAAGACTTTGACCCATTCCCCAAACACAAACTGTTCTCCTGATATTATTTCCCAACCACAATTGTGCCAAGTGATCCCATGGCACTTTCTCAGACCAATTGAGTGACTCTATCGTGTGGGCCACGGAAACCTGAAAGCCTGTTGTTCGAACAACCTACGCTGGAAAGAGAGGCCTACGGATTTGTCCGGGTGAGGTGGATGTGAACTAGATGAACAATATTAAGATATGTGGTCTATGATGTTCAGAGTTATGTTGCTTCATGTCTGGACTAGAGTTATCTCCTCAGTTTCTTTATAAACTTTTATAGGTTCAACTGTCTTGATGTTTTTCTGTGCTGTCATTTATTAAGATATTAAATTCTAATTATAGTTACTGAGACGATTGTCATGTTAGGTTTGTGTCAGCCAGAAAAACACTGCAGGAAATAGACCCCGTGGTCGAAAGAGAGAGTGACAGTGAGTCCGGGGAACGGAGGAGGGTTGGCAAACAAAGACCTATCACAGCCAGGGCTATAGAGAATTATTTAAACATTTTGACAGGGCTATTGGAGACCCTCCACGTTGCTTGGCACACACACACACACACACACATACACACTGTGTGTGTGTGTGTGTATGTGCGCGTGTGTGTGTGTAACAACAAAAAGAAGAATGAGTAGTAGGAGGAAGAAGAAAGCACTGGGCCGATAGAGGTTCAGAGGATCAGAAGCAACTAAGTCATCACCATCACAAGCAACCAAAAAAAAAAAAAATAAAAAATAAAATAAAAGCAACCACAACATTAGAAAGAAAACACATCTCAAATTTATCATGAGGACGTTGAACTTATGAATATCCAAGTTGACCAAACAACACCCAGCTGGTTCATCAGAAACCACATTTAAATACATCGCCACCACTGCCCGCCCGCTTTCAAGTTACACATGTCTCATCTCATCTCATCATGTTCCTCTTGTCCCTTGCGGTGTCGAGGTGAAGTATAAACAGCGGGAGAGTGCCCGCTCATGGGTTCATGTATCGATATTCCCATGGACTTTGTTATACCCTGCGTCCATCGTTTACGTGGTCGGCCTCTTCCTCTGTTTCCCTCTGGTATGTACAGCATTGCTTGTTGTGGTATACTGTTAGTTGGTAACCTACGTGCATGGCCAAACCATTTGACTTGCTGCTTAAAATCTATCGGCCCAGTGCTTTCTTCTTCCTCCTACTACTCATTCTTCTTTTTGGTGTTACACACACACACACGCACATACACACACACACACACAGTGTGTGTGTGTGTGTGTGTGTGTGTGTGTGTGTACCAAGCAACGTGGAGAGTCCCCAATAGCCCTGTCAAAATGTTTATATAATTCTCTATAGCCCTGGCTGTGATAGGTCTTATTTACAATAGTAAAATCTAGTGCCGCTGTAACACCCACTTTAGTCCTGATTTCTTCATTTCTTCTTCTTCTTCTTCTTCTTCTTCTTCTTCTTCTTCTTCTTCTTCTTCTTCTTCTTCTTCTTCTTCTTCTTCTTCTTCTTCTTCTTCTTCTTCTTCTTCTTCTTCTTCTTCTTCTTCTTCTTCTTCTTCTTCTTCTTCTTCTTCTTCCTTCTTCTTCTTCTTTCGTTCGCTTGAAATATGTCTATATCTGCAATGTTGTCTCCTGTATAAATTTAACTGTCTTTTGCAGTTCACACAGTGGTCCATAGAGTTTATCTTCCACTGTCGTCTCTCTAGGCCGTAAGGTTTGCCTAGATATGTTATATTTTGGGCAGTCTTGGAATATGTGCTCTGCTGTCTGCGACGCCAATCCACATGTGCACATGGCTGATTCAAAAAACTTGAATTTGGTATACATGTGGTTGCGTAATCTATTGTGTCCTGTACTGAGGCGCAGAATAATGACTTGTTCTGGTCTGTCCATAACGTGGTAGTCATCTTAGCAGGTTTTGGTGGCTTTCTGACTGATTTGATCATTCTTTTCTTTTGGTGGTATGTAACAGGTACATCAGGCTGTTCTTCTTTGGCTCCTTCTTTAGCCAATTGATCAGCTCTGTAGTTTCCGGATACTCCACAGTGGGATGGTATCAACTGTATGGTGACCTTATGCTGACTGCTAAGTTCAGAAAGTGGTGTCCTTAGTACTGGCAATTTCCCAGACAGGAGCGCCTTGAGTACTGTCAGTAGCACCACAGGTTGTGTACCATTGCTAGTTTTTAGTATTTTTTTCCAGTTGCCATCTTGATTGCCTCAATTTCAGCATCATAGTTATGGCAGTACTTTCCTGTCGGTAATCTGGCTTTGCCTCTAGTTCTTAATTTCTTATATGATCTCTTCATGATGCATTGAGTATTCTTCTCAGGAATCTCATTTCTGTTGTTGTGTTTTTCTTTTCTCTTTTTCTGTCATTGTCCAGGTTTGGCATTGGTAACAACATAGAGTTGGTAGGAAGATTATGTTGTAAAGTGCTTTCTTAGCAGTTATTGATACATGTTTGTTCTTTAGTATTGGTGCCATTTGTCCAATGAGTTGGTTTGCCTTATTGCATCTATTTTCGATCTCGTCTTCTGATTTGCCATTTGATGATACTGTACTTCCTAGGTACTTAAAACTCTTTACTTGTTTCAAGGGATGTTCGTTTAGGTAAATCCTTGTTGATTTTTCTTCTTTGGTTATAGTCAGTACCTCTATTTTACTTGTGCTAATTTTAATGTTATGTTCCCTACACATTTCGTTTAGACTATTCATGTGGTCTTGTAATTCGGCTTCTGATTTTGCTATTAGTGCTTGGAAGTCCGCAAACAGGAGTTCACTAATGGTTAGATTTGCAGATGATTCTTCTTCTGTGTTCTCGTCATGCGGTGTTCTTGCGGTCTCTGTTAGGCTGGTTTCTTTACATATGTTGTCTATATGTGTTATGAACAAGATAGGGGACAGGACACAACCTTGTCGTACTGTGGATCTTATGGTGAAGGGTTCTAAGTGTCCTCCAGTTGCTCTCACTGTGCATTCTCTGTAGTTGTATAAGCTTCTACATGGGTTCATTAGATGTGTACTCACTCCATATTGTTTAAGGATTTCCCACAGCTTGTTTCTATCTATTCTATCAAATGCCTTTTCTTGGTCGACAAAGGCTAAGTAGAGTGTTTCATTGAATTCGATTGATTTTTCTATAAGTTGTCTAAGAGAAAAAATGGCATCTGTGCATCCTTTGTTTTTCCTACATCCAAATTGTGTTTCGCTTAGCTGGGGGTTCTATAATGGTTCTTAATCTTTTTTCAAGAATTTTGCAAAATATTTTCCCAGTATGACTGAACAGTGAAATGCTTCTGTATTGTGTGCAGTCTCTTTTGCTGCCTTTGTTTTTCCAAATTGGGATAATTATGGCGTTTCCCAAGTCTCGTGGTGTCTGTTGTTCTACCCAAACGTGGCTGAATAGTCTATGTAGCTATGCCGTTCCTACTTCTCTTGCTGCTTTAATTAGTTCATTTGGTATTTCATATTGTCCTGTTGATTTGTTCAATGGGGCTAATCTGACAGCTTCTATAATTTTTTTTTCCAGTATGTTTGGTTCTAGTTCTTCGGTGGCATCTGTGTCGGTTTCTTGAATTCCTGTGACATATGATGGGAGGTTGAGAAGTTGTTCGAAGTACTGTTTCCATGTTATTAGGAGTTGCTTTTGTTCACTTATTGGTTCTCCATGTTCGTTGTTAATTATTTCAGTTGGGTCAAAGGGTTCTCTTCTGGTTCTCATTGCACTTATCCTTTTATAGAAGTTTCTAGTTGCCTCCTTGTACTTTTTATTTAGAGTTTCTCCATACTCCTCACAGTATTTTTTTTTTCTCTCTTTACTATTCTATTCACATGTCTTCTCTCTATTCTATATTCCATGTAAACGCATTCCTGTTTGCTCTTCGACCACTTTTTATATTCTTCCTGTTTGTCTTTTACAGCTTTCTTTACGTCTGCGTTTCACCAACTTGTTATTTTTTTATCCGTGTTTTGCGTTTTTTTCGTGGTTCCACATGTTATCTTTGCAGTATTTAAAATACTTTATTTAAAAATCTCCCTTTCTTCTTCCACTGTCTTTCTTTCTACAGGTAATTTTACAAAGATTTCAGGTAGCTCTTTTTCATAATTTTCCCTCACCGCCTCGTCTTTGATGTTTGTTAAGTTTACTGATTCGCATGGCATGTATTTTCCTGGTCTTTGCTTTCTTCTGCTGATGATTCTTATTGCGGCAATGAATGCTTTGTGGTCTGTGTCTAAGTTGGACGTTGCCCTTGCATCTAATATATTTCTCTTTCTGTTATTTCTTGTTAATATAAAATCAATTTGGCTTTTAGTATCTAGATTAGGGGTGACCAACCTTTTCAGCAGGCAGGCCAAATTTCAGACATAATATTTCCTGCCGAGCACGCACCTAATTTTGTTTTATTGTTGTTGTTAATTAAAGTAAATAAGCAAGCGTGCTACAGCTTCGATTACATCGTCGCTTCCCAGTAGGTGAGATCGTGCTCAAACGCTAGCCTGATTTAATGTAAACAACCAAAAACAACTGGCGCTAGTTTCACCTTCACTCACTACAGTGTGTAGATGGGGTGTCCTAGGACACCATGGCAGCGACCACCACCCATGCAGCATATTGGTGGAGAAAGGCAGAACCAGGCAGCACAAGCTAAAGGTAAAGACGTTCCAGTATGACAGTACAGGGCAAGATGTGGTGAGTAAAATAAGACGTGACAAGCGCAGAACGTTTCAGGGCAGGAAGAAAAGGAAAAAAAGCTGGGAGCAGCCACCGTGGTGGAGTTTCGAGGTGGAGAAGGCTTGGGTGGATAAGCGTAGTGCTGTAAGGAGATGGCAAAATGCCAAGAAGAACAGAGCTGGTCATCCTAGTCCCTGCTTGCACTTAGAAAGAGAGATGCACACAAAAGTAAGCTATTTCAAAAAAACTGGTCACGGTGGTTAAAAGCGAAAAATGGGCAGAGGTGTGTCAAAGAGTAAGCACAGACAAGTCACTGAAATTGTTCTGGCGACTACATAAAAGCATGAGTGGTGTAGTCAAGAATAAGAGCATTTCTGACTTCCAAGGTGCTGACCTCATCTGGCAGAGGACTGACGAGGACAAGGGCAAAGCCCTCTTTGAACGCTACCTTGAGCAGAGCAACCAGACAGACATGGGAGGCCGGAATCTGGCCAAGGAGGTCACCTCAGACAGATGCAAGGCCCAGAACACTTCGGATGAAGACACAGTGACAGTGAAAGAAATCAAGGCTGTGCTTCGACGATCAAAAAACAGTGCTCCAGGTCCTGATGGCATAAGATACGACGACATAAATAGGTGTACCGACAATGAGCTAGAGAAACTAGCAGACATGTACAACAACAGTATAGGGAGTGCTAGCATCAAGGAGGAATGGTTACACAGCTATCTGATTCCCTTGCCGAAGCCTGACAAAGACCACAAGAAAATTCAGGGATATCGAATTATAACCATGCAGAATACAATAGGCAAGCTGCTGGAGAAGGTAATTGCCAGGAAAATATCAAGCCAACTAGAGAGGCAAGGTGTTTTCCCACCTACCCTGGGTGGGTACCGTCCAAAAAGAGAAACCTGGACCAATGCAGCAGTCTTTGCCCACGATGTCTATGAAGGTTTCCACTCAGGCACTGAAACCGTTGCTGCAGCGATTGATCTTGAGGACGCATACAACAGAGTACCACTGGATTTTTTAATGTTTCAGCTTCTTGAACTAAACGTAAGTCCATTCCTCCTTAGTTGGATCGCTGCAGCTCTCTTCCAACGGAAAGTAGTTTTTAGATGTGGCAGTTGGACTTCGGAACCAACAACAATATATCCTGGCCTACCACAGGGATCACCATTATCTCCGGTACTGTTCAACGCCTACACAGTGAGAATCACCAGTGAGCAGATCACTGGACCTGGCAGGACATTGTCATATGCCGATGATGTTTTAGTGTATCGTCAGGGTAAGGATAGAGAGGAGGTTGCTGTGGAACTACAAACCGAACTCAATCGCATAAGTACTTGGTGTGATGAAGCTGGGGCAATGGTCAACCCAACAAAGGCAACAGTGACTTGGTTCTCGTTGAATAATCATATTGTCAACAATCCAACACCAACTGTAATGCTGTGTTCAGAGACGGTGGAAAGAACGCAGGCAATGAATTACCTGGGGATACGGTTTGATCGAAGCCTTGCTTATAATGTGCACATAGACCAGGTGATAACAAAGGCCAAGCGGGGTTTGGCAGCGATGCGGGTGATGGCGGCAGCAAACTGTGAGCAGCGCCATCTATGTCTTCTGTACGAGGGGCTGGTCATGTCTGTTTTGGAGTATGCAATGGCAATCCTGACTGTCAGCCATAAGCAGATAGAAAGGATGGAAAGGATACAGAATGAAGCTATGCGCATTATTCTTGGATGTACAAGAGATACAGCATGCAGGGCGATGCGCTACCTTCTTGATTTTCCAACCATTGAAGAGAGAATGCAAGTTTGCAGGGCACGTGCCTACCTCAGAATTAACGCAAACACACAGCATCCACTGCATAGTGAAATTAGGAAGGTGAAGGGCAGCAGGTTAAAAAGAGGACGGTCGTGGATGGGTCAAGCCGAGGACATTCTTCAACAGGTGTGTTCACTTGAGGACTTAGAACCTGGCGAGGAGTGGGTGCAAGTGCCAACAGACTTCTGCACATCCTTTTCAGTTTGCATCCAACTAGATAGAAAATGCAGACAAGAAAATCCGGCTGCTGTTGAGGCTGAAGTACAAGCGTTGATTTTCGAGAATTCGCTAGACAGTGACGCGGTCATCTACACAGATGGGTCGGTCGTCCGACATGTGAGAAGCTCATGGGCCTTTACAGCTCGGGCCGGAGGGAGAATTGTGAAGGAGGACTCTGGTGCTTTCACTGAAACCACAAGTAGCCTGACCATGGAAGTCATGGCAGTAAGTAAAGCAATAACATGGCTCGAGACACAGACATTCACTAGGGCTTGTTTCCTTAGCGACTCAATGAACATGATCAAGAGGATAGAGGAGGGGTCGATCCGAAGAGAATGGTTGCTGCCTCTGAAGCGGTCTCGGCTGGCAAAGATTAGTTTCATCTTCGTGCCAGGGCATGCGGGAGTACAAGGAAATGAGCGGGCTGACAAGCTCGCAGGTGAGGCTACTGTTGAGGGCGGACGCGCCATGGACCAGGCTGACATTCTGAATGCTCTACGAGAAGTGAGACTTTTGCAAGAACCAAGTGATGACTGTGAATCTACAACAATGGCCAGACTGCGAGAGCAGCAAATTAAAAGAGGGGTGGCCAAACAAGAACACTACGCAGGAAGCCAAAGAAGATTGATAAACCAACACAGAACTGGCGTCGTTAGCCGCTACACGCTGCGGGATTTGCTGAGGAGGGGATCCGAGCACTTATGGACTGAATGGTCCGATGTGCAACGAGGATGATCTGTCGACTAACTAACTAACTAACTAACCAAAAACAACAATACTTCTTGTTAATTAATTTATTTTTCCCTTGTAGATGAGTATTAACGTCATTTACGTGGCCAGTTATATCGACCAGAAATGCAAAGTCGCAAACCCATTCTTTGTCTTCAAACTCTGGGATACTTTTCGACTTGCTTGCAAAGAATGATTGTATTTCGTGTTCCAAATCAAAACTCTTTTCAACAATTTGGCACGGATCAGCCATCTTACTTCTGCATAAAATGTAACGTCATGATAATCTGAGTCCCAAGACTAGAAATTCTTGGAACTGACGGTGATTCAACCCGTTTGACTTAATGAAGATCACTATTTTGACGACCTCTTTCATGACATGGTCCATTTTGAGGGAGTTCGAACATAAATTCTCCTGATGAATAATGTAATGAAAATTTAGCATTGAAGTGTTACCTACTTTGGAGGCCTAATTTTTAATACTAAACCTTCGGGTTTCCTAACCATTGCTGGAGCCCCATCCGTTGTTAAGCCCGATAAGTTGTTAAGTTGTAATAAAAAGCAATTCAATGTCGATGTAACTGCTTCTAACAAATCTCGTAACTTAGTAGTGTCCTTAGGTGGATACAGTACCGCTAATTCTTCTGTCTTCTTAGAATGGATATCAACACCCACGATAAAAATTGCCAGTTGGGCAGTATCTGACATATCTGTGCTTTCATCCACTGCTAGAACATAAAATATAAACTCGGATGCTCGACTTTTCAAATTATCTTCAATATATTTTTCAATGTCGTCCACACGCCTGATAATAGTCTGACGAGACAGACTTATATTTTGAGAAATCCTTCTCCTTTTCTGGACACAGAATTTCAACGACGCTCTCCAAACATCCCTTAACCATTTCACCATCTAAATATGGCTTCGATTGTTGTTGTTTTTTTTTTTTTTTTTACTATAGTGCATAACTAGCTTTCACATAGCATGTTAACTCTGAACAGGCTCTAGTAATTATCCTTTGTTGTGAAGAAATGTTTTTTAAAGATTTACTTGGTCTTGTCGAAATTTCCCTTTGTCGTTATCAAACTTATTTGCATGTTTAGTCTCGTAATGCCGTTTGATATTATTCTCTTTCAAGACAGAAACAGATTCGTTGCATATCAAGCATATGAGCTATGTTTTAATTTCCACCAAAAATAGTTTATTGTCCACCTGTCTTGAAAACTTAACTCTTCTGTGATTCTTCTCTTCTTTTGTCCAACGTCTTTACTAGCTGACGCAATGGTTACGTAATACCCCAGACACACATAACGAATATTCACATAACAAAAACCCACATCAAAATAATATTAATAATCTATATTGATCTTACCTTTCTCACTGATGTTCTCAGCCAATATCCAACAAATATTATTTCTTCCTTCAACAACATCCACTCTGAGAAATATCTGGAACAGGGAGTTTATATCTAATACCACAAGGTCTTTTCACAAACTAAACCACCATGGTTCCTACACTCTATGGTCCATAATATTCCCTTTACAAATGTTCATGTTCAAGTCACTGGAGTAGAACTAGCCAGGTTAATAAGTTCCCAATGTGCACATATTCATTCGGCTAAATGTTCTGGAATTGGGAGTATCCAGTGCAACATTCCTCAAGCGGTGAAATATACCTGATAATAAATTTCCTCAGACGTTATGAATATCCACAGGGCAGATAAACTTCAGGAGTTATAAATGTCCATAGATCAGATAAAGTTCAGACGTTATAATATCCACAGGGCTGGTAAACTTCAAGAGTTATAAATGTCCAAAGGGCTTATAAACTTCAAGAGTCATAAATATCCATAATGATACAAGTCAATAATGGAAATTATCCATACATGATAAACATGATAAAAAAGAAGAAGAAGATATAAACTTCAGGAGTTATACACATCCATAGGGCAGATAAACTTCAAGAGTCATAAATATCCATAATGATACCAGTCAATAATGGGAATTATCCATACATGATAAACGACGGGCAGTAATAAGTTTAAGGCGTTGAAAAATATCCACGATGATACCTTTCAGGTTTTCAAAATGTCCTCATAGATAAAGTTCAGGTTTTAAAAATGTCCAGGTGGAAACAATCCATGTTTTGTAAATGTCCGCCTGGATAACTACCAGGTTTCGAAAATGTTCATAACTCTTCTCCTGACTTTAACAACCAGCAATGAAGGGAGGACTCAGCCGATGCATTTACTTGAGTAGTAGGTACATTGGTGTTGGCCAGACCATCCTCTTATATACATGGATCATTCACTCAATGGACTTCTGTAATGTTGAGATTGCCTTAAACTTGGAGAGCAAATAATATTAAGGAAATTCTGCTCTTACAGCAAAATGAAGACAAATCCTTTTCATCATGTGCCGATGAATCAGCCATTCCAAATGAGAACTAGAGCATTTGTACTACGCTTCATGTTCGGCTAAGGCACAGTCCACTATCCAGGAGTCCCAAGAACCCCACTGTATGCAATACGAAAAATACAATTGGTTGCTAGAAAAGCATTTCTCAGACTCCTTACAGTTCTCAATGTCACCCCTTAAGAACTTCCCAATTCAATCTACCCACTCGTTTTCTTTTAATGTACCTATCCTAGGCGCACTTTTAGCACGGGGCACGACAGCTTGATGGGGATGGTGTCTCGGAAAGGGCCGCGCTGGTGAAAGTGGAGAAAGAGAGAGGTAGGCAGTAGTGTTGCCATCTCCCGTCTTCTTGTCACTCACCAGATGGTCACACGTGTTCCTATGTCGTGTGGACGCAGTTTCCAACTCCTGTCAACTTCAAATGTCCCGGCGGCTTAAGTGTTATGGTTAGAAAATTGGGCTTGGCCTCGAATTAACATTGTGACCTCTGAATAAACAGTTTAATAGGGAATCCAAGTGTCGTTGATAGGCATAAAATATTGGAAATATGTCACAGCAACTCATGATGCAATGTTCTTTTGGTGATATGTACAATAAATTTAACATTTATGTTCATTTGACCTAGCTCCGCATGCGGCCCGTGGGCCTCGTGTTGGCCACCCCTGATCTAGATCATTCCATTTATACCAGGTGTATATTTGTGAGGCTTTGTGGTTATACAACGTATTTGTTATACAGAGGTTGTGTAGGCTGCATAGCTCTATCAGTCTACTTTCGTTATCATTTATTTCATTATGTTGGTCTCCAAATGCTTCAAGATGTTTTTCTATGCCCGTTCTGTTATGTCCTAGTCTTGCATTGAAGTCTCCCATAATTATGATGTTGTCCTGCTTATCTATTTTATTTAGCACGTCATGGATGTCTTCGTAGAAGTCCTCGCATTCTTGCTCATTATTGTTTCTATTACAGGTCGCGTCTCTCAAGTAAGTCCCGTTTTGACCATACCGAAAAACACCGATGGAATACGGAAATGTGCATATGCAGTATGTTTATGTTGTTCATTAGCTAGCTGTGTGTTATTTTTTCACTGGTTAAATCTTGTTTGATGCTGCGTGTGAGTGATTTATAATGAATGCAAAAATAAATACTCCCGCTAGCTGGGAGGTTCGTGAGTAGTATACAATGTGCAAATGGCTTAGTATTTGTGGTTTCAAACTACCGATATTTTACTATATAAAAAGTCTATCACCACAACCGAAACGTCACAAAACCGGCCCTCCATTGACCCAGATATTTTGAACTTTGCGGGTGTTTTTCTTGGATCCGGGTGACTACTTCCGGTTGTCGTGATGACTACTTCCGACTGACTTCCGGTTCCGGGGCACACGGGCGGTGGCAGTGCGGCGGTGGTGGGGCGGGCGGGGCGGACAACGAGACAAGCCCCGGTCATGTGGAATACTTATATAAGTAGACCAAATAGTTGTCGGTTCGAGTCCCAGTGTTTGTGTGCGTGGGCGGTGCGGTGTGCGCGACCTCCAGTCATATCGATCCCCTTCGATGAGGGAGATCGAAGTCAAATATGACATAAATTGATTTATTTCATCTCTCGAGCTAACCCGAGTACGTCAAGTTATGATCGCATGAATAAACGTTTGCACGGCTCAGTATGCTAATTCGACAGATGTCCCGACCCCATGTAAAACGATTAAACGCATGGTGAAGATCTGGTTTAAAAAATATACCACCCAATCAATTTTATTAAAAATTAAACCTAAAAACTTAATTAATCACAAAAAAATTCTTGTTTGTATACTAGAGAATAGTTACGTCAATAAAAATCTACGAGTCTCCATTAATTTAAACCATAGAGTATCAAGATATACATTAAATTATGTAATATTCTTAAAATACACGGTTATACTCCTTTAATTTTAAACGGATTCCAAGAGGAGAGTAATCGGTCCCTTGACTCAACCAGAATTGTTCCCCTTTTACACACTAACTTCCCTTGAATGCTTGTTTACCTACGCGACCAGGTAAAGATTACCCGCTTCACTGACCACGACCGACGGAGACTACAATAGCGAACGGCCAGCGACATACTGATAACTGCTAGATAAACATGCACACTAAAGCGGGCTGACAACAGAGCTGGCCAGCTCGAGTTGATCTTCCCTGAGATAAACAATAATAATAATAATAATAATAAGTCTTTATTTTCAAAGGGTTAAGAATTGGGCACGCAGGCCCGTCTGACATTCTGCCCTTCTTCTCTATTTCCTCTCATACATTCTTTCATTCAACATCACTTATGAAGCAACTTTTGACAACAAAAGAACATTAAAACGCATGAAAAATAATCAATAACAAATGACTCACTGAGGCAGTGTTTAACATGGGCATTATAAATACCTAAGGAGGGTGTAACGTGCCATACATAAGGGAATGTTTTTTGGCTAGTTGTCGTTTGAGATAAGTTACCATTATTGTCTTTTTTGTGTTATTGGTTTATGGGGGCATGTAGTCTGTACTAAGGTAGTGTTCAAACAGGTTGCGAATGTATGTATCATGATTGGTGGTGTCTTTGATTTCTTGTGGAAGATTGTTCCACAACTGAGCGGCAGAGTATGCTAAGCTTGTTTTATATAAGTCTATCCTAGGTTTAGGGACATGAAGTATATTTAGTCGTTCGCTATGTCTAGCGTTATATTTAAACAATGGCCAAAGGTAGCTTGGAGCATTTTGAAATAGGATTTTGTGAATTAGTTTGGTCTTATTAAAAAGCAGGCGCTTGTGGAGTGGCAGTAACCGGAGACGTTTATATAGGTTAGAATTGTCGGTAAGCTTTTCACCATTAATTAAACGCACTGCCCTTTTCTGGAGTGAATATAGGCGTTTTGTTATTGATTTGGAGCATCCATCCCAGACTGTGGAGCAGTAATCAATATGTGTTTGTATATGAGAAGTATAGAATATCTTTCTTGTGTTTTCGTCAAGGAAATTTTTAATTTTGGCAAGTTGGTATACTTTTTTGGCTATTTGTTTAACTAGAGCATGAACATGTGAGTTAAAGGTTAGATTTTGATCTATGATAACACCCAGTGTCTTGTGCTCGGTGACACTTTCTACAGGCGTGCTGCCAATGTGCAGCTGAAGAGTTCTCTGCGAGTTTAGAGTGTGAAGTCTTTGCCTGGTTCCTATTAACATAGACTTTGTTTTAGTAATGTTAATTTGCATGCGGTTTGCATGACTCCAGTTAACTACACTATTTATTTCCTGTTGCAAGGATAATTCTAGCACATTACGATCAACAGCGTTTGTATATACCGTGCAGTCATCTGCAAATAGATCGCACGACGACGACAGATTTAAGGGAAGATCATTTATATAAATGGCAAATAATAGAGGGCTAAGAATAGACCCCTGAGGTACTCCAATATTAATGGTAATGGCTTGAGATAAAACTTTATTGTGTGATACTACTTGCTTTCTGTCTAATAAGAATGATTTTATTAATGTCACTATATTAAAACTTACTTTCATTGTTTCTAGTTTTTTAATTAGAATAGTATGATCTATCATATCGAATGCTTTCCTAAAGTCTATAAACACCGCTCCACATAGAGTATTGTTGTTAATATTTTGATGCCAGTTTTCTATCATGTTTGTTAGTGCCGTATGGCAAGAATATTTTGGCCGAAATCCTGACTGACTGTCAACTATCAGTTTATGGCGAACTAAGTGATCTAGTGTTGTTTTGTGGATGTGCTTTTCTAGCGGTTTGGATAATGAGGATAATATGGAAATTGGTCTATAATTACTCATGAGACGATCGTCTAGAGGACCAGCTTTTAAATGAGGATACACTTTAGCGATTTTAAAGGCTGATGGGAAGTGGCCTTTGGTTAGACATTGATTATATATAAAAGTTAGTGACTCGCAGATCGCCGGTGCAGCATGGCGAAGGATCCGATTACTAATTCCATCTAGTCCTGATGAGTTATTGTTTTTTAGATTACGGAGATGAGTAAATACTTCAGTTGTCGTCATTAGCGGTATGTTGGAGGAAATGTGTCCATAGCATTTGTTCTCACAGAATGATGATAATAAAGATATGTCATGAGGCGCATCTGGTATTGCAGCCTTCAGTTGGTTTATGTCGGACTGAAAGTATCTACTGAATTGATCACATGTAACCTGATTTGATGGTAATGATTGTGATGATTTGTGTTTGTTTGTCAAGGTATTAATTGCTTTCCATATATCTTTAGTGTTGGTTTTATCTATTACTATGTTCTTAAAATAGTTTTTCTTTTCCTTCCGAATAACATATTGAACTTTGTTTCTCAGACTACGGTACATAGTTAGATCTCTATTTTTGTGAGCCCTGTCGCGATCTCTCATAAGGTCAACTACCTCCTGTGTGATCCACGGGGGCTTTGTGTGATGTTTAACACGAACTTCCTTAAATGGAACATGTTTATCAAATATACTTAGAAAGGTCTTTAGCCAGTGGTCCAGAGCATCGTCTGGGTCAGGAAGTTGGTAAACATAGTCTAGAGATGAGTTGACCAAATCTTGTAAGAAGACGTCTCGATTGAAATTTTTGTAATTTCTATATTTTATGCTTATATGTTTGTGTTTGGGAGTTTTTGTGCCCCTTTTCGACCACGTGCAACATACTGGATAGTGATCGCTCATTGCATTGATAGGTACAGTACATTATGTGATGTTATCAGCACACGTAGTATAAATATGATCTATAAGTGTTGCAGATGATTTAGTGATTCTAGTGGCTTGTTTGACTACCTGTTGGAAATTATATGACTCTATTATGTTTTCCCATGTTTTGTTTGATTTGTTAGCGTCTATGTTGAAGTCACCTAGCAATATTATTTCCCTAGCATTACTAAAGACTACATCCATCATAGTGGTGAATTTTTCATACCAGATATTTCCTGCACTGGGGTTTCGATAAAGATAGCCAACTACTAGAGGTATGCAATTTTGAAGTTTAACCTCTATCCATACACACTCAATCTCACAGGTTTCAAAGTCTAGACTGCGGTGGGCGTTAAGCGAGTTGGAAATATAAACTGCAATACCCGTCTCTTGTTTCTGATAGGGATCTCTTCTAATCGTTTTAAAACCTCTGATAGCGATGTCATCATCTGAGATGTTGCCATTTAATCGACTTTCGCTAACGCCAAACATGTGAAAATTTTGATTAAGTATAAGTGATAGTTCGGGCAGCTTCCCTAATAGATGGCATATGTTTACATGCCCGATTCTGAGGCCATTATTCCTGAGCCAGTGTTCGTACTAATTAGACATTTCATCAATGCGTAATCACAAGTTTAAAAGCAAAACACACACACACACACAAAGTGAATACAACTTACGTCCCTTATTACAAAACACACTCTAAAGTACAGAGAAACAGTAATATCTCTGTAAATATATAAAAATACGTACACAGATCCGTAAGGAAGAGCAGTGAAGACCCCCTCACTCACCGTGAAAACACAATTAAAATTATTATAAAAGCTATACAGCTAAGTACTATCAATTAATATAAAGTCAAAACCAGTCAATGTTTGTAATAACTTATAACCTAATACGTTACTAGATCAAGTTATAACCAAATATGCAGATAAACGTTTAAGGAGAGGCTCTTTCTTGTACCGAGATCCGGTGTAGCTTTGTGCTAAGATGCTAGTAAATACCAGGTTGTGTTGGTTGTTGGTATAGCGACATTATAAGTGCTTGACGAAGTGTAGCTGGGCTATACCGTGTGAGGTGCAACCATTCTGGATTACAATTAAATGGGTACTGATGATGTCTCATGGGTATATAATGACTACCAACTAGAGCCTCTGGTTGGTGGCTAACAGGAGGTTGTGGTGGCACGTCTTTGTTGCTGACAGTTGGTTCCTTTCTGGGGACAATAGGAAACATATCTTCGTAATTATTACCCTCCTGTGTGAAAGACGACGTATTTAACGGACTTGGTGTTGTGGTAGTGTCCCGTCTGGCTTGGATTTCAGGTGCAGTGGTTATGAGTGGTCTGCACACTTCTGGTCCATTGAGGCGTTCCCAGTGACCGCTAACATAATTAACACAGTGACACAGCCCAGGCTGTGAAGGGAGTTTTTGGGTAGGAAGAAAAAAGCACAAAATATGTATTTCTTCTTGCTGTAAAATCTCTCTCTCTCTCTCTCTCTCTCTCTCTCTCTCTCTCTCTCTCTCTCTCTCTCTCTCTCTCTCTCCCTCTTATCTCTCTGTCCCTCTCACTCTCTCTGTCCCTCGCTCTCTTTCACTCTCTTTCTTTCTCTCTATCTCTCTCTACCTCTCTGTCCTCTCTCACTCTCTCTGTCCGTTGCTCTCTTTCACTCTCTTTCTTCTCTCTCTCTCTCGCTCTCTCTTTCCCACTCTTTCTCTCACTCTCTCTGTCCCTATCGCGCTCTCACCCTTATTCTCTCCATCTCTCTGTCTCTCTCGCTCACCCGATCTGTACGTCTCTCTCTCGCTCTTGTCTCTCCCTCCCTATCTCTTTCTCTCGTTCCCTCTCTTCCTCTACCTCTCTGTCCCTCTCACGCTCGCTGGCCCTCTCTCTCTCATTCTATCTCCTTCTATCGCAACCTCTCTCTCTCACTCTCTATCTATGGCTCTCTCGCTCTATCTAGCCCTCTCTATCCCTCGCTAGCTCTCTCTCTCTCTGACCCTCGCTCGTGACTCTCTATCTCTCTCTCTGGCCCTCGCTCGCGACTCTCTCTCTCTCTCTCTCTCTCTCTCTCTCTCTCTCTCTCTCTCTCGTCACTCTTCCTCTCTCTCGCTTTTCTCTACTCTCTCTCTTACTATCTCTATCATTCTCTCTTTTTCTCGCCCGCGCTGGTTGTCTTTCTACCTCTACTCTCTCTCTCTCTCTCTCTCTCTCTCTCATTCTATCTCCTTCTCTCCTTCTACCTCTACCTCTCTAGCTCTCTCTCACCCTCGGTATCTCCCTCTCTACCTCTTTCTCCCTCTCTACCGCTCTCTCTCTCTCGTCACTCTTCCTCTCTTTTCTGTAATCAATTACAGGACGTCGCATACAGCCCCAACATTGATTGGTTGGTCGTGTGCCACCATGCTTTACCATGTCATGTCATGACCAAAAGTATACCCTGTGTTATAGTTATGTGTCTATCTATTACATACGGTAGTCAAGCTGTAAGGCAAGCCATTTACAAAACGTCGCATATTTACAGGACATCACAGTCAACCCCACAATTCATTCTGCGTGGGCAAGGTTGCCGTTGTTTTCTACACGACCCGCACCCATGATCTTCTGTAGTATCTCTCAGCAGGAATACCGCCAACAGCATCACCCAACACCACCAACAAACAAATCATCATCATCATCATCATCATCATCATCAGCTCATCATCAGCAGCATCAGCTGAGGGTGACCGACTGGGTGACGCATCACAGGCTATTTCAATAGTGTGAACGTACGTGAACGTGTTCAGACATGTCTTTGGGGAAAACTGGAGGATGACTCACAGTGGCCTGACAACATAACGATACAACCGAGACACTTGGATAATTCTCACACCCGACCAAAGATGGCGTTGTAGCCGGTCTCATGCCTTATGGGATACATCCGAAACACGTGACTAATGGTCAAAGATGGACTCGCATCCGGTCACATGGTCAGACAATATTCTGATGAGTCTTTCTACGTAAGCAAATACCGTGTATAAGACGACTAGCATTCGTCGAATAGAAGTACCGGGCTCCGTGAACACCAACCAGCTCACAATGTTACAACTCGCTAATGGTAAGTTGGTTTATTGATAAAGCTTTCACGTTTTCGCTGTGTTTCTCCTAACAATACTAGTATAAGTCACGGGATATATGGTGCTAGACGCCTATATATGAAGAGACAAGCCATTTCTTTGTATAGTATTGTAGGGTGGGTCGACATGGATTAGAGCTGGCATTCGAACTTTTGAACACACCACTATAGTGGTACCTTAATAGTATAGGTAGTAATGTGTACTCGTAGGGGAAGGTGCAAGTGGACCGCAGTTCCACATACCCATTATCGATAGAAATATATGAACCATGTAACAGAAACTCCATATCAGCTCCCTAGTTAATATCTGTAATATACATGTCTATAAAACTGATAAAGTACCCTATTCTTATTTGTTCTACAGATACAGAGGCCCACGAATACCTAATTAGCAAACTGTGGAGCATGCTAAGAGCTGAACCAGACAGCTATTGCATGGGGTGTCTTAATGTCCCACAAAATCAAGAAGCCGAGAATCCATTCAGTCATTCTTGTGATTACGGTGTGGGTGGTAGTTTTGCAGATCTAGTAACGGTTCGATTGCGGGATGTACTACAACAGAACTTCACCAAACAAGAAATGATCAAATTAAGCCTGAATAGAATTGAGGAATGCATCCTCCACTATAATCAACAACAGGATACTCCAGAACCATCCTCATCAAACGTCGAGCGAACATCATCACCGGCATCCTTAACCTTTGGTCAATCCACACTAGCGGACGAGTATTAAAACATCTACATAAAAAACAAAATGATTGTAATATACTTACAGTCCTGTTTTTAATAGCTGACCAGACCTCAATACGAAGAAAACTGCAAGGGGTGTGAGGAGACTGTATATGTATAGCACTGTTATTCTGACTTCACAGACTGTAGCTCACAGTCTGTGCAACGCAAGTAACACGGTCCCCTCTACGCTATATATTTCATTATGACTAGAGGTCATGTAGCGATCATGACCCGCATTCCCCAACCCAGCTCAAACTTACAACAGGTCAACGAGCGGATAGTAGAACGCTTAGTCGCGCCATACAGACAG
This sequence comes from Cepaea nemoralis, assembly GCA_014155875.1. Taxonomy (NCBI): domain Eukaryota; kingdom Metazoa; phylum Mollusca; class Gastropoda; order Stylommatophora; family Helicidae; genus Cepaea; species Cepaea nemoralis. The sequence goes on from JACEFZ010002112.1 coordinate 102,630, forward strand.
CCACGTCAGCGTAATCTGAACCGCTTGACCTAAGAAACTGGTTGAAACCGGTTTTACGCGTGGCTCAAAACTAGTATATAAAACCGAGGCTGGTAACACTCAAGCATTGTGATCAGAAGATGACTACAGACCTCAAGACTGTGCCTGCTGACTGGGTCTACATGACTCGTAGTCGTGAGACTATTAGACCAGTGGACGGTGGTGATAAGGCCGTGTATGTCTCACTGTACAGAGAAACGACGATGTTACACATCCAGAGCGCAACAGATGAGCGCCATGCATCTCGAGATCCTAGCTGACTTTGACAGACTCAGCCAAGTTAACCAAACCAGTAACGAAGTCAAACAAGGTACTAACAGAGACAAACAAGTCAGTAACCAAAACATTCAAGTCAATGCTCATCGCAAACAAGACACTACCAGAACCAATCAAGGCCAAAACACTTAATTTAGTACTCAAGTTAAACAAGGCACTCACCGAAACCACCAAGTAGACGCATACTATACCGCCAGTTTTCAACCCAGCTACAGTCAGATGTGTGATGACCCCAGCAACCAGATGTGTGATGAACCCAATAACCAGCTGTTTGATGTGCATCAATTCACCAATCGAAGCAAACAAGTCCAACACACTCAAGACATTGCTCAAGTCAAACAGGGTACTAAACGAAACCACCAAGTAGTCGCATACTATACAACCAGTTATCAACCCAGCTACAGTCAGATGTGTGATGACCACAGCAACCAGATATGTGAAGAGCCCAATAGCCAGCTGTTTGATGTGCCCGATACACAGAGGATTGATGCCCCGATTGTATACAATACTCAGATGTCAGCCCACCAATCAGGAGACCAGTCTTATGACTACATACCAAGTGACATATACATACCAGGCAACCAGCCGGAAAAACCAACCTACTCAGACAGTGGTGTGAAGAAACCCAGAAACAACATACAATTTGTATAGCTCTATATGTGAAAATAAAATGTGTTTATGATACTATGTTTACCGGCTCATATCACTCATCCATTTCGTATAATGACATTATCCATGTAAAATGTACTGAAATACTGTAAATAGACAGGTATATAGATTATAATTACGTCTTGTTTGTTGAATATTTAGTGTTTACGGTGTATATACTTGTCATATGGTGAGAGAATGAAGAGTAAAAACCTTGGTCAAGTAATAAAATATGTTAGCCAAATGGGAGAATTTGTGGCGACATTTCAACCAGACTTATAAAAACCTCAGTCAAACATATGAAAAGTAGGAAAATTTGTTAACTAAAGTGAAAAATTTTGGTCAAATTTCAACCAAACTTATAAAAATCTCAGTCAAACTTATGAAAAGTAGGAACATTTGTTAACAAAATGTGAAAAGGTTAGCCACATTTCAAACCAAACTTATAAAAAATCTCAGTCAAACATATGAAAAGTAGGAAAATTTGTTAACCAAACATGAAAAGTTTGGCCAACTTTCATTCAAACTTATGAAAAGTGGGAAATTTTGTTGTCCAGATGTGAAAAGTTTGACAAAATTTCAACCAATCTTATGAAAAGTAGGAAACTTTGTTAACCAAACGGCAAAAAGCTTGGTCAAGTAAGAAAATGTGTTAACCAAATGTGAAAAGGTTAGCCAAATTTCAAACCAAACTTATAAAAATCTCAGTCAAACATATGAAAAGTAGGAAAATTTGTTAACCAAATGTGAAAAGTTTGGCCAACTTTCACCCAAACTTATGAAAAGTGGGAGATTTTGTTGTCCAGATGTGAAAGTTTGACCAAATCTCACCCAAACTTATGAAAAGTAGGAATCTTTGTTAACCAAATGTGAAAAGGTTAGCCGAATTTCAAACCAAACTTATAAAAATCACACTCAAACATATGAAACGTAGGAAAATTTGTTAACCAATCGTGAAAAGTTTGGCCAACTTTCACCCAAACGTATGAAAAGTGGGAAATTTTGTTGTCCAGATGTGAAAAGTTTGACCAAATTTTCACACAAACTTATGAAAATTAGGAAACTTTATTAACCAAATGGTAAAATTCTTGGCCAAGTAAGAAAATGTTTTAACCAAAATGTGAAAAGTTTAACCAAATTTCAAACCAAACTTATAAAAATGCTCACTCAAACATATGAAAAGTAGGAAAATTTGTTAACCAAACGTGAAAAGTTTGGCCAACTTTCACCCAAACTTATGAAAAGTGGGAAATCTTGTTAACCAAATGGCAAAAATCTTGATCAAGTAAGAAAATGTGTTGACCAAACGTGAAAAGTTTGGCCAACTTTCACCCAAACTCATAAAAAGTAGGAAACTTTGTTAACCAAATGTGAAAAGTGGGAAATTTTGTTGTCCAGCTGTGAAAATTTTGACCAAATTTCACCCAAACTCATAAAAAGTAGGAAACTTTGTTAACCAAATGTGAAAAGTTAGGCTAAAGTTCATTGAAACTTAAAAAAGTAGGAAACTTTGTTAACCAAAGGTGAAAATTGTTGGACAAGTGAAGAAATATTTCATCCAAGACTTATAAAAAAGTAGGAAATTTTGGCTGCAATAAATCATTTTTATATATAATGGTTCTTTTTGAATATTTTACCGGGACTTACTTAAAAAACGCGCCTCGTACATGCTGCGTATATTTGTACATATGATGTAATTGTTTGTTCTTTTATTCTCATTGTTATGATTATTTCAGATATATATTTTATATCCAGTATTCCTCTTGCCAGCCGTGGTTCAATAACTATTCCCACACCGTGTCTTGCCCTTTCTTGCTGTTCCATTCTAGAGTAGACAAACGTGTAACTTTGGTGGATCTCATTGCATCCTTCCCCCTTTATTCTGGTGTCCGCTATTCCCATCAGTCCAATTTTTCTCTCTTCCATTGTTTCTATAAGTTCTTCTTCTTTACTATTAAAACCGCAGACGTTCATTGTGCCTATTTTTTTTAATCGCTGATCTATCTCCTAGTCCATTAACATTGCCGGGTCTATATCCACTAGGGTCAGTCCGTTTATACTTCTCAGATTTTCTACGAGCAGTATGAAGATCCCCTGCCGGCTTACTAGGCCAGTCGCAGGTTTAGGACAAAAATCTGACCATAGGGAGTCCATCCCCTATGGTGAGCCATATCCCCGTTAGCTCATGACCTCGCGGTCATGGTTTCCCTGTCTGCACCACGTGGAGGCGGGGTTGACTTGTGTAGTCTGCAGGTCATCGGCAAGCTACTAATTTTCACTTTTCACTCCTCCTGGGAGAGGCTAGCCTATTCTAACCCTGCTGGCTGCAGGGCCAGGCGCAGTCCAGGTATACGTGTGATAATGTTCACAAGTGTGAAGCTCCATAGCTGGCTAGCCGGCGGTCACCTGGATAGAACTGCTACGTTTGTCTGTATGTGGCTGAATGATCGCCCCCGACACGCTGAGTCTGCTTAGACTTAGAAACCTTCCAAATAAGTCTCCTGTCTTTAAAAAAGTCGCTTAAAAGTCGACAGGGTCGACTTCATTCCACCGGGATTTATCCCACATGGCTCGGTCTCTTTCCGCAGCACGGAAAGCGTCGCACAAAGCACGAACTCCGTTGCTTTTAGCGACGACCCACAGGAGTCTCCGAAACATTTTAACTCGTAAACCGAAGGGTGCGGCCCGGAATCGAACCCAAAACCTTCGGACCACGAGTCAAACGGCTTGACCACTTCGCCACAGAGACTCCCGTAAGTCTCCTGTATCCACTAGTAACTTTGAACTCCCATAGAGATGAAAAGAGGAGTAAGCCAGGGATGTGTACTGTCCCCTAGCCTCTTCAACCTATACACAGAAAGAATTTTATTTTTAAACAAGTTGAAATGCCTGGACTTAACATCTTTGGAAGAGTCATAAACAATCTTAGATATACTGACGATACCGTGTTACTGGAAGAAAGTGAGCAAGAGTTGCAAGACCTAGTGGAAGAAGTAAACAGGCACCTAGTGGAAGAAGTAAACAGGCACAGTGCAGAATGTGGTAAGATATTAACATTTAAAAAAACAAAAGCTATGATAATTAACAGTGGAAAGGAAAGTAATTAATGAACATCACAGTAAACGGGCAGATACTAGAAAAAGTAATAAGTTTCTCTTATCTTGGACATATAATAACAGATGATGGGAGAAGTGAAATGGAAATCAAAAAGAGAATTCATTCATTCATTCAGTAGCATGTCCTTTGCAGAACCTCGCTCCCATAACAACCTTCCGGAAAACCTCTCGATCATAAGCAAGATGTCCCGCGTCTGATACACCCATCTGGAGATCATCCTGCCACATCCTGCACCCATCTTCTCTTTGGCCTTCCTCTTCCTCTCTTCCCGGGCATATACCCTTCCATTATTGTTCTCTCCAAACTTTCGTGACGTTTCAAGTGACCAAAATATTTCAATTTTCTTTGTTTTATCTTCTTTATTAGCCAACCTTCTTCAATATTCAACTCTTGAAGTATTGATACATTTGTTCTTTTCTGTGCCCAAGATATTCTTAGAACTCGTCTATAACATTTATATTCAAAGGCGTTTATGCGCTGTTCAGCTTGTTTAGTAAGTGTCCATGTCTCACAGGCGTATGTTGCAATGGGAAAGATGCATGCTCTTAAAAATCTAATTTTTGTAGTTCTGTCTGTCCTACTCCATAATTTATTCAGCTGTTTTAGTCTTTGAAGAGCATTTGATAGTCGCCGTTTAATTTCTTTCATTGTGTCCCCGATGTTGGTAATCAATGACCCAAGATATTCAAAATTGTCCACCACCTCTTAGGAATGGCCAAAAATGCTTTCAACGGCATGAAATCAGTATTAACATCTAGAGCAGTGTTTCCCAACCTTTTTTGTGCCATGCCCCACTTAAAAATTTTGTTGCGTATCTCTTACGGGACATTGCAGTCAACACCAGCATTGTCAGCTGCTGTTGATGTACTAGGCAAGTGTTACGTTCAGTAGTTTGCCATTGCTTTCTGAACGACCGGCCCCTATACCTTTTTCGAAAAAACCGGCACCGCCGTGTTTCGAACCCGGGTATACGGGCTCACAAACTGCGTTCGCAAGCCCTTAGCCACAGAGACCGGCCCCACTTAAGCCTTTCTAAAATTCATATTGCCCCCCTCCCCCGCCCCAAGCCCCCCCCCCCCCTCTCAACATATACATTATTTTTAATATTCAAAAATTGAAATGTTCACTAAAGAAACTTAAATGATAGGTTGTAGGAAGAAATCACTAGGTAATTATTGAGCAAACACAGTAAGTAAATTTTCAAAACATATAATGGAGAACTGAAATTCAAGTACACAATAATATTAATGAAAGATTTTTCTATATTATTTTAATTATTAGTAATTATTTATTATTTAAATTTAGTGAGATCCTTGCGCTTGATGCTTGCTGCAAAGAGATCTTATGTCAGGTTCCAATTTAGTTAACTTCAGTCTCAAGTCTACCCGTTTTGTTATATTCAGCCGATTTCTTCCATTTTCGAATTGCCCCCCTTAACAGTTGAATTGCCCCCCTGTGGGGCGTGGGCCCCACGTTGGGAAACACTGATCTAGAGAGTTTAATAACGCATTAAAAATGTGAATTGTCAAATGCTACGTATATTCAACGCTTATGTATAGCGCGGAAGCCTGGACATTGAACAAGCAACTAGAAAGTCGAATAGAAGCCCTGGAGATGTGGATATACAGGCGAATCTGTCGTATTTCATGGAAACAAAACACAATCAAATGCAGAGTTTCTAGATAAACTGGGAATGAAGAGAGTGTTGATGAAAGAAATAAAGAGGAGGCAGGTGAAATGTTTCGGCCACGTTAAAACACATGATACTCTTATACAAACCATACTGGAAGGCAAGGTTGAGGGCAAGCGAGCAAGAGGTAGACAGCGATACAAGTGGGAAGATAACATCAAGAGATTGACGAACATCAGCTTGACAGAATGTACAGTCAAGGCGAGAGACAGACAGTGTTGGAGATCCATTGCAGCTAACATTCATTGTGGAGACGGCACGTGATTCATTCATTCATATCCAATGGTAACCCTGAACTACATAAACGCTAGGTACGCGGTCACTTTATACTTGTTAGTGTGACCTATCAACAAACATCGCTCATTATAAGTGGCAATGAGCACTTGTCTGTCCTCACAAACCTAAGTCAAAAACACTCGAAAGTAAAGTTCATTCTTTATAAATATGTGTCAAGCGTCTGGGTTGTTTTTTTTTACACTTCAAATGATACACAAAAATAACTTAGATGTCTCATTACCCCCTTCTTCTTTCTTTTTATTGCTGGTCATTCTTCTTCTTCTTCTTCTTCTTCTTCTTCTTCTTCTTCTTCTTCTTCTTCTTCTTCTTCTTCTTCTTCTTCTTCTTCTTCTTCTTCTTCTTCTTCTTCTTCTTCCTGCTCCTCATCTTCTTCTTCCATCTCTTCCTCTTTTTTCCTTACTTCTCTTCCTCTTGTTCTCCTTCTTTCTCTTCCTCTTCTTCTTCTTTCTGCTCTCCCTCTTCTTCTTACTTCTCTATCTCATTTACTTCTTCCTTCTCCTCCGCTATATCTTCTTACTTCTCTTCCTCTTTTTCTCCTTCCTTCTCTTCCTCTTTTTCTCCTTCCTTCTGTTTCTCTTCTTCTTTCTTCTCTTCCTCCTCCTTTTCTTCCTCTTCTTCTCCTTCCTTCTCTTCCTCTTCTTCTTCTTTTTGCTCTTCCTCTTCTTTTTTCTTTGCTTCCTCTTTTTCTTCTTCGTTGGCCTCAGAAAATCTGCGAAGTTTACATTAACCCACATGATCAAATAACAAACATAATCCTCATCGCAAGGTTCATAAAAATGACATTGAGACCAGAGATTACGATTGGTCGGCTTTAATGTATATTATATGGTTTTAGGAATTTCCCGATGTACTTGTGGCGTTCAGGCGGGAAGGCTACCGCTATTAAGCTGTCTTAGATTTCACCGTCTAATAACAGAACAAACAAATGTAATGTCTATAAAAAGTTGGTGATGAGTAAGTTTATATGATTTGAACAGACAACAATGGCAGGTAAGGATTTAATTTGGCAAGTATTCGATGTAGGAAAGTTGTTCTTTTTTTTTTTCTTTTCTTATCTTATTTACAGGACATTGCAGTCAACGCCATCATTTTTCAGCTGATGTTGATGTCTTGGCATGTTTTACGTTCAGTAGTTTGCCATTGCTTTCTCAACGACTGCATCACATACCTTTCCGTAAGAAACCAACCCGACGCTATCCGCTGCCTATCCGTGTTTCGTACGTGGGTAAACGGGATTACGAACATCGTCTTTAACCTCTTCGCCAGGGAGACGGCATGTAGGAAAGTAGCAAAAGGAAAATGGACGTTGTGCTGGGGAATATTGTGTAAGAGCAAGAAATGAAAGAGGAGAAAAACATAAACTAGGCAAATATAAATGATATGATAACTGGAAACATCCGGTTTAAACTTCATGAAAGTCGACTTTAACCCCTTTAATAACTAACAAAAGGGAAATAACTCCGCAAAATTAATGACTTGATATTTTGTAAATTCATTATACATTAAACGATTAAGAAATACGTTTATAAATATTTATTAATTAACGATTCAGAAATACGTTTATAAATATTAAGGCAATGACTGGTGCTGACTGTAATAATGATTCACGTACCACTATGTGGAATAATAAAAGTAAGACTGAAGAGAGAAAAAAAAAACATGGTTAAGATCATGAGATTTAATAAAGAGGTCTTGCAGGTAGATAAAGAAATTCAAGAATAATACAGAGTGACTGTGCAAAATAGATACAATCTCATCTCATCTTATCATGTTCCTCTTGTACCTTGCGGTGTCGAGGTGAATTATAAACAGTGGGAGAGTGCCCGCTTATGGGCTTATATTACAAAGCAATCGTTAAAATTCCTGATTTACCGGAAAGTCAGAAAATTATGTAAAGAAGCACAAGAAGCATGGCTTGAAAATAACTGCATAGAAAATAAACAAACAAAACAATAGTGAAAGTACCAAGGCTATCTGAAAACAAAAGATGGACAAATCATAATAGAAACAGATCAGATATTACATGCATGGTCAGGTTATGTGAAAAACCTTTATGATGATACAAGAGAATAGCATTATGATATTCGGAGTAACAATGAAGGACCATCAATTCTGAAGATAGAAGTTCAGAATGCTCTTAACCATATGAAATCTGACAAGACCCCGGGTCCAGAAAACATCTCACAGAAAGTGCCCTAGAAGAATATGGAATAGATCAAGTCACCAGACTGCTGAATACAATATATGATACTGGAGCTATACTTCCTGAATTATGTAATTCTGCATTTATTGCAATCCCGAAGAAATCAGGAGTCTTGGAATGTGATCAGTATCGAACAATGAGTGTAATGAGCTACATCACACAGAATTTACTAATAATTATCATGAAAAGATTTAGAAAGAAACTACAGCCCGAAATAGGAGAAGAACAGTGTGGGTTTGTAGAAGGCAAAGGTGCAGTAATTGCTGTGTATATGCTGAGAACATTAATTGAACGTTCTATAGAAGTAAACACAGACTTACACCTTTGCTTTATTGACTACATAAAGGCTTTCGATAAAGTAAGACATGTCAACACGATGGAGATGCTTTCAGATGTGCAAACTGACGGGAAAGACCTTAGAAACATAAAAACCTTATACTGGAAGCAAGTGGCTGCCATAACGATTGATATAAAGTAGATGAATATCAGCATACTAACAGACAGGGGTGTGTAATGTTTCCAGATATTTTTTCCCTATACAGTAAAAGTATTTTCAGAAATGTTGACGGTATAAAGGAATCGTCATTGGAGGAAATAACATCAATAACATTAGATATCCAGAGGATACAGTATTGATTGTAGACAATGAGCAGGATTGGCAACATTTAGTAGATGCGGTTGTTGCACACAGTGAACAACTTGGGCAAGAGTTAAATTGTAAAACATGGATTATAGTCGTCACTAAGAAGAAGGAAATACCACAATGTAATATACAAGTAAATGGGAATATTCTTCAACAAGTGAGTAGGTACAATTATCTCGGAACAGTAATAACATCTGATGGGAGATGCCTTGAAGAGATTAGAACAAGAATCGCCTTGGCGAAGGCAGCCTTTAGCAAGATGAAAAACATACTGACCAATAAAAAGATTCAATTGCTACATCTAAAGCTATACGAACTAATAATAAAAATCTGGAGCACAGAAGAATTACCCCATGACTGGAAAGAGTCATTATTACTACCTATCTTTAAGAAAGGAGACAAGTTACAATGTGAAAATTATAGAGGAATATCACTACTGTCCACAAGCTATAAGATACTATCTGCAGTATTACTAAATAGACTAAAACCATATTCAGAAGACATATTAGGTGACTACCAGGCGGGTTTTAGACAAAACAGATCAACAATAGATCAGATATTTATCTTACGACAAATAGCTGAGGAAAATTGGGAATATAAAAGAAATCTCCATAACATTTTTGTGGATTTTAAAAAGGCTTATGATAGTGTCCATAGGAATAGTCTATGAAATGCTATGCAGGAATTTGGAATACCAAGGAAGTTAATCAACTTGACCAGACTATGCATGGAAGATACTTATAATATAGTAACATATAAAGGCAGGAAATCAGACACTTTCCAAATAACATCTGGCTTGAAACAGGGTGATGCACTATCGCCGCTACTCTTCAATCTGGCTCTAGAGAAAATTGTAAGGAAGGTAAAGGAGGAATGTGATATTGGAGGATCATCCAAGCTGCTTGGTTATGCAGATGATATAGATATTATAGGGCAAAGTGAACAAAAGACATTGGAAATATTTACTCACTTAAAGGAAAGAGCTAATGGTCGATGTTTGGGGCGGGAGAGCCTGGCATATGCTACCACAACATCTAGCTTGGGAATGGAAGTGGAGGCAGTCACTGCGGCTCTCCGCTGGATAGAGAATACGACACACACACACATCGTGGCGAGGGTGGGAACATGCAGACTTCGTGCGGAGTGGCTTGCTTCGCTTCGGAGGTCACGGGTGACAAGCATCACCTGGATCTTTTCTCCGGGGCATGCCGGTGTGCTGGAAAATGAACAGGCGGACAGATTGGCTGGCTCTGCAGAACTTGGTGGAGTATTGATACATGACAAGACAGACGTGGTTGCAGCCTTGTGGGAGCACGTGCACACCTCGGAGGAGCAAATGGATTACCGTGGTCTGGCAAGAATGAGACAACGAGGAGTGACGAAGGGATCTGGCCGACGCTCAACGGTCAAAGGAAAGGCGAGACGGACTTATAATCAGATTGCTGCTGGTACTATTAGTGTTGGAACTCTTCGCTGGCTGCTGAGGATGGGGACGGAGCACTTATGGGAATGCCTCGAATGCTGTGATGTCGATTCCCAAATCAATCAATCAAGGAAAAAGCCCAACAGATGGGGCTGGTTATCAACCAAGATAAGACCAAATATATGGTAATTTCAAGAGAAGGAATGGCTAAAAACTCTGGCCACATACAAATAGATATTATGATCATTAAAAGAACGGAAACATACAAATACCTGGGTACAATCTTCAACTGCTCCAACAGTATAAGGGAAAAAATACAAACTAGAATCAACTCTGGAAATAAGATATACTATGCACTACAACATCTACTAAAATCAAATGCTCTATCTCGTAACACCAAAATCACAATATACAAAACACTGATCAGACCAGTTGTGCTGTATAGATCTGAAACCTGGTGTACAACGAAAGGAGACGAAGCCTTGTTATAAACCTTTGAGAAAAAAACTTTAAGACACATCTTTGGACCCATGAGGGATATACAAAGTGGAGAGTGGAAAAGAAGAAGTAACAAAAACACTTATGATCTGCCTAAGTCCCCGCTAATCACTGGTATCATGAAGGGTAATAGACTGCAATGGCTGGGGCATATAGAAAGAATGGAAGATAATAGGGAAACAAAACTCGCTTACACTCAGGAAATAAATGACCGTAGACCCCGAGGTAGACCAAAAAGACGGTGGAGAGATAATACATATACAGACTTACAAGCACTTGGAATCAACGACTGGCAAGAGAAGGTCCACCAGAGAGACGAATGGAGACGGATTGTATCTGCAGCAAAGAACCTCAATGGCTCGGAACGCTGAAGAAGAAGAAGAATAATTGCTACGAGAACAAGAGTGTTGAGGTGCTACATAGAGCCTGTACTTGTGTATGGATGTGAAACTTGGACAATGAGCAGTCAAGCTGAAAAACATCTGATGACTGCAGAAATATGATTTCTAAGGAAAATTCAAAGAATGCCATGGACAGACAGAAAAACCAATGACCAAGTCCTACAAGAAACAAATGAAAACCGTAAACTTATTAGAGAAATTAGACGTAGACAGTCACAATTGTTTGGTCACGTTATGAGAATAAATAAATTGGAGAACTTGGTGACAATTGGCAAGATGGAGGGGAAGAGAACAAGGAAAGGGCACAGAAGTAAATACCTGGATGGCTTGATCACGTGGTATGGTCGAGACGAGAATACAGAGCTGATCCCCGACTCTGGTGATCGGGTGAGATGGCAAAACATGACCGCCCACGCTTACCGGCATGGCACATGATGATGATGATGATGATGATGATGTTGATGATGATGATGATGATGATGGTGATGGTGATCATGATGATGATGATGATGATGATGATGATGATGATGATGATGATGATGATGATGATGATGATGATGATGATGATGATGATGATGATGATGATGATGATGATGATGATGATGATGATGATGATGAAAAGTTGAAATACAGAATATAAACGAACAATGGGAAATGGTAAGGGACTCCAATCATCAAACAAGAAAAGAAATATTACCAGAGATAAATCAAAAAGCTAAGGGAAAAAAATGGATGACTGAACAAATCATAAAGTTGATGGCCAAAAGAAAACATAGTAAAAATTATAAACAAGAATATAACGAGATAAATAAAGAAATAAGAAATAATTGTGTAAAGGCAAAAGAAAGTTGGTTAAACGAGCAGTGCAAGAAAATTGAATTAAATTATATTAAAGATACAAATAATATGCACAGACAAATCTGTGAGTTCGCGGGAAGACAAATAAGATTAAATACAGGATGTTTAAAAAAAAAAAAAAAAAATTAAATTTGAATTTAAGAAACAAAACCAAGAAAAATATTATTTCAGGATTCTGCTATAATGAAGAGAAGGAATGAGTATATAAGAGAATTGTATGATGGAGAAACAGCAGAATTAACACAAGCAAGTAACTTAGAAGGACCACCTATTCTAAAAGAAGAAATCTCTGACGCTACCGAACATATTATTGGCACCTTGCCGTCTTAACAGACGATAGCTTGTTCACATTGTGCTTCAAAAAAGGCATAATAACTACAACCCATGGCGGTAGCGAATGTGACATCTTCTTCTTTGCGTTCATCGGGAGTGTATTTTCAGATGTGATTGCGGTGTGTCTAAGTTTTTCGCCCTTGGGCCGAAACCCGTAGGCCAACACATTCGGCTTTAGCGTGCCTTTTTGACCAGGTAGCATTCCTGGGAGACTCTCACTTTTGCGGAACCATCCACAACTCAGCTGGCCAAGTTGGAACGGTCGAAGACAACGGTCATCCCTCAAAGGAAGGCAGGGACAGTCCATAGCATTTCCCGGCATCCAAGGTGGCTTCCATAGTTGCAGAGCTGACACATAGCGCCCTGGTGCTAGGCTCACCGAGGGAATAGTCACGTCCTGCTCATGGCTGCTTTAAATCCTCACTTCAATATACTGGGCATTTCGTTCGCCAAGGGCCGTTCCCGCACAAACCAAAAGGGTCTGCAGACGGTGTCCACTCAGCGAGCTATAGGTTCGGACATGTGCTTGTCTTGGTGCCCATCAGATCCTGGCCCATCTCCCAGACATAGTCGTCCCGACTCCAGTGGCGGTTATATGGTTCTAAGGAGAATGGCAACCCATGTACGAGACTATGAGGGGTGTAAAATTTAAAGAGGTACTGCCCGATGTGGAAAAATGGACCGGTGATAGACGGCGGTTAGTGGTCTTAGATGACCTAATGTCTAATACAAATGATAGGGTAACGAAACTATTCACTAAGGGTAGTCATTTATGTAATCAGAGTGTCGTGTAAATAGTCCAGAACCTCTTTGGTAAGAACAAAGAATAAAGAACAATCAGTCTGAATTCTCATTACTTAGTGTTTCAGAATCCTCGAGACGGGGGCACAGATTACCAATCTGGCCAAACAGATGTACCCAGGCCGCGCGTCATATGTCTAAGATAGTTTTCAAGATGCGACATCAACTCCACACGGGTATTTGTTATTCGACTTTCGACGGGAAGCACCGGACCAGCTCTGCTTACGCAGTCGTATATTTCCTGACCAACATTAAGGTGTCCCCAAGTAATAGGTCCAATCGAGTGAAACGTCACGGGACCATGTTGCGTTTCTGGGTGAGACGAAGCCAGCTGCCGTAAAGTCGTAATTAAAATTTCCTCCTCGGATCTCATCCAATCAATATGTGAATGCTGTTACAATGTCTTAAAATGGAATGTTCCCCTGACACCGAGTCAGAAGTGCCGGCTGCAGCGGCACAAAAACAGTCTGAGAGCGTTTACAGTGTACCACTTTCTTCTCTGTCGTGCAAATTTGTTTATCTTGTGTTCTCTAAACTCATTGTCTGCTTTTCTAATCGTCGGGAAATCTGTGGGAATTTCTTGCATAGTAGTCCACAGGTAAAGGGCATTAGCTACATGGCCTTTTACACTCTGAACTGATTTATTCCCTCTGCCTCTAATGTTTTTTTTTAAATGTCTGTTTCATGATGTCTATGAAAGATTATTGAGGGGCCCCCCTACAATCTTCTTTCTAATAGTGTTATGTAACACTTTCTGTCGACTACCACATAAGGAAAAGGAGACGTCTTTGGTGGGTCCTAAACAGATATTTTATAGTGACTCCGGGGAAAGAAATGGCATCCTTAAACATGTCTACCTCTAGCTCACCGTAAAACGTAACCTGTTTCTGCAGGGCACTAAGCTAAGAAAAGGACATAATCCTTGTTATTGTACAAGATTAGAAAATCTTTTAATTTTAATGTCTTCATCATTTCTTGCCCCAGACCTTCTGACACACCTGATACTCTGCGTCTGTAATGTTACTATTTTTAAGGTTCAATAAAAAAAAATGCTGCTTGTGGGGTAACTGTATTTCCTTTAATTTATCTAAATGTGTGAAGTATTCATAGCAGAATTTACTTTTTGTTTCGGGGAATTTGTATGTGGCTAAATATTACGCATAACTGAACCCTGGCGCTGCATAGTTGATAATATTTAGGAATTTTAGCTGATCTGTGGCGATACACATAAAGTTATTGTTTCTTTTCACTACAAATTTTAAAGAGGCTTTTTACACAGTATGAAATTAAATATGGTTTAATTATATTAAGATCGTATTTCCCTAAATTGAATCCTATCACCGGTAAACATTTTAGATAGTCATCTAACTATCAATTATTTTGTTTTCCTGTCGTACCTCAAATATTTTATATACCCGTTCAAAAACCATCCGTAGTTCTGAATACACTTTCTCAGCGACTTGAGTCAGATACACAAGCATTCTGTAAACTAAATCCCGAGGGTCACCTGATGATATTAAACTTACAGGCGAGTCCATCCCGGAAACATTGGAAGCTACTGAACTGGTATGTGTTTAGCTAAGAATTTCGTCGATTGGGTTTCCCTGTGCAGATTATTACTATCAAAGTAATATTCGTAGTCGAATTTGGCTCTGCACGGGTTTACATAACGTGGGTTTAATGGGAGACCCTGCTCTGACAGTATTTCACATATGTTGTGTATTGTAGCCCCTCCTTTAAAACACTCTTTTGTCCTACCCCCATTACAGTTGTTACAGTGTCTTTCTAGCTTCCACAACCCATACCATAACTTACCATACTTATCACAGGCAAAGGCACGAGCTACCCTATCGATATCCTTAATATACATGAAATGCTCTTTAAACAATAATAGTATTAATGTTGCCTCATATTTCCCACTACCTCTAAGTTTGGGAACCAGAGTCTGAGTCTCATTGAACTCAAAAATATTGATATTAATGCCAAAACACTGTTCTAAAATATGTAAAAAATGTAATTCTCCAGCTTTTAAAATGGCTGCTTCCTCGTCTACTAACTGTTCGAGAATATTCGTGTTTTGTTTATAATGTTTAGAACCGTGTGTCTGTTTTGAGGCTACCTTTTGCGTGATGCTGCTGCTGATGATGATTTTGTGTCCATGGGTGTTGCGTGGTATGTCCGTATGTGTCTTTGTTTACTATCTTTTCGACTGATTTTGTCGCATATATGACATTTGTCAATTTCACCAACCGTGCGATGAACTTACGATTATGCCAAGCAAAATGTTCGTGAACATTTCCGTGAAAATTTTCTGACATATGGTACACAGATGGCTTTCTTACTGCTTAGGAGTAAGGATGCTTCTGGTTAATAATAAGGTAAAAGTTGCTAGTACTAGTTTGACAATAGTAGGTTGTTACCAGGTTTCTATTTAAGGATACAGGTTCTTTGTCTTTCAACACGTTGACAACGTACATCTGTGAAAACAGTAAACCAAGATGATTTTAGTGACCATCAATATTTGTTACTTTTCATATTAATGAGCAACTGAATTAAAACGTATGTGTATGTCTGTAATATACTGTGTGATGAGTTGCCACTAGGTAGCCAGTGACATATATAAAATTAATATTTATTGTCAGTATGCAGTGTAAACATATGTGATCTAACTTGATCATCGTCACATTTAATATAGTTTGACATATGGACTAGAAATTATAGCTGATGATAAAGAACTCAAAGGGTTGGATCAAGTTGTGTTAAAACTGACTATGGAAGTCCATAGGATATGGCTGCCCGAAATAACCGGCCTAGAGTAAATAGACCCAACTTGAGTACAGAATGACAACATCAGTGCCCATAAGGAAAAGAGAGAGCGGTTGATTTGTTGTCTTCATATCACTAATTCAGAAACGATTGAACTGTTGTTATATCTATCAGTTACCAGTACTCACGCTCACACACATACGTATTTACATATACACATATACAAACATATACACACATACACACAAACATATATATTCATACATTTACACATACACAAACCTATGTCCCACACGTACATACATACATACATGAGCGTTCTACCAACTTTATGGTGGTGATCCTTTGTTAGGTTAGAAACAAGACAATGCTAGTTATTGACACGATCGGCTCGTTGTTTGTAACCCTTTGTTAGATACAAAGGCGTTGTGTGGAAATAAGACACTAAACATAACTATCCAACTTCACATATGCACACAGGTATAGGCACATAAACATATATATGACACAATGTCGCTTTTTGTTGTAAAGTCTTCAAGACAGGTTCTATAAGACTGGTCCAATATAGTTGAAACGACCCACTTTAGTTCAACCATGTGCTCATATTCTTGTATATTATGTGGTATGTCTTTCTTTTTTCTTAGAGATAACTATTAATTCTAACCCAATTGTTCACTGTCTGCAACAATAGTATCCACTAAAGATTACCAATCAGACTCACTGCATCATTAACAAAATAAGCACAAGGTCATGAATAAGACGTGATAACGCTAGACATTGTATTAACCATACTATGTTATATACATTAAATACAATTCATAAAACACGTGAAAACGATAAGTTAAAAAATAAGCATGCAACCTCTCACACACACACATACATACATGCAGACATATACGGACATAACCGCACACTTGCATTAGACATATTCGTACACGACTGCACACACACTCACACACAGACATATATACACACAGACATATATACATACACACATACATATACTACCCAACCACACAGACAGACATACGGATGCAGACATACATACAAACATAAAGACATACATGCATACATACATGCATATATATATATATATATATATATACAAACACGCATGCAGACATATACGAACACAACCACACACACAGACAGAGACACATATGCAGAATACGCAGACATTATACAGACATTCATACATGCAGACATATACGCACACAGCTTTACACACACATACACACATACAGACGCACACACAGACACACATACGCCTGTACATACACCCATACTGTTATACAGACACATATACTCACACACGGGTAGCGTTTTACCAACATTATACTTACCAACGGTTGTTGTGGTCCAGGTCTGGTTTCCTCCATGGTATCATGTTCTGCAGGCTGCCAGAATAAGATTTGTCCCATGACTATTAAACGGTTGATATAATCCGATGTGGCCAGACCACTTGACACCGCTTATTCATCCGCACACAATGTATTAATCCTCGCACAACTGTCTTTGCAATAATGTCCATAAGCTATTGTTCGCATTTATGCGGAAAATGAGGCCAGTATTATTGAACTTTAACAGATGCCCTCCAGCTTGTAATTACGGCTATTGTTATCAGTTGCTCGGACTATTTGACATAGAGGAGATATCATCTCTGAATGAAAAGCCTTGTAACGCGCCAAAATATTTTACCGTGCTACGGATTGTGTTATAAAACAAAAAGTCCCTGACATGAAGCAGCTGTGTACGGATTTATGGGTTGTAATAATAAGCGCCGCTCGAATGTACTTATGCAGAGGATATCATCTTGATAACCACACAATTTCACTGTTGAGTTTGCTGAGTGTTGTAGCAGATGTTATGATAACCATCACATTAGATGCTAATGATATGTGGCAGCTGCAGACATCAACTCAAACGGGGAGCTAATGAATGCTTTTACCACGGGAGACAGCTTGTGAAACAGTTAGGACAACTGGAGGTATGAACAATTCAGAGTAATGTGAGGTCAGGCTACATGTGCTTTTTTAACTATAACGACTATCTGATTAATATCACCACCTGTCACGCATAATTAACATTGAATTTAACAACCCAAATATACAAATAGGAGGTGTCGTTGAAGTCACTATAATCTCACACTACCACACACACTAATAACCGCCAAACGCTGCCACCACGAAGTGGTGGCTACCACTCCCACCACGTGGCCCACCTCATTTCGTCCTGGGTAGCCCTCCTTCATTACTACTCGTGCCTTCTACAAACCCACATTGTTCTTAGCCTATTTCCGGTAGTATTTTCTTCCTAACTCTGCATGATAATTCTTAGGAAAATCTTCGTTATGTGGCTCATTATACTAATTTTTCAATCTTGATCACATTCCAAGGCTCAAGATATCTTTGTTGCTGCAGCAAACCTGATTGAATTCTTCAACATTTCCCATTGATCATCCACATCTTAAAGTAGGATCTCTAGATCAGACAGTATATCAAATCTGTTCTTCACTTCTTTGTTAAAATTGTCTTGTATTACCTTGTTAGTTTTCAATTTACACATATCATATTTAGTGTTTCCTGGTGAATAATTAACTTTTATAAACCTTACCCTCAGTGTTCCTGTAATCAATCTGTGATCACTGTAAGAGTCAGCATTGGGAACTGTTTTTGCGATTGTTAATGAATTTCGAAACCTTCTGCTAATCAGGATGTAATCATTCTGGTTTCTAATTCTGCTATCAGGATTCCCCCATGTCCATAATCTTCTAGGACAAGGGTCACCAAACTCCGACCCGGGGGCCGGAGACGCCTCGTGACGTCATTTAATCCAGCCCGCCTATGGTACTCGAACTTGTTTGATATAACGTATGTATCATGAGACGTGATACAATTTAAATGTAAATATTATGTTTAGAATAATAGGAGATCTTCACACGTGCGGAGACCTCCTTGCTACTATGTGTCTTAAATTTATTATTTTCTATTATAAATTATTGTATCTAGATTTTCTTGTTTAGTGTAATGTTTGCTTGTCTCGCACTATCCCAAGTCCCCCTCCGACTCGTGTAGCGCCGCCTACGCTGTGACGTTACCATAGTTTCCATGGTAAAACATACACGCACGCATCATTCCCATCCACAGATGCGTCCGCTGCCAACACAGGTCCGATGCTCCAGAAATATTTAGTTCTTTTTGCCAGCAATCCATTTTATAGGTATGTAATAAGGAATTCTTTGTTTGACAGTGATAAGTAATTGAACTACAATTGTGAATAGAGACAATAAAGTAGCAAACAGCATACACATGCCATAGAAGCCTCGTGTTATTACGAAAATATTATCCTCGGCTCAAAAGAATTTCCAGGTCACAGTGTTAATCTAGCTGATCTCTAGGCCAGTGTTCTTCAACCATTCTGCTGGAGCAGCTCCTTACGCAAATGTTTACGTTGCTCAAGGAACTTTGTCCAATGATCCACGTGTCTGTCCAACTTTATGTATTAAACCAGATGGACAGAAATGTTGCATTTAGGTATTCTCGGTCTGTTCGGCCGACCCCTGGCTGCTACTCGCGAAACCCCGGTTGAACAAGTCTGCTTTATGCTGTCTATTTAGGCCGACCTAAACAGTAAGCTAACGATCTAACAGTAGACGGTACTACATGGTTTCTGTTAGCGCCGAACGTTGGGCGGCGCTTACCAAACCCGACACCCCACATTGTGGCAACGGCTTCGGGCGGAAGATCGCAATTGGAGGGTACAAGCCTTACCCTGGTGCGAGGAAATGCAAGCTAACGACAAAATGTGATGGCAGGGCAGACCAGGCCCTAAGCCTTGGTTGGCGGCTGGACTAGGATCGAAGCTCCGACAGGCGGACAGTTAGAGCATTGCTTTGCTGATCCGGCAGCTTCTGCAGCTTGTCTTGTTCCAGATGTATTGGTGTTACCTTTCCTCTGGAGTGAACTAGGCAGGCCGAGAGAGGGATCATGCTGCATGGGCAACACATGATCTCTATATTTTAGCCCAGGCTTTGTGCTATGGAGAGGCAATAACTCCATCCCTGGTCTTAACTGGTCTCGGAATCAAAGCGAGAGGCAACTGTTACGGGTTATAAGTCCTTGTCAGTTGGCGTAGACATGGGGCGCCACGCGTTGCCTCTGACGGTGGGAGACACCTACAGGTGTCACTGATCAGCTACCGCCCGCCTCAAGCTGGGCAGCCCCCGGCCTAATTGGGTGCTGATCCGCCACAGCCTGCCTGCTTCAATGGGTGCTTGGGGCTAGGACAAAATCTGAATCGCAGGCTGTAAAACCAATGCACCAGGTACAAAATAAAAATAGAAACCTCTAAGCTACGGCTTGCAACCTGGAACGTGAGAACCATGTGTCCAGGATTTTCCACTGACTTGACCAATATTGACGATGTGAGAAAAACGGCTGTGATTGATGCCGAACTCAATCGTCTTAACATTGATATTGCTGGCCTGCAGGAGACTCGCCTCGCTGAGGAAGGGTCACTCAGGGAAAACAATTACACCTTTTTCTGGAAGGGAAGAGGACAGGCAGAAAAAAGGCAAAACGGTGTGGGCTTTGCAGTGAAGAATTCGCTACTGGGAATGATTGAAATTCCAGCAGGAGGAAATGAAAGACTATTATCCCTTCGCTTGGCAACCTCTTGTGGGTTTGCCACCATTATTACTGCATATGCACCGACACTCGATTCCTCTGATGATGTGAAGGATTCGTTCTATGAGGAGTTAGACTCCGTGATCAAGGCAGTTCCAAAATCTGACTACATTTATATGCTCGGTGATTTCAATGCTCGTGTGGGCAAGGACTCGAGTTCATGGCCAGTGTGCCTTGGAAAATACAACATCGGTCGCATGAATGAAAATGGGCAAAGGCTGCTGGAGCATTGCACCAGTAATGACCTATGTATTACAAACTCCTTTTTTAAAACAAAAGAGATGCATAAGGTCACATGGAAACATCCAAGATCCGGCCATTGGCACCAGCTGGACTTCATCATCACACGGAGACAACATCTGAACCATATATCATTGACTCGAAGTTACCACAGTGCTGACTGTGATATGGATCATTCTTTGGTTGTTGCAAGGGTTAGACTGAGACCAAAGAGAATCTACACAGCTAAACACAAAACTAGCCCCAGGATTAATATTATTAACACTCACGATCCTGAAAAGTGCTTTCAGTTTCAACAGCAACTTGAAGACGCTTTCACTGATACACCAGAAAATTGTACAGTAAATGAAAAGTGGGGTCAAATTAAGGAAACTCTTTATAAAACTGCCGTAGGGGTTTACGGCACTGTGGATCATAAGAGGCAGGACTGGTTTGCGGCAAACAGCGAGACTCTGCAGCCCTTGATTGATAAGAAGAAGAAAGCTCTCTTAAGAAACAAGGAAAGACCAACGCGTAACACTCTGAGTGAGCTAAGGCAAGCTAGGAAGGATGTGCAAAAGGCTGCCAGGCAGTGTGCAAATGATTATTGGATCAAGTTATGTGAGTCCATTCAAATCGCAAGTGATAAGGGAAACATAAGAAGCATGTATGAAGGAATAAAGAAAGCCTGTGGTCCAGTGATCAAAAGAAGTGCACCATTGAAAACCTTGACTGGAGAAATCATCACTGATAAGAAACAGCAGATGGACAGATGGGTAGAGCACTATTTGGAGCTTTACTCAAGTGAGACCAAACTAGCGGATGATGCCCTCAACGCCATAGAGGCTCTACCAACTCTTGACCACCTGGACACACTTCCCACCATAACAGAAGTTAAGTGTGCTATAAATGAACTTGCATCTGGCAAGGCTCCAGGTAAGGATGGGATTCCAATAGAGGTTATCAGGAGTGGGCAAGACACACTCACTATACAGATCCACCAGCTAATAGAGCTATGCTGGCGAGAAGGACAAGTCCCACAGGATTTCAAAGATTCAAGCATCATAACACTGTACAAGAACAAGGGCGATCGGAGCGACTGCAACAACTATAGGGGTATCTCACTTCTGTGTATTGTTGGAAAAGTATTTGCCAGAATTGTTCTGCGCAGACTTCAAGTCCTAGGAGATCAAGTCTACCCCGAATCACAGTGTGGCTTTCGACAGAACCGGTCTACCACTGATATGATATTCTCATTGCGACAAATGCAAGAAAAATGCCGTGAACAGAATCAACCACTGTTTATTGCCTTCATCGACCTCACAAAGGCATTTGATTTGGTCAGTCGTGAGGGTCTGTTCAAGGCACTAAAGAAGATTGGCTGCCCACCAACTCTTCTGTCCATTGTGGAATCGTTCCACACAGGCATGAAGGGTATAATCAAGTTTGATGGTGCAACTTCTGAAGAATTTGAAATCAAGAGTGGAGTTAAGCAAGGTTGTGTACTAGCTCCCACCCTCTTTGGAATATACTTTTCACTTCTACTGAAATATGCCTTTCGTGATCAGGATGGTGGTATATACATTCACTCACGCTCAGATGGCGGCCTCTACAATGCTCAGAGATTGAAGGCTAAGACCAAAATTAGGAGGGTACTGATCAGAGAGTTGCTTTTTGCAGATGATGCTGCAGTTACGACCCACTCTGAGGAAGAATTGCAATGTCTACTATCTGCATTCTCCAATGCTTGTTCTGAATTTGGTTTAACAATTAGCAAAAAGAAGACACAGATTATGTCACAAGGTGCACATGGGGTACCATCAATCTTTATTGACGACGCCGAACTAGAGATAGTAGACCATTTTACATATCTAGGATCAGTGGTAAATAGCAAATTATCCCTAGATCAGGAAATCAACATCCGGATTGGTAAGGCAGCAACAACAATGAACAGGTTAAGAAAAAGAGTCTGGGAGAACAGGAAGCTTACTGCCAAAACAAAAGTCCTTGTCTATCAAGCCTGTGTCCTTAGTACTCTTCTCTATGGCAGTGAAACCTGGACAACTTACTCACACCAAGAGAAAATTTAAACAGCTTTCATATGCGGTGTCTGCGAAGAATTCTTGGTATTAAGTGGCAAGACAAAATCACAAATACTGAAGTATTGGAAAGATCAGGTTGTGTGACAGTTTATTCCATGCTCAGTCTTCGTAGACTTAGATGGATAGGACATCTTAGGAGGATGGATGATGGTAGAATACCAAAGGATATCTTTTTTGGTGAATTACAGATGGGTAAGAGATCTCAGGGTCGGCCTCTACTACGATACAAAGATGTGTGTAAGCGGGACATGATTGATACAGGCATTGATAATGCACATTGGGAGCAAGTCGCCGCTGAACGTGTTGCATGGAGGGCAAACATCAGAAATGGAATAAAGACAAAGGAGAAAATTATTGCAGATAAGTCACACACCGAGCGTTTGAGACGTAAGATGGTGCATGATGGTGGAAATGACCACGTGTTCACATGCACCCACTATGTACGGATATTTACAGCGCAAATTGGCCTTATCAGTCACACTCGTTACCGCCATAGGTAAAAGTTATTATGCCTTTTTAAAGCACAAACTATCGTCTGTCAAGACGGCAAGGTGCCAGTGTATTAGGCCGACCTTATTTATATATTGTGCAAACCTTATTATGAGATATATACTATTACCAAAGGTACCTATAAACTTTATATGTATCTTTGGTGAGCCGTGGCTTCACCAATGACCCCAGTCCTCTGATTTTCTTGTGTTTCAAAAGAATTTTAATTATGTTTCTAATTCAATGTCTTTTTTTTTTCATTTTCAGACCCCGTGTACTTCACCCTTCATTATGATTACTATGAAAAGAAAAGTGGACGCCGAATGTCGCGTTTTCAATGAAGAATGGAGAGTAAAGTACTTCTTTATGGAAACAAAGGACCAGAAAACCAGTTGCGTAATATGCAGTGAAAGTGTTGCCTTTATGTAAGAGTACAATCTTCGGCGTCACTGCGAAACAAAACATCTGTCAACATATTCAAAATTTTATGGAAAGTTATGCTCTGAGAAATATGAGTCCTTGAAACGTGGTTTAGAAACAAAGAAATCTCTTCACGAGAAAGTTTGCTGAAAAGGAATCTGTCACTCGTACAAGTTACAAAATAGTGCATAAGATGGCAGAACGAGGAGAACCGTTTACTGATGGCAAATTCATCAAAGAGTGTATGATGGAAGCGGAAAATGAATTGTGTCATGAGAAAGCCGATTTGTTTGGAACTATCAGCGTTTCGGCAAGTTCAATTGTGCGAAGAACAAAAGAACTTTGAGAGAACATAGTGCTATAGATACGCGAGAAAACTAGGAACTTGTTGTGGTATTCTCTGGCGTTTGATGAGTCTACTGATCTGTAGAGTACGTCACAACTTCTCGTGTTCATTTGTGGTGTTAATTTAGACTTTCAGATAGCCGAAGAGTCAGCATCCGTTTGCTGCATGCATGGAACAACAACTGGGAAAGACATTTTCATGGAAGTGCATAAGGTTTTGCAAGACTATAACCTTCAGTGGAATAAGCTTCGATGTGTTGCAGTTCATGGAGTAAAAAAACATGGCAGGAGTGAGGAATTGTCTTATGGGGCAATTGGAAGTTGGAAGATCAGTTGGAAGATTTAGAAAATTCCGGGCGCTCTGTTCATTCACTGCATCATACATCAGCAAGCACTCTGTGGGAACGACTTATATATTTCTTATGTACTGAAACCAGTCGTTTCTGATATGAACTTCAATCGTTGACATGCACTAAATCACCGTCAGTTTCAGACTTATCATGAAGAAATTGATTCTGAATTCTGTGACTTGCCTTATCACACATCAGTGAAGTAGTTCAGCTGCGATAAAGTCCTGTTTCATTTTTACAAGCTCCAAAATGAAATAGATGTTTTCCTGACCGATCCACGGCTGTCAGATCATAACTGACTGTAAAAGTTGTCATTTTTGGTCGACATCACATCTCACAGTAATGAAATGAATGTTAAACTTCAGGGAAAGGATAACCTGTAATTTCTACAGAATCATCAAAGAATTTCGGAGACAGCTGTCATTGTTTGAATGACAACTTGAAGGAGAAAACTTTTATCATTTTTAAAGAGTTTTGGGCTACAATCGCCGAAGATTTCATCCTCGATAATCCGAAAGACAAAATTATATGTGACTTGAAGAAGAATTTTTTTTTTTTATTTGAGAGATTTTCAGATCGTGGCAGGATTGAGAGTGACATTCTCCTGTTCCAGAATCCGATTTGATTGTAACCTTGATGATGTGCCACTTGAACTACAGTTAGAGCTCATTGATTTGCAAGCAAATGACTTGTTGAAAGAGAAGTACAGAGAAGGAAAACTTATTGAATTCTACCGCTGCTTACCTTATGTTGAGTTTCCAAAACTGAAGAAATTTATCGCTGGTTTGGCATCAGTGTTTGGAAAAACTTATGTCTGTGAGGAAACATTTTCAAAAATGCAGTATATAAAGTTAACACATCGAAAGAGATTGACTGATAAACATTTGAAAGCTATTCTTTGATTGGCTGCATCAATTTCAAACCAAACATTAATGATATCTTGAAAGCCAAATATCAGTTTCACAAATCTCACTAACCTTTTTTGGTGCTTAGTTTGTGAGATTCAGATATGTGCACATTAGGTCTGATGTAACTATCTTTTTGCTAACGTCGCCTTCTTTGATACCTTTGTTTTTAGTAAATAAACATGTTGGTTGTCTTTGTTTTTTTTTTTGTGCATTGCACGTTACTCACCTATGATTAAACTAGTTTTTCGTCTTTTGTCCCAGAGCTTTCGTTCTGGCTTGCAAGTATTGTTAAAGTTAGTTGCATATCCTTTACAGGACGTTGCAGTCACCACCAGCATGTTTTACTGTTATTGATGTCTTGAAAAAATTACGTTCAGTAGTTTGTCATTGCTTTCTGAACGACCGGCACCCATTGCCATTGTCCTGTTGATACAGGTTGGGGACATGGCATGAGACGTATTAAGCGCGGTAGACAGAAGGAGACCGTGTGATGTGACCTATCTCGACCTTGGCCAAAAAAAAAAAACGTGAAAAGTAGGCTGGACGTTTTGGACTAGAACAAAACGTCACTTTAGAGTCAGTCGGACTTAGACTTCGTTCGGTATTGGACGTTGTCCTCGTGAACAGAGCTACGACTATAAACTACGCCGCTCTTGTAGAAGTGTGATGTTCGATATTGTTTGTACATGGTTTGTATATTTGTGAATTCGTTATGGAACAAACGATGATGTTCGTGACAGCGTCTAATGTATTGTGTGAGTACACTAGACTGTGAACAACTAGACCGGTGTCCTGTTCCGCAAGCTATGGTGAGTCAGTGATCTTAACGCATACAGCCTATGGAATCTATGTGTTGTACAACCAGACCGTGGGTAAATCACCCAGGTGTTGTCTACCATCAATTATCAAAGGTAACGAATGGAAAACCAACAGGTGTTTCTTGCCATCAATTATCAAAGTTAAAGAATGCCATGGGGTTGCTGTAACAACCAAGAGCCGAGAGTAGCAGTATCTAGCTAACTATGCAGCTCTCTATCAGCTATCAAACAGTCTCTATCAGCACGCAACCTGATAGTCAGAATCAATGACCAGAAACTCAGAAACGCTACAGCATAAACTCCATGGCACCCATACCATAGCGTAAAAAATCACCGCAACGCGGTCTGCTGCCAAATCTCGCGCAGCTGTGTTTTGAACGCGGGTGTACGGGAATACGAACCGCGCTCGTAAGACCTACGCCACGGAGAGCGGCGCAAGTATTGTACAGAATGAGTACGCGGCCCGCGCTCGTCAATTTGTCAGTTATCCGGCCCGCTGTGAAAAAAGTTTGGTGACCCCTGTTCTAGAATGTTGTTTAGAGCATGTGTTTCCTACAATAATTTCCTGATCATTTTCCCACTCGACAAATCTGTGTCCTCTTTCCTTTTGCACTCCCAAACCATGGTTTAATACTGTGCATCCATCTCCTTGATTTCCCATTTTTGCATTGAATTCACCCATTATGATATTTATACCTTTCTTCAAAGCAGATTCCATGTAGGGTTACCCCATAATGCTCCATTCCTGTGATAGGTAATATCACACAAAATGCTCCTCAATGCCCCATGTGAAAAGTGGAACAGACACGAATCTCGAAAAACCAAAAGCCCGCACAGGTATGATATGTATAATGCCTCTACCAGAATGCCAACACAAAGGTCCGCCGCGACAAATACACCTCATCGTCGATGGAAGCGGCATTCACTAGAAAACTTGCAGTGACACATTTCTGCATAAGGCAAACCCAGTTTGTTCAGTAACCAGGGCCGCCATTTTTTCCGATCATGCAGTTCACGACACAAACAACTTCAGACAATTGTAAAGGCAATCTAAATGAAATCCCCAGCTCAAATTGTCACTCCACGCACTCAACTCAGTGGCAGGGAGATGGAACCATAGTGTAAGGTAAAATTGCTTGATAATAACGTTATGATGTTGAAATGTGTGTAGGAACACTGTGCAGGAATAGTCATTAAACCACGGCTAGGGCCGA
This sequence comes from Cepaea nemoralis, assembly GCA_014155875.1. Taxonomy (NCBI): domain Eukaryota; kingdom Metazoa; phylum Mollusca; class Gastropoda; order Stylommatophora; family Helicidae; genus Cepaea; species Cepaea nemoralis. Next base: position 130,173 of record JACEFZ010002112.1, read on the forward strand.
CCACGTAAACGATGGACGGAGGGAATAGCAGAGGTCATTGGAATATCGATACATGATGCCCATAACCGGGCACTCTCCCGCTGTTTATACTTCAACTCGACATCGCTAGGTACAAGAGAAACATGATGAGATGAGATGAGGTGTTGAACTACTTTGTTTTAACCTGATGTTTTATCCAATAGTACCAGAAACTCAGCAAGAGCACGGCCAATCTTTAGAAAGTCCACGTCGGGAACACAGAGATGATGCTATTGCTGGCCACCTGATAGCATACGGCTATACAGGAGTAGTGACAAGTGCTTGCTCCGTGAAAGCAAGAGGTATGGGATCATGTTCGTTCACTTTTTATTATTATGTTTGTGGTGTTCATTGTGTGGCGTCTGCACGGCTGAGTTGAAGCTCTTCAGTTCAAAACATCAGAGTTCAGCCCTGAAAAGGATTTTCATCTGTCCGACTGCAGTTGGGGATTTTTCCTGGCCGGTAAGAAGTACCATCCCCACAGGAAACATTCCCCTTCTCATGACATGCATAAAGAGTGTGGACTGTCTTTTACTGATGCGAGCAACAAGCTTTCTTTGTGAGGTAATTTCTTTCAGGATATTTTCATTACTCGTTCTATCCTTCTATAAAACTACATCTCCGCAGCTTCCACACGATTAATCTCTTGTCTGCTAATCGTCCATGCTTCGCATTCGTGCATCAGAATTGTCTCATATAGCTGTTAAGAACTCGCTTCCTCACCTCAATTCGCAAAGATAAATTGCAGAAAAATTCTCCATCTTGTGAAATGCCGCCATTGCTTGGTATATTCTTCATTGAAATCCTTTCATACATTTTCCATCTTATATGATTAAAGTACTCAAATATTTATTTACATTGTCTTGTTTCAGATTGATTCCATTCACTTTGATGTTGCATGTGGGAAGATACGTTTTTCTGTGTAATTAGCATTGCTTCTGTGTTTATGTTATTCATACAAAGTGTAGAAAGGTAGCAGATTCCATTTAAGACCTGAAATGTAGCAGTTATAGTCTTAAAAATTAGTACGGCCTGGAGAGAAGGGTGCACCAGGGACTGGCCATTGAATCTGGCCGAAACTCTGTATTCCCAGGAAAGACCAGAAGGACGTATAATCAGACTGCAACTGGTAACATATCAGTATTGGGACTCTTCATTGTCTGTTGAAAATTAGGACGGAGCATGTACGAGAATACTCTGCGTGCTGTAATGTCATATCTTGACTCAACACAACACAACACAACACAACTCAACTCAAGTCTTGAACAGGCCCATATACCGAGGCAGATTTCTTTACCCATAACGGGTCAAGACAGTCGTTATGTTTTTAAGTCACGTTCTGGGTCGACACGGCCTGTCTACAATATAAAATAACGCAAAATAATACACCATTACGGAACACAATTACGAAAAATATAGGTCGCTGTAACGACTTCATCATCAAATACATACACAAAACACAACATATAAACACGGGGAAGACACTAATATAGCTATAAAGTGGTCGATAAAGTAAAGAAGCCTACTACTCGAATATAAGCATTTAACAATTAACAGCACGAGACAATACACAGAACTGCAGTTGTAAACATAGTTAAAGTATAAACAAAAATATATGCGTGGTTTAGGCTTATTTACTGTGTAATTTACCGGAATGTTCTGTGTTTTCCGTAATTGTGTTCTGTAAAGCTGCATTACTTCGTGTTATTTTATATTGTTTACATTCCCACAGCTTTACTGCAGTTTGACTAATGTTAGACACGGTCTGTAGAAGGTTGTGGCAACCGGGAAGTCCCGCCGTGGTTGGTGCAAAGGTCGACACAGGGAGCAGATGGTAGTTGACGTCACAAAGTTTACTGGAAATAGCCATTAAACTTATTACGTGATTCAGTGCCAAGCAACAAATTCGGTTTGGACCTAACGTGTTGCAAAACAAATGAACAAATGTTATCACACGCAAATTTCCGTTCACTGAGCATTAAAATTGTGGAAGATACCGCGAAACGAAACAAATATCACGCTGACTCTACAATGGTGGTATATAGTCCGTCTGTCCAAATGATAGGTCTATATAGTTGGCGATATAGTATCCTTTGTCACTGAATCAATTAAGAACAATGTGGATAGTGGAGAAGATTGTTTGATTGCACTGCTCGGCATGGCAAGTGATAGTGATTATGATCAAGTTAGTTATGTTTACTAGGCAAGTATCAACAAATAACTGTCGTCTGTTTCTGTTCTACAGGGCAGGCAGTGACTTATTTATCTCTTTTACAAGAGATTAGTATTTCTGGGAGACACATGAACCAGCAGAGGGCAATAGGTATTTTATACTGTGACATTTAGGGATCTGATTATTTAACTGTCTGTCTGTCTGTCTGTCTGTCTGTCTGTCTGTCTGTCTGTCTGTCTGTCTGTCTGTCTGTCTGTCTGTCTGTCTGTCTGTCTGTCTGTCTTCTCTTTCACACCCACAACATTGAATGAGATGTTGGGAAAACCTGATGTTGACCGCACACGCGGCCAACTATTGTTGCACCTTTAAAAAAAAAATATAAACGTTAATTGTATACAAAAACAATGTCCTTTTAGTATTTTAACAGGCGTGCTGCATTTATGGTATTTGTGTAGGTCTGTTTAACAGGGCGTTTGAACATTATTAACAATGTCCTTCCACACACCATGTGTTCTCTTTCACACCCACAACATTGAATGAAATGTTGGGAAACTCTGATGTTGACTGCACACGCGGCCAACTGGTAATGTGACTTTTGTACTGACCTTCTCCCGGCCAAGCGAACGGAAAAACAAATCCTTCGTACCTGTAAACGCCAAAGTGTGAAGGATATCCAAGATATGATGGATTGACTGCGGGGTAATTCAAAAGATATGCAAGCAAGTTTCTCTCCCCAAAAAGTACAGAAATACAATTTTCACGTATCTAAAATAAATCCATTATTTCTAATGGAAACTTTCTTTATCACCTTATAACGGATATATAGATAACTTCTTTAAACATAAAAAAGATGAGTTAGAACATTTTTACGTATTTAAAATAAATGCATTATTTTTATGAAAACTGTGAAAATGCCTTAAAGATTTTATCATTATATTATATTGCATATGACTAGATAACTACTTTAAACATTTTGTGAAACTTAAGAAAAATACACAATTATTTAAATTACATAATACTACATGCTAATAAAAGTTATGTCCCTTGATATAACTTTTCTAAAGTAGAGTCCCCTTGTAATATTTTAATTAAATTCAATTTAATACTTAAATATGTGTTTTTAAAATAACAAACTATGCCAGTTGGCTTGGTGGGAATGAGAAGAACATTTGTAGAAAATTTTATCTCAATCGGATGGACAGTTCGCGAACGTATAAGAGACACACAAAGACACAATCATTCTCTTTTATATATATAGACAATGTGTACTGGTAATGACTGTTGGGTTTTTGAAAATATTGTCTTTCCAAGTTTTGTATTTACCTTTTATGCTGCATGAATTCCACAGAGGGTGAATACAAATCTTGGAACGACAATATTTTCAAAAACCTCACAGTAATTAAAAATACATCATATATATATCATCATGTTATATTTGGTGCGTGTATGGTGTTTTCTTTCAACGTGTGCTTTCTGATATATTGTTGCTTGTTTTGCTTCCTGTGATCTCTGCGTTGTCATGGTGGGGTATTGTTCGCTTACCAGAATGTAATATAAGCGTTAATGAAAATATTCTTAAACAAATGATTTGGAACAAATGTCTCGAAACTGTCATAACATTTGATGGTAAATGCCTTGAAGAGATTAGAACAAGAATTGCTATGGCGAAGGTAACCTTTTACAAGATGGAAAACATACTGACCAATAAAAAATGTCAATTGTAACTGGAAAAAGAGTGTCCAAGTGCTATATATAACCTGCACTTTTGTATGGGTGTGAAGCTTGGACAATGAGCAGCCAAGCTGAAAAACATCTGATGGCTGTGGAAATGTGGTTTCTGGGGAGAATGCAAAGAATACCATGGACAGCCAGAAAAAAACAATGCCAAGTCCCACAAGAAGCAATCTAGAAACGTAAATTGATTAGAGAAATTAGACGTAGACATTCAAAATTTTTGGGACACATTATGAGAAGAAATAAATTGGAGAAATTGGTGACAATTGGCAAGATTGAGGGGAGAAAACAAGGGGAAGGCAGAAAAGTAAATGTATGAATGGCTTGGCCACAAGAACATGGAGCTGATCCACGACTCTGTGATCGTGCGAGATGGCCTGACAAGACCGCCAACGTTGGTCGGTATGGCATATGATGATAATGATTGTTTTCTACCTGCCTTGTTACCTTCTCAATATGTCTGGTCAATTTCTCAAGCTTCTGCTCGTTGAAGTTCTCAAGTCTTCTTCTCATCGTGCCTTTCTTTCTTTCAGCTAGAGATTCTCCGATACTTGACCCTCTGTGGTCTACGCCTGGTTCCCCTATATCCTTCATATCGTGCTTTGAACTTAAGTCCATACACAAGCTACTACTTCTAGGGTATTGTGATTGGTTTTTGCAAATGGATTAGCTGTCCCTTTTACCAGTGTCCCTCTCCATCAGACGAACCCACTGCAACTTCTTATTTACTTGTAATGTACGTCCCAAGGTCAAGGACGAGAAGTCAACATTTTAGTTCTCCTGTTTACAATTGTTTCTTTGTCGTCTTCGTTTTCACTTTCTGTTTGTTTCTTCTCTTCTGATAATTCGTGTTTGTCTGGTCTTTTTGCTCTCTCCGTCGTTACCTCTTTAATTCTCTTTTTGATAGGTTCAATCTGTGCTCTATCTTCTTGTACTTTCCTCGGGGTTTCTTCTGTCTCTGTCTTGATGTCAACCATCTCTGTAGTTTATTAAAACTTGGGGTTTGTACTTTGTGTTAAGCTATTGCCAAGCCACCTTGCAGAAAGAGACCGAGCTATTTGGAATAGAGACCTAGCCATCTGCATTAAAAGCCGGTGCGATGAAGTCGATTCATTTGCTTTTTATACTCTTTAAACCCGTGCTTTGTGCGACGCTTTCCGTGCTGCGGGAAGAGACCGATCCATATTGGAAAAAACCCGGTGCAATGAAGTCGACCCTGTCGACTTTTAAGCGACTTTTTTGGGAGTCTCTGTGGCGACGTGGTCAAGCCGTGTGACTCGTGTTCCGAAGGTTGTTTGTTCGATTCCGGGCCGCGCCCTTCGGTTTACGTGTTAAATGTTTCAGAGACTCATGTGGGTCGTCGCTAAAAGCTACGGAGTTCGTGCTTTGTGCGACGCTTTCCGTGCTGCGGAAAGAGACCGAGCCAAATGGGATAAAGCCCGGTGCAATGAAGTCGACCCTGTGGACTTTTAAGCGACTTTAAGCGACCCTTTAAACCTGTTACTGGTAAATATGAATAAAATTAGTGGAACTGCGGTAAAGCTGTGAAAATCTAAACAATAAAAAAAAACAATGAAGCAAAGTAATGTAGCTTTACAGAACAGAATTACGATACATACAGGACACTGTGGCGACTAGCCTTCATCAGCAAACAGATCAATCAATCAATCAATCATGTGCCATGCCGGAAAGCGTGGGCGGTCATGACTCGCCATTTCACTCGATCACCAGTGTCGTGGATCAGCTCAGTGTTCGTGTCTCGTCCATGCCATGTGGCCAAGCCATCCAGGTATTTTCCTCTCGGTCTTAATCTTGGTCTGTTCCCTTCGATCTTGCCAGTTGTCACTAAGTTCTCCAATCCATTTCTTCTCATAAGATGTCCAAAAAATTTTGACTGTCTACGTCTAATTTCTCTAATCAGTTTACGTTGTTCATTTGTCTCCTGTAGTACTTGGTCATTGGTTTTTCTGTCTGTCCATGGTATTCTTTGCATTCTCCTCAGAAACCACATTTCTGCAGCCATCAGATGTCTTTCAGCTTGACTGTTCATTGTCCAAGTTTCACATCCATACAAAAGAACAGGCTCTATGTATCCCCTCAACACTCTTTTTCTCGTTTCAATTGACATCATTTTATTGGTCAGAATATTTTTCATCTTGCTAAAGGCTACTTTCGCCATGGCGATTCTTGTTCTAATCTCTTCAAAGCAAACAGATACATACACAAAACACGACATATAATCACGGAGAAGACTCTCCAGTGGCTACATTAAGGCATAAGAACGGGATGAGGAGAATACAAAGATGAACAAATGAGTGTCAATGGGCAAACCTTCCTTCTCATATAGTGTGTTCTAATGATGAAGAGGTGCCATTGCCCGTGTCATGCGACTCAACGTTGTCCAGGGTAAAGATATATGATGTCCTTGAGAGTCCCCTGGAATTGCGGCAAGGCCCGTAGGTCGGCACACTGCATCCAACCGTTCACCGCAACACGACAAGAACTTGCACTAACGAACAATCCATGAGCATAATGATTGATGCCGTTTATTGCCACCAGTAAAGTAAGTCGTGTTCACTACGGATACAAGCAATCTCTCCGGCCGGCAGCCTTCAGGCCTGTTAAACCATACACCGAAGATTCATGCTCCCGCCACGAACTTCCATATCATGTAGCCCAGGTGTTTAGCGTTGTGTCAAGTAGCCCCTAGTGCATGTGAGTGTGGAGTCTGGTGCTAACGGCCCCCGGCCGTCAAGACAAAACGATCGCCCAGCATGGTCATTCGGAATCGGCACTTACGTGGTCATACCAGGATGAATGAGCACCCGCTTTCGCTGTCCGGCGATTACTAGATGCCGTGGCTGGTCGTGAAGATGTCTGTGTGAACGAGTGACTGCTGTCGATGGATGGACGAGTATAGCGTTCTAATGCATCGGTGGTACTACTGTCAGTGTAGAGCGTAGAAGCGTCTATTCTGCGTGTAAGCTGGTGGTGAAGTGTTCAAGAAAGCAGTTGCGTTGTTAATCAACGCAACTTGATGAACGTAGCACTTGTACAACTGTAGTGCTACATCGTGCTTTCTTCAACTAATGTTCTATTTATGTTCACTGATGTACGTGCACATCAGTTCACTCTCTAACTGCCTGTCATACGGCATATGACAATGAGAACAATGTACTTCTGTTCTGTAAAGCTGCATTACTTTACTTTCTGGTACGTGTGGTTTCCTGTTGTCGAGTGCGCGCTTTCTAAACGCTTCCTATTGTTTCTGGCCTGCTGAAATTGTGATCGATGACGCGGGGTCTTAGCTCCGCCTCTTAACCTCTTTCTAGACGCTCGGCTGCATTAGACTCGCCTCCTTAATCTGCCTGGCCACTGTAATTCCCGTTGTGCTCTCTGCAACTACTTCTCGTTGCTTGGTGATTCATTTATTGCCTTTCAGTCAACGGGCTGCGGTAGCGAAGTGGCAGGAACGATTACTTGTCCCCTCATTTATATATTAAGGTTTTAATTTGAAGTCCCCTATCACGCAGAGTCTCGTGGCGGAGCGAGAGCTGAGGCGGTTCGACCCCCGCTCGTGACTTGCGGGATACTGAGCCGGCCGCTCAGAAAGCAATGGCAAACTACTGAGCGTAATCTTGCCAAGAGATCAACAGACAGCTGAAAGATGCTGCTGTTGACAGCGATGTCCTGTAAAGGATATGCAAAACATTTTATATATATATATATATATATATATATATATATATATATATAGGCACTCTTCCGAATTCCGGTCCCAAATAGTTCCGCAGTGAATAGGTCAGGGGTTAAGGGTTAGGGTTAGTTGTTAACTAAACACTGACCCTAACCCTTACCCCTGACCTATTCACTGCGGATCTATTTGGGACCGGAATTCGGAAGAGTGCCTATATATATATATATATATATATATATATATATGTGTGTGTGTGTGTGTGTGTGTGTGTGTGTGTGTGTGTGTGTGAGGGGGATTCAAATGCAAACATTATATGTTTTCTTTTGGGTGTGTGAATATAGTTTGAAAAAAAAAGAACAAATGTATAAGTTTCGATACAGTCACTCCATCCATCCATCATGTGCCATGCCGGTAAGCATGGGCGGTCATGTTCTGCCATTTCAATCGATCACCACAGTCGTGGATCAGCTCAGTGTTTCTGTCTCGACCATGCCACGAGGCCAAGCCATCCAGGTATTTGCTTCTAGGTCTTCCTCTTGGTCTGTTAGCTTCGATCTTACCAGTTGTCACCAAGTTCTCCAATTCATTTCTTCTCATAACATGCCCAAAAAATGTTGACTGTCTACGTCTAATGTCTCTAATCAGTTTATGATCTTCATTTGTTTCTTGAAGGACTTGTTCATTGGTCTTTCTGGCTGTCCATGGTATTCTTTGCATTTTCCTCAGAAACCACATTTCTACAGCCATCAGATGTTTTTCAGCTTGACTGCTCATTGTCCAAGCTTCACATCCATATAAAAGTACAGGTTCTATGTAGCACCTCAACACTCTTTTTCTCGTTTCAATTGACATCTTTTTATTGGTCAGTATGTTTTTCATCTTGTTAAAGGCTACCTTAGACATGGCGATTCTTGTTCTAATCTCTTCAAGGCATCTCCCATCAGATGTTATTACTGTTCCGAGATAATTGTACCTATTCACTTGTTGAAGAATATTCCCATTTACTTGTATATTACATTGTGGTATTTCGTTCTTCCTAGTGACGACCATAATCTGTGTCTTTTTACAATTTAATTCTAACCCTCTTTGTTCACTGTGTGTAACAACTGCATCTACTAAATGTTGCAGATCCTGTTCATTGTCTGCAATCAAGACTGTATCATCTGCATATCTAATGTTATTGATGCATCGTCCCCCAATGTTGATTCCTTCCATATCTTCAATATTTCTGAAAATACTTTCACTTGTACAGGGAAAACAGATCTGGAGACATTACACATCCCTGTCTCACACCTCTCTTAATAGGCTGATATTGGCCTACTTCATTATCAACTCTTATGGCAGCTTGTTGTTTCCAATATATGTTTTTTACAAGTCTAAGGTCTTTTCCATCAATTTGTAGATCTTCAAGCATCCTTATCATGTCGACATGTCTCACTTTATCGAAAGCTTTTGTGTAGTCAATAAAGCAAAGGTGTAGATCTTTGTTTACTGCTATAGATCGTTCGATTACGGTTCTCAGTAAATACACAGCATTTACTGTACCCTTTCCTTCTGCAAACCCACATTGTTTTTCTCCTATTTCAGGTTGTATTGTCCTCCTAATTCTTTGCATGATAATTCTTAGCAAAATCTTCGTGATGTGACTATTATACTAATTGTTCGATGTTGATCACATTCCAAGGCTCCTGATTTCGTTGGGATTCCAATAAATACAGAGTTACATAATTCATGAGGTATATTTTCAGTATCATATATTGTATTAAGCAGACTGATAACTGTATCTATTCCATATTCTGCTAAAGCATTAATCGTTTCTGTTGTGATGCTGTCTGAACCGGGGGTCATGCCAGATTTCATATGGTTAAGAGCATTCTGAACCTACATCTTCAAAATTACTGGTCCTTCATTATTATTTTGAACATCGTAGTGTTCGTCTCTGTTGTCGTCATAAAGGTTTTTCACGTAATCTGACCATACATGTAAGATCTGATCTTTTTCTATTATGACTCTTCCATCTTTTGTCTTTAGGCAGCCTGCTGATGTACGTGTTCTTTGATTAGTAAGCTCCTGGATTCTTTTGTGCATTAGTTTCGCATTTTTACTGTTGTGTTGCTTTTCAATCTTGCCGCAGTTTTTCTCAAGCCATGTTTCTTTTGCCTCCCTACATAAGATTCTGTCTTTTCTGTGAATTTCTTCATATTTGGCAGGATTATTTTTGTTCTGTCTTCTTGTTTCCTTTAGTTGTAAAATTTCTTCAGTCATCCGTGTCTTACGGCCCACTTTCTTTAATTTTGGAATAGTTTTTTCTGCTGCATAACTGATTGAATTCTTCAGCATTTCCCATTGATCATCTACATCTTTAAATAGGATCTCTAGATCAGACAATAAATCAAATTTATTCTTTACTTCTATGTTAAAATTATCTTGTATACAGTCACTGTTGCGTTTAATATAAGTCCTCCAGATGCGATAGTGCACGGATTCTTGTAGAAGAGTCGACTATGGAGTCACTACTCGGTGTGTTTGACCCGTTCGTGAACAGTCTGTCACAGATGTCACGCATTTTAATACTTTCTACTCCATTCATAATGGCATGTTTATTGTAATTTCTATCACACTTTTAAGGTTTTCATTTGAAACTCTCTCGTAGACAACTGAGGAATTATGGCCAACTGGAACGACCCTTCGAGATCTCGTAATGGGAACCGGTGAAGACCAATATTTGTGACCCTGGAGTAGACACATACCAAAGTTTGTGGTAATTTCTTTATCAACAGATGAATGAATCACTGAAAAACGAGAAGTAGATTGAGAGCTTTACCAAAGCACGACTACAAAAAACAATAGACGTTGCGGCCAAAGCCTTCGTCAGCACAGAACAAACAAAAATAGATTAACAAATACACAATCGACATTACATGAAAGTACAAATTTAAACTTATCTGTGTCCTAGCTTGAAACGGCTATCCATGGATGGAATAAAACGGATGTTGTGGTTAACGGGGTCAACTGACTAAAGGTCAGTACAGCCAGAAACTCGGTGATTGGCTAAGTCAACTGGTGAGGGAACCCGCGCTGGAGGGATGGGAGTGCGCCCAGGAAGAACGAGTGGAAAAATATGGGGCGATGTAACGGATGCAGTTCTCAATTCCGCACGCCAAGTTCGAAACGCTGCTGTGGGCAAGATGGATGCAGATCAACAAGCGTTTGCTATCATAAAGTAGCACAAGTGACGGTTGTTCAGAACGCAATGAGAAGCGACCCCACGCAAACCAACCAGGAAGTCACAGAAAGTAGAGATAATGCTGGTGTTGAATACCACGTCCTGCGAAGGACATGCAACTGGCTTGGAAGTGGACTATACGACTGCGGAGATGGGGGGGGGGGGGGATTCTTTATTAACAGAGCACTACTAACATAGTAAGTTAGACAGTGACATCGAAACAAGAGAAGCCAGGAATATCAGTTGGTAGGCATAACGTGCCGGTCTCCCTGGCGAAGGAGTTAAAAACGCTGTTCGTAATACCGTATACCCACTACGAAACACAGCTGCGAGAGATTCGCCAGCGGATCGCGTCGCGTTAGTTTCTTACGGAAATGTATGTGAGCCGGTCGTTTAGAAAGCAAAGGCAAACCACTGAACATAAGACTTGCCAAGACATCAACAGCAGCTGAAAAAATGCTGGTGTTGGCTGCAATGTCCTGTAAAATAGGATATGCAATAGGATATATTTGTTGCATTGGCGGATAGATGGTGTGTCAGCATAAACACTGACAAGTGCAGCACCACTCTATTTACCCTCTCTCCGAAACAAAAGGCAGGGATCATCCAGATAAATGGAACGCCCCTAAGAGAAGATACAGAACCAACATACCTTGGTGTAACATTTGATGACAGGCTGACATGGAGAAAACATTTCAAAAAAGCTGTAGCAAAAGCCAGAAAGAAAATAGCCATCCTGAGAAAGCTAAGTGGAACCACATGTGGAGCCAGTGGGAAAATACTTAGCAAAGTTTATCAACAGAGCATATGACCACACCTGGAATACGGGTCAACTGCGTGGTGTTCAGCATCAAGAACCACACTACAAGAGCTGGACAAGGTGCAAAATCAAGCTCTTAGAGTCATCCCAGGAAGGATGAGATCAACCCCTATAGTAGCAATGGAGTAAATGGGGAGGACACGAGCACTCAGAGAACGCAGAGATACAAAAACACTAATAGAAGCAGACAAGTTTCTCAGCTTGCCAGGCCACCATATGAAGAACCGATTTGAAACTTAGCTATGGGGCGGTTGAAAAGAAGTAGTTTTATACACCAGACCAAACGACTCTGCAGAGAAACCATCGATCTTCCCACATTTGGTATCCCACTGACAACTATTCCAGAGCGAACTCCATGGAAAGATGAACATAGACTATCGCTACAAATCCAGACAAAAGTGAGAGGAATATTTGACAAGGAAGAACAGAACAGTGTTGTGACGGGACAGCCCGGCAGCATCATAATTACCCAAGTTTTCAAGGAATTACAGAGCCCACAATATTTTTCTAAAATTCTCTAAAAGAATAAACGTTCCCCAGAAGAGGATAAAAACGTAAGAGAAAAATACAGAGTCACTTAGAGCCCGCACTATCATTTTTACTACATTGGTAGATCAAAGCAATGTCTGGTCTCTACATCTAAGAGATTTTCCCTTTGATGTTCTGATCAACCAGACATCGCGGAGCCAGTCAGTGGTTGGAATAAGGACTACGTGTGAACCAGCCACGGCAGAATGGGAGATAAGAGGGTCAGCCAGACCCGTCTGAAATAATACATGGCAGTGCTACTCAGGGGAAAACCCCGTGTGATCCAAAGACGGCAATATAATGCAGGCCTAACACCTATCTATAAGTCCAGACATTGGGGAGACGGGACAACGTCTGTAATTGCCACCACAAAGGAGCAATTAGGACCAGATGCTTAACACCTCACTGCAATACGGGCGGCAAAGTAGGAACACATGGCTGACACATTCCTGCCAGCAACCGGGAAGGCTTGTGTTAACAGCAGATTGGAATGTAATGACGCAACGTCTGTTGCAGGGGCCAATTCATTGTTTCAGGAATGTGGCGGGGCATCGGTCAATTTGATTGACAAATGAAACTACCGTCCACAGGAAAGGAGGAGGGGTGAAAAGAATTTGGCACTTAATCCATCTGGGTAAACCATCTTACATGGAAAAATAGGCGGAGTTAATGAAAATGGGACATATTAATTAACCAACCTGGAAACTAGCCAGGAATTGAATAGAATAAAACTACATGCATGGCCAGCAAGACTTCAGACGCAAATTCACAATAGCATTCTTAGGATACCTACTGGAGAAATATTAACATTTCGTTCTGTTGGACTTCTGTACGAAGTATTATGATGGAACTTCCTAGCTATAAACCAGGTAAACCATTATTCTGATTAGTTTGTCTGCTAGTCTGAAGGCATGTGTAGTTTCCTGTTTTTACATATTCTCCCCAACTTTACACTCGTGGATTTTCTTTGTACTTAATGTTCCAGTTTCTAGATTTACTATTACACTGTGAACTTTATCTTCTTCTTTCATTCACCACTTGGTTGTCTGATTTGTTGTATGTGATAATTTGGAGAAATCCATTATCCAAGCTACATGAGCGTGTGGCTTATTCATGTACAGGAGATACATTTAGATTCATCCTGTATGATGTTAAACATTGGGGAGACTGACTACTTAGGAGAAATTCCTGAGAGCTACCAGTCTCTTGATAGCGTCCAATTAACATTGATTATTTGGACCAACACTTTGAGTGCCTACCAAGATTGTGGTGAAACCACTTGGTTTGAGGAATGGCACCAGTTCACCTTGTCTGCATGATGTCTGCATGAGGACAGACATGACTTAGGACATTCAATATCCCAGACAGATTCAGGGAAGGCATTTAATGTTCGACAGGACTGTGCGACCAGCCCTTCCGACAAGACAGTATGAATGGATCAGAAAGGGAAAGAGTAAGTGAGGTGAACTTATATGGGAAACACCCCATTACATAAATGTATGTGATTATGTATGTTTTGAGCTATAGATGTTCTAAATGGTTTTATGAATATATACATATATATTTATTTATTTAGAACTGATATATGTTTATGTAACATGCCATCATCTATTATCATACCATCATATATTATGACTTGAATGTATGTTTATATGAATGTATAGACATATGTGTTTGAGATGTGTAGACGTAGATACTACCCATCTCCGTTCGTTTCATTCCAGATCTCTTAGGAGCAATGGACAGTCAACAACCCATATCAGGAAGTGACTTAGCCTTGTGAGGGACCAATTTGGACTCCTTCAATCTGACAGTGAACTGCGTCTCACTGGGGGAAGCATGACCTATGTGCTTCTGAGCTTTTCAGCCAGATGAGTTACGTATACCATAATATCATCATCATCATCATATGATCATCAATAGCAATAATAAACACAGTTGTTGTATTTTAAACTCAGTTGTCTGTATAATTCTAAATGTTTATAAATGTTTGTGTAGCGTAATTAAGTACACACATTATTGTATCATTTAGTGGGGGTTCGCACATATTGTCCAGAAGTGGGAATCTATGTCCGGGAAGTATCTTGCCTATGCAGTCATAAGTAACCAGATTACGTTGCATGTCTTAACTCCTCCTTTCTCACTTCTGGTGATACCAAGTACAGCCAAAACTATATAGATATATTCTATCTTCAACGAGCCACTTCTTGGCTGTTTTCTTGAGTATCAGGGACAGTGTCTTAAATCAGCATACAGACATTTGTTCCACGTTTTCTCTCTGTGATCTGGGGTAGCAATTAGTTCCTTCTGACAGAGTTAGGGGATCTTAAACTGCATCCAGAACTAAACACCAGCAGAAGAAAATGATTTTGGCTGAGTGGTTGCCCAACCGGGAGCTACCTCAAGCCAGTTGGTGACAAGTGTACAGCGCAGAACAGCCACTCACAGCTTCCTTGATGACGAATACCCACAGGATCTCTGGATCTGAGTCTACACAAATGGGTCAGCGCAAAATGCTGTTCGAAATGAAGGAGCGGGAGTGTATATAGAATACCCAAATAATACTAGGGACACAGCCAGAGTTCCAACAGGAAAGTACTGCCATAACTATGATGCTGAAATTGAGGCAATCAATATAGCAATAGAGAAATTACAAAATACCAGCCATGGTAGACAACCTGTGGTGATATTGACAGATGCAAAATCAGTAATAAAGGCACTCCTGTCTGGGAATTTACCAGTTCTAAGGACATTACTTTCTGAACTTAGCAGTTAGCATACATTGGATACCATCCCACTATGGAGTACCCGGAAACGACAGAGCTGATCGATTGGCTAAAGAAGGAGCAAAAGAAGAACAACCTGATGTGCCCATTACATTTCACTAAAAGAAAAGAATGATCAAATCAGTCAGAAGGCCATCAAAACCTGCTCAAGATGACTACCACGTTATGGACAGACCAGAACAAATCATTATTCAGAACAGGGCCAATAGATTACGCAACCACATGTATACAAAATTCAAGATTGGTGACTCAGCCATGTGCACATGTGGTTTGGCGTCACAAACAGCAGAGCACATACTCCAGGACTGCTCAAACTACAACATATCCAGGCGAACCTTCTGGCCTAGAGAGACAACAGTGGAAGGTAACCTCTATGGACCGCTGAGTGAACTAAAAAAGACTGTTTTCATACATGCTTTCAGATTCATACAAGAGACAACATTGCAGTTATAGACATATTTCAAGCGAACGAAAGAAGAAGAAGAAGAAGAAGAAGAAGAAGAAGAAGAAGAAGAAGAAGAAGAAGAAGAAGAAGAAGAAGAAGAAGAAGAAGAAGAAGAAGAAGAAGAAGAAGAAGAAGAAGAAGAAGAAGAAGAAGAAGAAGAAGAAGAAGAAGAAGAAGAAGAAGAAGAAGAAGAAGAAGAAGAATATGCAACAAAAAAAAATGGTATAATGTAAATAACATGCGTTATACTGATGACATGATTTTGGCGGCTAAAAATGAAACACAATTACAAGAAATATTAGATACAAACGCAACAGAAAGTCAACACAAAGGACTTAATTTGAATAATAGAAAAATAGAAGTAATAGTTGTCACAAAGAAATATTGTATACCCAAATGCAACATCAAAGGGGAAGGAAATAATTTGAAATAAGTCAACGGATTTGAGTATATGGGTACTTTACTAAAAGTAGAATGAAGGTGTACATAAAGAAATTACATGTAGAATAGCAGTTTGCAAGATAATAGTATGTGCAATGTATCTTTGTCAATCTGGTAGCGAGACAATGCGATCTTAAGAATTATATCTAGAAAATACTGGTGCGCGGAAGAGTATGCACGGACATACTAAAACTTCTTAGCAAGCTATGTTTTTTTGTGTGTGGACGGTTTACGCATAACGTGTACATTTTTTCTCACAGAGGAGTCAGACAAAATCAAGGACGGCGAAGCAGATCGTGCCTTTATTGTGATGATCAACAGGGGCTATATAGGCGTTTTAGAATGTGCTACCAGTTTGCACATCAGAGGTATTATTATCTGTTTGTGTGTTTTAACGATATAAATAAACCGTCTGTTTCAATGTCACTGTCGCGAAACATAAACTTGATAGTTTCGATCGATGACAAACAAGACCCGACATTAGTCTGCAAAAACAGGCAACCCTTTGATGTTGTATGAACTGAGAAACAAAATACGTCGTGTTACAATGTCTATACACTGGTCGGCATTTTGTTAACAAATTGTTGCTCGAGACGAACAACGGCGTCATCCGTCTGCAAGGCGGGAGTCGGCCTTTGAAGTGATAGACGGAATGTCTGGCCAGAAGTCGGATGGAGTCTTGTGATGTGGAGAAGATCTCTAGATCACAGACAGGAGACAATTTCCCAGATGAAAGGGGACACCAGACAGAGGTTCACATTGAGTTGGGAAAAATATAGAGAAAAACAACTTGTCTACGCCTCAGCGTCTAGACAATGTGGTGACGTCACTCAAAGCCGATATAAAGGCCGTTGAAGTAAACAAGTTGCGTGAGTCGACCAAGATTTCTGAAGTGTGAAGTATCGGTGCAGTTTCCGAGTTGTGTTCAATGAAAGAAACTATAGTGTCAAATTGTTGATATTTTTCGGCGGACATAGATCCAGTCTGTGATTATATAGTTTCAATCAGCAACCGGAATAGGCATATGGTATTCTATTAATCATATTTAACTTAGAGTATGATTAGGAATATAGTACAGTACTGTGTGGTGATATAGTGTATTATAGGTGTGGTGATAGAATGTTCTATAAGTGCGGTGCTTGCAAGTATCATAGGAGCGTCGGCACTAGTATCCTATTGTGTGGCTTTAACTAGCTTGTGTGATATATAATTTTACTCAGGGAGTTGAGGACAATGTAGTGGGATAATAAGTAGAGAGATTGAGGATGGTTGGGAGGGAGGAGGGGAATGTGAAATGGTAGGATCTTCCAGTAGGGCATCTGCTGGATTTCTACCCGTTCCTTTATTCTTTCCCGGTGTTGCCATGTCTCAGACCATGTGATGAGTTATTTGGCTGTATGACAGAGATCGGATCTCTGTTGTAGATTTGAGTGCTGCTATTGGCCTACACTCACCTAATTCCGGCCAGGATTGAGTTGCTCTCGCCATGGTATTCTCTACTCAACAGGTTCCACGTAGGTGTGCTATGATATTTAACAGTGAAGCTAGAACACATTTTAGAAGATGATGGTTCAGGATTTGAAGACAGAAGTTGCTGAGAGGCCTCTACATTGGGCTTATACCCAAGTTGGTCTGCGGGAACCTGGCTTCTGCGGAGCAGGACAGGCTGATGATACTTATGTTTAGCAAGTGATAGTTGTATCACTGAACAGTCAGAACATTATATCTATATACAGCACTGATACCAGGAACATTTATATAAAGTTATAGAAATACCTGGAACAATCAGATTGTGGTGTTAATATGGGGAATCTTTACAACTAGTGACACTAGATCAATTAAGATTTCCTAAGTAACAGGGACAATAGTGTTAGAATTCTCTGAGTAACAAACAGTTAATAACAGAGGAAATTCATAGTGTGAATTAGATTGAAGACTCTCATTAGACAGTGTTTGTCATGGATGTCCAAACATCTGGATGCCTCGAGAGATAGCTGAGAAACTCTTCACGGGACCGGAGAAGCATCACCTCGGTGAGGTTGTGTTGTAGAGTAAACGGTTGGAAGGAAGTAGCTACACGAAGTCTCGATGATATTTTCACAAGGGTTTTATTTACTGAAATAAGTCCACCATTATAAAATGTGTTGTATAAGATCTTAGAATACAAGGGATTTTGACATGTTCGGATCCCGGTGGTAACTAACTAACCCAAGCACTGCGTCACGGCTTGAGCGTCCTTCCCTACATCTTTCTAGGATGCTCAACCGTGCCCAGTGCTTGCACACCAACCAACAACCCCTCCTAAACTATTAACAGAAACCATGTTCTGTTACAGACCTCCCTTTCTTTAAAAAGACTTTTCCTCAAAAGTCTTAATCCCCAACCTACTTATTCTAATTATTCTTTCCCTCACTAAAACCTTAACCCCAATATTATTTCTCCAACTCATCTTAAACTAACTAATAAACTTTACCTCTACATCCTTCAAATCAAATTCTCCACTTGTCTCTTATACTACTATTCCCTTATCTCTTATAATACTCTCTTATAGCTAACCGCTATGTTATAAAGTGATACTTCTTCTTCGTTTTTACAAGGTTTCATTAAAAACACACAGTTCATAAGGATATTTCAATTCATATATATATATATATATATATATATATATATATATATATATATATATATATATATATATATATATATATATATATATATATATAGGTATCTATTATACATCATAATATTTATGCATTAAAAAAAATCACAGTTTTATACAACACATCACAACATATATGTGTACCTTTTCTAAATACTTCTTCTTCTTCTCTTCATAAGCGATCCGCTTAAACCTTCTCATTACGATCTCAAAAATTCAAACCGCCGTACTCTTCTGATACTACCTCAAACTCCCTATTGTCATCACTAACAGTATTACCTCAACATTACTAATTCTCTACTTTCACTTTCAACCAACCTGAAATCACTCGCACACGATAGTAAGACAAAGAATCGGTGCGCACCGGAAAGTCAAAGAACTAGAACTCTTCCTTACAACAACCACAGTCATACTTACCCCCCTATGTTACCTGAGACTTTATGTAATAAAGTCTAAAACAATTCCACAGTTCAATTATACCACTTATTATGTCGGTTTCACAGTTTGCGCTGTTATCTACAGCATCAAGCATCAACCACCAAAAATATTATTCACTCCTAAATGTCTATACATAAAAGACACTACTGATATTATGGCTCTGAACCTTACCTCAACTATAACAACTTCGCATTGTAATGTCAACCACAAAACACATCCCGAGGACACAAATAAAAAGGTCCATTATGGGCCTACCACTCAAAACCCCCTCTATCATTATAAACATCACCTACTAAAATATAACCAAATCCCTCCTATACCTCCCTCAGGAATACTCTATATCAGGTACTCTATTAATCTTGCCGAAAACTTCAGCAACCCACAATGTCAATTTATTATGGGCATTTCACCAAAAAAAACCTTCACTTGTCAATTTATGCCGTTATCAACAGCCACAAAATACCGCCACTGAACTCATGTCTGTGACCTTCTAACCCATCACTGCTTGCAATTAACGTTATTCTATCCCAGTCCATATATCACGGACCCCCAAAACCCCATGTCATTTAATCTATGTTTGCTGTGACCACAGCACTCCACAACTGACAATGTCCATTTATTATGAACATACTTACTTCCCTTTATAAACCTTCCACTGGTTTAATCCCCCAACTCTTGTATTGATATCTATAGGACTAAAACATGGCATTCAATTCATGTTTTACTATTTGTCTTCACGCTGTCTGGCGCAGCACGTTACCCAGTTCTACACCCCAGCAATCTCGTGTTGCTTATTAAATTTCCATTACATCATGGCACTAAATCCATGTTCACTTGCGACCCCGTGGAGACCATGTTTTGCAATTGTCCCACATCTTCTGAATGTAAATATGTATCCAGAACTCCCAAGGACCCCTTACTAAGTTTCTCTCTTTAACATGGACCTGTTTACTTTTCTAACTCCCCACAACTGAACGTCAAACGAAAACTAATTTAAACATAGTCAGTGCAACTCAATAAGTAACATTATTATAACTTTTGCCAAATGAGAATTAATAAACAAAGTAATATGCTAATATTTAAGCAAAATAAGCTAATTAAACTCACAATTCGTGAATAACTGGAGTCAAGAAAAATCAAAATAGAACAATATCACCCCTCCCTGGTTTTGAACCGTTTATCCCCAACATCAAAACATGCATCAATTTAAATTAAAAGAAAATATCTAGTGTTATCTAACACTACTGGTCTCTTTTACGGACCAGTAGTTTGTACGCAAAAGACTAAAAACACAACCATCCTATTCTAAAATCAAATGGTGATAATCATTTTACAGGACCAAATCAAGCAAAAATAATATAACATACCATACATATTCAATCAACATTGGTCTCTTATACTAACCAATGAAATACATATCTATTCACACAAGTCATGCCTATTCCGTTATTCTTATAACAGAGGGAATAAAACAACTCAATGCTAAGCATTAATCCCAAAAAATATATATCTGTTACCTACAGACTATATTCTCATCATAGCGCGGAACAATATTTGTTCTACTCAACCAAAAGTCATAAATCAACAAATGACCGTACTTTTTCTGGAAGTCAAACGTTGATTATCTCCCTTCCTAATATTTCACTCTTTTACAAAACTAACTCCTAACACATCACAATATTTGAAATATAAACCTAAACAACCGCTGTAATCTACAGCTCAAATCACTTCACCTAGTACTATTGTGGCGGTTATCCCAATGTACTACCAGTCATGTATCTACTAATAGAACCCGTAGCCCGACACACTAGTTGTTTCCCCTGGATTTGTACTAAGAATTATTAAACATTACCGTTTACTACGGTGTCTCCACAATGCTACAACTACCAAAAAAATTGTCTATTTACTATAGACCTCACCAATACATCTATCTACTATATTTGTCAATAACTAATTCTTATTTTAAGTCTCTCGTCTACCCGACGCAACTAACCAACGTATCAGTACTTTCTAACATCTCACCACAACAACTCTAAGCTATCCTCCACTCTCTCCTAGCGTTCTCACACCACGATGATAGTCAAACCAGTCACACTTATCGGAACACAGTCTATAGTGCTCTATTTATAATACTCCGATATTCACCTGGCCAATCACATTCTTTCCTTCTTTTACTTACATCACTCCTCTTTCAGTACTACTCAAGATTACTCCTATTCATCGGAACTCTTTCAGAAACAGTAAACAACACCGCATATGAGTAACGAGAAATCTCACTTCGATTGGGCAAACAATCTTCTCTCATTTCTCTATATAAGGCATTCTTGCTTCAACATGTCTCTGCCAACAATTTTTACAATCTAACTACTTTCTTATTTCAACTTTTCTCAATCATTCACTCCCTTTCTACAACTCAAAGCCTACCTTGATCAAACAACACATTAGCTCTAACAAGCAATTCTTCGTCCACTCTCATCATCCAAGGACCTAAACGCTAAAAACGCTAAGAATCACTTTCTCACAGCTAACTTTTCTGTGTTTTCTCATTCTTCCACACATTCACCTCCGCCAACGACATGGTACTTGCTTACTATAAATAAACATAACGTTAACTCTCTATCTGTCAGCCTGTCACAAAATTTTCATTAATTCTGTCCAACACCACACATTCCAAACAAAAGACACCACAAATGTCCATATACCTCCAATCATCTTCTTTCCACCTCCCAACTTTCGCATACTCAGTTACTCTATCCTCCACAAAATCACCAGTATGCTTTATCAGCGTCACTATTCAGTAACTCTTCACATATTCACACAGCATTCTTATTTTATGCTTGCTCAGACAGTGACACACAACCTCGTTCTCACCTCAGGATTATTCTCGTATCACGACAACCTGACGTGCCTATACTATTACTTCTACAAAAAAACAAATTAGACACCAATTCAACATTCTAGCAATTACTCACCACAGCCTAAGCGTGTCGATCACTTCCACACACATTGACACAAGATATACCAAACACCTCGTACATGCATGCGTTACTATACTCCACTTAGACGGCTTCTCAAAACCTCCTCCTGCTTCACTCAGCGCGACGAACACATGTTTGTCTACATCTATACTCACGCACGGACAACCCATAACCAGACGAATTACTTCAATACTCAACATGACTTTCACAATTCGACTGCTTTCTTACTCCATTCTCAATCATCATAATCCCACTACTCTCCGTCCTATCTAATTTCCACATCAAACAACTCCGACAGTCAAATACTCACTTTATCTACTTCTTCGCGCTATTTTCAGGCTATGACATCCGCACTACCCAATCGTCATCACTATTCTATGACTACTTTATACTGCCAAGACAACCTATGCAATACATCAGTTCTCGACATCACACATCAGTTGCAGTGATTCTCCACCGTTTTCTACTTTAATCCTCTCCACAGCAAAACAACATTTGCGCCGGTATAAGTCTCATCAATCTTGAATTACCCCAAGCTCAGTTACAAAATGCTCAAATCTGCTCGTATCGGTTATTTAAATATAACCATGGTCTTATCGATTTCATGAGACTCCTAGCTTTTTCCAGCGACTCTTCAGCTGTTTGCTATTTTTGTGTTCTACTTTCTACTAGGCAAACATCTTTCTTTTTGAAAGTATCTTTTTCTCTCTCTCTTAGTATTCGTCTCCTAGCCTTCGCTACTTTTCTGTCATATATACTGGTATCTTGTTCCAAAGAGTCACCAACTAAAATTATGTTTGTCTGTCTACTAACAACCATACCGTATGAGGAAACATCGCGCTTCGAGTCAGGATCTGCTCGTAGTACAATCCTCCCGTTCTTATTCATTCCTTTTAAATCTCTGTCGAGTGTACATTCTATATCAGAATCTGTAAGATCTGAAAGTTCTGATTGTAGAGACGACTCAGATTCTTCAGTTCCACACCCATGATTATATGTGAGTAAACTTTTTCTATTTCTGGTCCTAACACTCTTTCTAATTTTCTTTCTGCTGTCTCTTGTCTTGGGTTGTCTAACTTCTGTATCGGTGTCTCTCTTTGTCACCTTCAAGTAAGTTGGATGTGATTGAGTTTTCCTTACTACTTTATCCATCGATGTCTGAGTACTCTTTTCCACACTACTGCCTGGTTGCGTCTGTGTCTCTCTTTCTTGTCTGACACTAAAGACTGAAGATACCTCCTGACTACCCAAAATCTTATCTGTGTTTCTTTCTCTGTTACTCAACCTTGCTACCGAATATCGCAACTGTCTGATCTGAAACCAGTTTCTCTCGTAAAGCTCTTGCGTTTACACTATTTGAAGGCCACGACCACTGTTTCCTTTTCTGACCATTACTAATTCCTATATGTCTCTGTGTCTCACTCTTATCTGCTTTCATATGTACTATGGTTGATAACTTTAGAATTGTAACCACACTGGTTATCGTTTCTATTGATCGGTTGCCATCTATTGGACTTGTCTACCTCAAAACGTCTCATACCTGTCTTGTGCTCTGTTCGTTCAAGCGTCTGTCTCTTTATTACTTTTATTATGGACGAAATTCTATCTACATCCATCCTTAAGTTGTCCATTAACTCCGTCACACGTTCTAACTTCCTATCAAAGATATCCATATTAGTTCACCACGCCTTTATGATATGTTGTTTTCAATACGTAGGCATCTTTCCTATCACTATTCCATACCCTGCAAAAAGGTTATTCAAAGAACAAATCTTTAAAAACATGCATCAAGTTTTTAATTCTTCAATATCCTACAACAATTAACTATATACATGCCTACCTCTTTGCTGTTTTATTGCTTATTGCCGTGTCTACTCCAGTTAACACCTGTGTTAACGCAACTTGTTCTTCTGCCATGCTGAAATATGCTGAAATTTACTATTCAATTCATATAAGGCACACTCACAATTATAATAATTTAATCAATAAATATCAACAATTGTATAGGCCCTATTTAAACTAAACAAGGGACGTAAGCAACTGTTTCACTGTTCTTCTTACAAAGATTAATCGTTCAAATTAAGAAATCAATTTTATCTAACACACCACATTATTTTATCTTGGTTAAACTTTAATTAAACCATTAAAGAGCTGAAACACATCATCCGTAGGTCCAACATGAAAGTAAATCCACATACATCGGCTGAGGGATAATGTCTGACAAGTGTAGGCTTCACCTAAAAAATCAAGCGTGTCGTGTTCTTCTACTCCAGCAGCAAGAGGACAATACTGGACTCTTTACTTCACCCATTGTCTCATCTATGTTATCTGTGTTGCCAAAATCTAAAAAGATCGATTTAATTATTATACAATTATAATAATTGTCCTAAAGTCAACATACCGTTCATTGGATATAAGGATACTTGCAGCTGTAATTTCTTAGATTTCCTCCTAGACGACGACCTTATCTTCTAGTTGTCCTGTCGATTTTTTTATCTCCCGGAAAGCAATCTCTGGTAGGTTACCTCAATCTCAGACATCTCTGGCTTCTCTAGCGCGAGGAATGACTTCACTTTCACCCATGGTCGGGCACACCAGACTTGCGGCTTCTTTTCACCCGATAACAGGGCACATCTAGACGACTTCACCCGGAAAAAAAGTTGGCACTTCTAGACTACTTGAAACAGCTTAAGAGAAATGAAGCGACTTAATTAGGTCGCCTCTTCAACAGGACGGCAACCATTATGCCCCCCCCCCCCCCCCGCGTCCAAAGGAACCATAGCAAGTAAATCGCATTCCATAACGAACTTCATAAGCTTGAGTTTGGTTCGGGTAAAGTCAGCTTGGTGTCGGCTGACAATTTTCAAAGCGATGAAATGACAATCTTCATGGTCTCTCAAGAAATGAGCTTGGAATTCGTTGACTCACGTTTCACATCAGCTCTTAGGAATCTTGACCACAAACTTCTTGTAGTTGATAACGACAAGTCCAATAAGTGACCTCACCTCAGGCAGCCAAGGTCACTCAACGGTTGCGATTACTGCAAGTCAAACTCAGAGCATAGTGACGGCCAAGAGCAACGGCCAGGTCATTTCAGGACACGATGATCAACAGCCCACGATGGCAGCTCCATCAAATAATTTCCTCTAATATGTATGTGTTCCACAGCTCCGAAAATTATAAGTTGTTTTGGTGTGGCGATTTTATCGAGCAGCAGCCCAGCAGAAAGATTTGTAAATTCTATAAATTGCTTCTCAAAAAATGGACTGAGTTGAGTTCCACTTGATTGTCGGTGGTTTCTAACACGTTCTGAATTTTAGAAATCCATTGTTTTGCAATGACCTCCATGATCAATGTCAGAGTCTAGTATAGTGCAGTGATGCAGGGACATCGTTACGCCCGCCAGGCGACTTAGTCCCCAGCAGGGATGCCGTAACTTCGTTACGCCGCCAGGCGAGTAGTAGTCAACTGCCTGCAAGGTTGCTGGCTGACGAGACGGCCAGGGGTCAGGCAAGGACGACGCAAGACGCACGCATGCCTCGTGAAGCCACTTCAGGTGGGAGGCAAGTTGCGAGCTATAGGCAGACAGCTCTGGGACTTCGACTCGACCGGACGCATGATGAGAGAAAGGCGTTGTATGGTTTCTGTGCCTGAAAGTCGAGTGTCTGGACATCTTGAAAGATAGACTGTGAGCTGTATTGTGTATGTAAGTGTCTTGAAGTATCAAGTATATCTTGTAGTGATCATCGTATTTGTATCTGATCTGTAAATAAATCCATTGAACGTTGTGTCGTTGAGTCTTAAGTCAAATCACGTTGTACTTGTACTGTCTCACATGTGTTAGGTTAGCGAGCCAAGTTTAAGACCCTGACAATCAATTATGGATTGTGGCCGCGACAGCGCAAGTCATAATCCTGGGTGCTGGCAACATTTCTACTCTGTTGTAGAGTAAACGGTTGGAAGGAAGTAGCTACACGAAGTCTCGATGATATTTTCACAAGGGTTTTATTTACTGAAATAAGTCCACCATTATAAAATGTGTTGTATAAGATCTCAGAATACAAGGGATGTTTACATGTTCAGATCCCGGTGGTAACTAACTAACCCAAGCACTGCGTCACGGCTTGAGCGTCCTTCCCTACATCTTTCTAGGATGCTCAACCGTGCCCAGTGCTTGCACACCAACCAACAACCCCTCCTAAACTATTAACAGAAACCATGTTCTGTTACAGTTGTTTGTCTGGAACACATGGTGCTGGTGTGTTCTCAGCACAATGATGTGAATGACTGTACTCCAGAACACTGATCTGAGTCTATATACACTTTAGAATATACGTCACACATTCTACACATTATATACACACACACACACACACTTCTCCTACATATACTCTTTGCTTTAATACATTTCTTGTTTTTATTTGTTGAAGCTAGAGTTGTCAAATATGTTATGTTGGGGATGAATGAGACGGGGCATGATCCAGGGGTGAGTAAGAGTGAGAAGAAGGTGTCTTCAGATTGAGGGAGTGTTGTGGACGGAGTCTGCTGGATATCTCCAGGATAGTGATATTGAATTAAAATAAATGTGGGTGTTGATTCCCCTCACTCCAGGAACGACACTAAAGTAGTAAAGAAGAACAAATAACTACTACGTCATTCTTTACTTACGACATTCACCACGGTAGCTTTCATGTCTGTTTGTTTAAGTAACTTTCGTTTACTAATGTGGTTTTCTTCTTCTTCTTTCGTTCGCTTGAAATATGTCTATAACTTCAATGTTGTCTCTTGTATGAATTTAATTGTCTTTTTTAGTTCACTCAGCGGTCCACAGAGTTTATCTTCCACTGTTGTCTCTAGGCCAGAAGGTTTGCCTAGGTATGTTGTATTTTGGGCAGTCTTAGAGTATGTACTCTGCTGTCTGCGACCCCAATCCACATGTGCACATGGCTGATTCATCAATCTTGAAATGTGTATACATGTGGTTGCGTAATCTATTGTGTCCTGTTCAGAGCGCAGAATAATGACTTGCTCTGGTCTGTCCACAACGTGGTAGTCGTCTTTAGCAGGTTTTTGGTGAATTATTTGATCATTCTTTTCTTTTGGTGGTATGTAACGGGCACATCAGGCTGTTCTTCTTTTGCTTTTTCCTTAGTTAATCGATCTGCTCTCTCATTTCAGGGTACTCCAAAGTGGGATGGTATCCACTACATGGTGACCTTATGCTGACTGCTAAGTTCAGAAAGTAGTGTCCTTAGTATTTGCAATTTCATAGACAGGTGCGCCTCGAGTACTGATTTTACGTCTATCATTAGCATCACAGGTTGTGTACCATTGCTGGTATTCAGTAATTTCTTTGTTGCTATCTTGATTGCCTCAATTTCAGTATCATAGTTATGGCAGTACTTTCCTGTTGGTATTCTGGTCGCGTCCCTAGTATTATTTGGGTATTCTATGTACCAATGTGTTTTGTTTATTACGGTTGAAAGGATTCATTATGTTACTTTATTATATATTCATTCTCTATTGTTTGTACCTGATGGTATATGCCAGGCAATAAATTGTTCTATATTTCGTTTGTGTATCTATTATTCTAATTGCCCGCTGGCATATGTTTATATATATATATATATTCAGTCAAAGATAAAGAGTGTTAAATTCAGTCACAGTTAAAGGATGTACAATTCAGCCATAAAATTGTTTATGTCAACAATTTTATATATTCATGTGTTTCGTCTGCAGGTGTTGATGTGTGCATTGGTACACTGTATGCAGAATTATGGATCAGTGGACGACTACATTAAAATGGTTCAATATTCCTTTATCATCAGTGCAGCTGTTAAACAACGTGTTGGTTTTCCTACGTGAATATTTAGATTAGTTTAGTCGACGGATCAACATCACGGCACACGTGTGTAACCCATAAGTGCTCCGTTCTACTCCTAACTCAAGCCTGAGTCCGGATAAACTCAGCTTGGTGCACGAACTCCGTAGCACCGGCGAGGACCCTAAATTACTTTGGGTAGACTTTTAACTTTAAATTTTGCCCGGGCAACGCCGTTAGGCCACTCTTTTTCGATTTCCAACTGCCAAGGGATATTTTTACGTGCGCAACAATACACACGGGCGTCCGATCTCACTACCCAGAGACCAGGGGACATTTTGTTACTGGAAGTCCACGTGAAAAAATCCCGGCCCTCACCTGGGCTTGAAACCGTGACCTCCAGCTCTCGAGGCGGACATCATACCTCGAGACCACTCAGCTCCCTCATATATGTGAATATATGAGGGGGCTGAGTGTATATCTTCTTCTTCTTCTTCTTCTTCTTCTTCTTCTTCTTCTTCTTCTTCTTCTTCTTCTTCTTCTTCTTCTTCTTCTTCTTCTTCTCCCTCTTCTCCTTCTTCTCCTTCTTCTCCTTCTCCTTCTCTTTCTTCTTCTTCTCTTTCTTCTTCTTCTTCTTCTTCTTCTTCTTCTTCTTCTTCTTCTTCTTCTTCTTCTTCTTCTTCTTCTTCTTCTTCTTCTTCTTCTTCTTCTTCTTCTTCTTCTTCTTCTTCTTCTTCTTCTTCTTCTTCTTCTTCTTCTTCTTCTTCTTTACTGATATATTTTTCAAACGCATTTTCAATTATCCAAGTTTGTATGTATTTATATTATCATGTGTGCTTATATAATGTATGTATTTATTTATGTATGTATGCATTTCTCTTTGTATGTGTGTGTTTATAGCTAGA
Source organism: Cepaea nemoralis (assembly GCA_014155875.1). Taxonomy (NCBI): domain Eukaryota; kingdom Metazoa; phylum Mollusca; class Gastropoda; order Stylommatophora; family Helicidae; genus Cepaea; species Cepaea nemoralis. The sequence continues at coordinate 158,842 of JACEFZ010002112.1, forward strand.
TTAGTTAGTATATGTGCATAAAAGTACATAATTTGCAATAGTGGAACATATCTGTTGAGAAAATGGGGATGACTTAAAATTTAGATTTTCATCATACGCGAGGTCATGAATTGTTGCCAACAAAATCTAAGTCAATCAATCAGTGTAAAACTAGTCTCAGACACACATAGTGTATGTGCACAAAAGTACATCATTTGCAATATTGGATCATGTTTGTTGGGTAGGCATGTAGGCATGCATGCAGGCACACATCTTCTATAAATCACATCGGCGGCTTCGTTATAATTCTTCATTATTCTGCTAATTGTCCATGATTTGCTTCCATACATTAGGTTTGGGTCGATATAACTTACAAAAATTTCGTATGTTTTAAAATTGTATAAATTAATTATGTGCTACTGGACGAGTGGCTAGAATGCCGGGTTATCCTCCGGGGGTACGTGGGTTCGAATCCTTAGTAACGTGTGGAATATTTTGTTCTGTCGGGTGGGAAAAAAAAGGGGGGGGGGGGGGGTGAGGGGAGAAAAACACTGTTCGTGGAGTCTGCACTAGCCAGGCGGCCTTAATTTCTCAGGTTGAATCCCCCCCCACCCCCACCCCAAGCCCCACTTCTGTCCTACACCACAGGGAACCATAAGGCAGTAGATGACAGTTTAAAAAAAAAAAGAAATTCTTAAATTAATGCAATAGAATCAAATTCTTGAGTCAGTGTGTCGAGACACTGTGCCTAGATTCACATTCTGGACAGTCTTGTGTCATGGCACCTAAAGGCGTCAGCACACAAAATGATATACATCAATGGGGTTCGCAGGATGTGTAGACGCATTATCGCCCACAACATTTGGCAATGGCTTGATGATGATGATGACGATAATTGTAGAGTTATACAGGGAGGGAGGGGGGGGGGGGGGCTTCATATGAAAAACCTTGATGTGTGTGTATGTGTCCGTGCGTGCGTGTGCACGCGAGTTTCTGTGTGTGTATGCGTGCGTGCGCGGCCGCCTGCGCGTACGTGCGTGCGTGGATGTGTGCATGGGTGTGTGTGTGTGTGTGTGTGTGTGTGTGTGTGTTGTTTTTTTCCGAAAAAGAAGTGAAGAACAAATGTATCATTTTTCGATGTAGTCACCACTACATTCAATGCAAGTCCTCCAGCACCGATAAAGTGCTTGGATTCCCATAGAAATAAATTTTCTTAGTCGCGTGTGTAACAACTCAATCACCACCTGCTGTGCCTCCTCATCGGACCGAAAAGTCTTTCCTCCCAATGACTCTTTGAGTTGTCCAAACAGGTGGAAATCACTTGGTGCTGGACCTGACGAGTACGGGGCATGTGGTCTTCGATGGTTTTAACCGTTGGAAGGACAGTATGGGGGTCGAGAATTGTCATGTTGCAAAAAGAGGCCTTTACTCAGAAGTCCATGTCGTTGGATTTGATTGCAGGTCGAGACTTCCTACTCCACTCATCCACTTGCTGGACTGACAGGCATGTACCACCATACTGGATCTCCATTCGCCGATGAATTTCTATAGGTTGCACTCCTTCACTGCGAAACAAAAATAAAAATAAACGGACAACAGAACGCAGCTCCTCTTTCGTGCATGTCAAAATTGAGGCTACCATCTTTGAACTGTCATTATGACGTTACCGTGTTCGTCTGCACCTTGATATCACGTGCTTAACAATTTTGACATCGCTAACAACAATATTTACCATTTGCAAGACAATGACAAGTTTATTGTAATTTTTATCGCAATTTTAAGGTTTTCATTTGCTTTCCCCGCGTATTATGGGAATTCTTGTGGTAATATTAGACGTAAAATACAGTTTTGTACAGATATGATTAGAATATCATCAGGTTCTCACATGACTATTCAAACTTACACTATCAAAACAAAAAGTTGTATAACTAACCAACGACAACACAATGTTTACAATAAAAGAGTTTATGATCAAAACTATGCACAGTACATGTCTGTTCATTTCAGTACCTGTGATGTTGTATGGATTGATGTGAGTTGGTATCAGAATAATAAAGCAATATTGCATGATCTGGTGTATTTGTGACGATGCTTTAATGTAATAAAAATAACAGTATTTGATAGAATAAATAATAAACAGAAATGGGATTTCAATACTGAAATATGGACTGAAAAATCAAGTCGTGATTCGAAAATCACTTAACTTCCTAAAAATATTAGAACATTAGAAGCTATGAGAGGAATCGCCATTGGGAGACGTAACATCGATAACAGACCTGGTTTACTCACATTTTGGTGACTAAAATGGTATAGCTGTTCTTGGGTAATTTGGTGTTGCTGATCCAAAAATGTTTTGTTTTTTTAAATTTTAATCAGTTCTAGCTTTTGAGATATCTAAGAATGACCTTCTTAGCAGGGCAATTGTTATGCACATGCCTAATTAGTGAGTTGCCTTCAGTGACATTTTGACTGTAATCTGTAGTCAACAGTCATAAAAGCTTCTTTCCGAGCACTTCCTGGAATTTGATATGCCCGAACAATCACTCCTAAGGGTCAAACAGTAACCTACTATCATGTGGTCATCCCAAAGTCCCTGGTATCTTCCATTGTTTCTACATCTTGGTGAAATCTTTCACCTTGCTCCTCACTAAAGCCGCAAGATTCTCTGGAAAGAAATGTTAAATGGTTATGCAGGTAGTGCAATTTTATACTCATGTTGCATCCAAGATTTCTAAACCTCGACAGCATGTTTTCAACTAATTCAGAATAATTGTCTGTTTTTAAACTATCCAGAAAGGTTTGCACAGTTAAAACAAATAATGACCATACTTTGGACTCTGTTATGTTCAACGAATTTATAAAAAAAAAATGGATCGTTTATTAACTTTCTAATTTGAGGTCCATTAAAAATTCCAACTTTAAGTTTGTCGTGCTTGTCATATATTCTGAAGGGAGTGGGACATCACTGTGGTGCATGCCCCATTTCTAATCAAAGAAGTTGGGCCCCATCCTCTTCTGTCTTCAATAACCCCAGAATATGACCCTCGAGTTATCTGCAGGTCTCGTTATCTAATATAGTCTAGGAGATGTAAATTGTGGCCCTGGTGAGAATAATAAATACTAACTGGGATTCTGCCTCTTCTCCAAGGATTCTTATAGCTCTTGAGTCCCCCTTTTATTTATCAAATCTGAGGAAAGTCTGGAGAATTCTCTCAGCCTGATTTATATTAAGAAAGCATGGATGTTGAGCAGTTGATAGACCTTGAGTCTCTCCCAATTACATATTCCTTCATGAGTAAATTTGTTTTTTAAACAATTAAACACATAACCAATCACAATAGATCTGGACACTTGGTGTACACACATAAGATGGAGAATCACAGATAGGTTGAACCAATAATCAACATAAGATCAGTGGCAGTTAATTATTTATTGAATGGGCCTGTGTCTTCTGGCCTGTTATTCATTTTCTATGTTGGTTTATACAAGATAATTTAGAAAAATGCATATAGGACCAATGTCACAGACCATCAACAAACAAGCATCAATACATGAGATGTCAATAAGAGTTGAAACATGGTATACATTTGAATGTTGTACATGTTAAGTGTGAAGATGATGAATCTATATTTTGTTATCAGTTCTTGAAAACTGAGTGTTGTGTGTTTTCTTTCTGGGAAAGTGATACCCTTATGATGTGGAGGATTAGGATAGGCCTGGGTCCATTGACTGATAGATCCGCTTCAGGTCTGCCTGTGTAGCTCCTCTGAAGGCCTCCCCATACTCTGCTCATGGCCAAGTCATCCTCCATCTCACGTGCGTTCATCTCTTTCTCTTTGTAGTCTGGTTTAGTTGGCCAGTTGGATGCCCATTGGTTGCCAATGGGTTGCCACCAATATTTCACTGTGTAAGATTCACATAAACATATACAATCTTCCCAATACAATATTCTAAAAGTAGGTCGGAAAAAAACCTAAATTCACGACTTGGATCACCCAGGAAATACTTGAAATTATGAGAGACAGAGATATCTAGTTCGCAACAAGCTTATTGTTGACAGCCAATCAGGATTTCGACCAAAATATTCTTGCCATACGGCCCTAACAAACATGATAGAAAATTGGCACCAGAATATAAACAACAACAGTCTATGTGGAACTGTGTTTATTGATTTCAAGAAAGCATTTGATATGATAGACCATGTTATTTTAATTAAAAAACTCGAAACAATGAAAATTGGCCTTAATGTAGTCACTCTAATATCATCTTTTCTATCAAACAGAAAGCAAGTAGTATCACATAATAAATCTCTTGTCTCAAACCACTACCTTCAATATTGGAGTACCGCAAGGCTCTATTCTTGGCCCTCTATTATTTGCCATATATATTAACGATCTACCTTTGCATCTTTCGTCGTCCTGCGATCTATTTGCAGATGACTGTACGGTGTACACAAACTCTGAAAACTGTATTTTACTGGAGTCGTCTTTACAACAACAATTAAATAATGTAGTTAAGTGGAGCTATTCAAACCGTATGCAAATTAACATCACTAAGTTAGTTAGTTAGTTAGTCGACAGATCATCCTCGTTGCACATCGGACCATTCAGTCCATAAGTGCTCGGATCCCCTCCTCAGCAAATCCTGCAGCGTGTAGCGGCTAACGACGCCAGTTCTGTGTTGGTTTATCAATCTTCTTTGGCTTCCTGCGTAGTGTTCTTGTTTGAAAATAACATCACTAAAACAAAAGCAATGTTATTAACAACCAGACAAAGACTTCAGACTCTAAGCCCACACACATCACTTCAACTTCACATCGATAACATGCTAGTAGAAAGTGTAATTGAGCACAAAACATTAGGCCTAATCATTGATAGAAACCTAACCTTTAATTCCCATGTTCAAGCGCTCATTAAACAAACAGCGAAAAAAGTCTATCAACTCGCCAAGATTAAAAACTACCTTGATGAGGACACAAGGAAACTATTCTATACTTCTCATATACAGACACACTTTGACTACTGCTCTACAATCTGGGACGGTTGTTCTAATTCAAACACCAAGCGACTTTACTCACTCCAGAAACGGGCCATGAGTCTAATTTATAGCAAACATTTATCTGACAATCCTAGCCTGTATAAACGCCTTCAGTTACTACCATTCCGCAAACGCCTGCTTTTCAATAAAGCTAAACTAATTCACAAAATCCTGCAAAGGAATGCCCCAAATTACCTTTGGCCTTTGTTTAAATATAATGCTAGACACAGTAAACGTTTAAATATACTACACATTCCGAAACCTAGGACTGACTTATACAAAACAAGCTTAACGTACTCTGCATCTCAGCTGTGGAACAATCTTCCACAAGAAATCAAAGACATCACCAATCCCTATTCATATAATCGCAAATTATTCGAACACTATCTCAATACGGATTACCTTCCCCCTTAATAATTGAGATAATAATAATAATAACAAAACCCTAGTATAACAGCCAATCCCCTTTTTGTAGGCCAGTATATTCCACATGGCTAATAACAAGTGCCAGACCATTATCTAATATTACTGTGTCGTGTAGTTTTGATGTTTGCATTTTGCCCATGCCTTTATAATGCATATCTTTTATATTGTTACTGTTCTTTGTTAGCCTTGAATGATGTGTGAATGAAATAATGTATGAAAGAGAGTGATAGAAGGGCAGAATGTTAGACGGGCCTGCGTGCCCAATTCTTAACCCTTTGAAAATAAAGTTTGTTCGTTCGTTCGTTCTAATCTAGTGTTGGGTTAATTTGGGGTTGTCAGAGTTTATCACACTGTGTACGCCTTGTCTCAGTTGGTTCCTGCTGTATGTAAGTTCTCATGGGACCTGGGGTCAGTGAGACATTACAGTAAGACAGTGACAAGAGTGAGGAGGTGTCAAGATGCATGTAAATAAATGACATACATTTATAACATTTCTATCACTCAATTGGGTTTGTAGTGTGTGTAAATGATTCTCTGTGTTTTCCCAATTAACCAACTTCTTCTTCTGTGTATAATAACTCCTTTCCCATTATCTGTTGTTGTTGTGTTGAGTGTTGGGTGGTGTGGTTGTGGTTGTTAAGTTGTGTTGAGTAATGAGTTAAGTCAACTTCTGGTGGTGGAGTTCCGCGAAGCACAACTTTTCTGATGTAATGCAGTTCATAAGTGCCCTTATCTAATTAAATTGTGACATAAATATAAATATTTATTCCATCAAACACTATTTATTAAATAGATGAAGCAGAAAGGAAAGATTGATTTCTCTTTCAGCTTTCTAGATTGTAAATAGGCATAGATAAGTCTGTTTTAAAACGAGGCACTTGTTCTAGTACACGAACTGTCATTTTAGCTGTAGATAGTGATAGCATTTTTAACAGTGTTTCTGCTGAAATGCACAAGATTGCTTTAGAATCATCACTTTGTACAGTTGTTTAGAATAGAATGTAGTCTTATTATGCACTTCCTAAAATTAATAATTATCTTTAAGAATATCAGAGATTGCAGTATTCGAAGAGAGTAGTAGATTGTCAGTTAGCCCGGGAATCGGCTTTGCTTCGTCAGAATGGAACAGTCAAACATTTTTCACTTCAGAGGTTTTAATTTATAATAATATATTTCAATTGACATTACAAACACTGGATACCATTCCTGGGCCTTTGATACATCTGGTCATCAGTTCAATCTAAGGACTAACAAGCACACCTGGGATCCAGACATTCTGCCTTCCCTATTTGAAAATTTAGTCACTCTAGCTTTCACGTCTGTTCGTCAGGCATGTTTTAGGAAGAGTGCGCGATTAACATATTCTACGCGGGTTTTCAAATTGAGGCGGTGTCACATGTCTGTTTTGTCCAATGGTCTCTTGAGCTTTGGCTGATGAAATGTTTCTTAGAATTGACGTCATCTTCTGTCAATTGTTCAAGTTTCAGTTTGATGTGATGTTAATTTAGCAGTTCTGGTTTCAGTTTGCTCCTGTAGTCAATTGTTATATATTTTCTCCTCTTCTTGGCTTGAATTCTTGTCAACTGAATAATGGTGGTTAGCGATTATGCCACAGTGCTCAATTTCGGAAATTTTCTGCATAAGTAACACATCTCTACACACACACACAAATGTGTGTGTGTGTGTTTTTTTTTTTTTGGTGCCAACCATTTTACATCTGATTTTACATAAATGAGGCCTTCTAAATGCAAATATAATATAACATTTATTTGTCTGTAGCAGCTCTGAATTTTAGATACATGCATTTGTGTATTTAATTAATAAGTATTTTATTATAAGGCTCTGGAAAAAAAATACTATTGCTGTCTAGTCCCTTATAAAATGAATTGTTTGTTTACTTACAGTTTCAGTTTTCCAAGAATTTTCTAAGAATTTCCTTTGTTAGATTTTGACCCACTGCATGCATGTTAGTATCCTAGTTATATTTTTTTTTTATACTTCTAACACAGAATGACATCATCTTCAAGAATAGCATGCTTTCTTTCACCGGATTTATTTTGTTATTTTTGTGGGGAGTACACTTTGAAAGTAGAACATAAGAAGCATATTATTGTTTTTGCGAACAAAGGCATATTTTACTTACTTTAAAGTAAACCTGGGTGACTAGGACAAGTCTTGGGCTTCTCATATGTTTTTTTCAAAGCATGTATTGAACACCTGCGACAGTGGACTTGTGGGGAAAAAAAGGGGGGGGGGGGATTTTAAAATGTGGAATTCCAATAGTTTGGAGAGAGCAAAAGAACTACTACTATGATGACTGTTATTTCCGTGTTGTAAATATTAGGACAATTAATGGGGGGAAAACCACAAAAATAGAAATATCCAGATTTAGATTCTGCTTGACGACCTTTTCCACACGGAGATGACATGCCAATTCCAAATTTAAGTCACATTTCGTATTTACCTGCTAGAAGATGAGACAGCTGTGGCATGTGGAACGACAAATGACAGTGATAGTGATTTCGAAGATGATTTTCCAGTTACTTAACGCTTCGACCAGCGCGAACTGAGTGATCTAGTCTGAGATCTATAGCTTTAAAGAAAACAAATTATTGACTGCTAAAACATTGGTTACATTTTATCGAAGCAGAGAGCAAGGTCTTCTTACATTCTTTGGTAAATAAAGCAAACTTGTGTTTTGTACTATGTAGGAGGTCTTGTAAAAGAAATAAGTGTAAGGTTATACACCAGATGAGTGGCGACTTTTCATTGACAGCTCTAAAAGAAGTTTGAAAAGTTTTCTCTTATATGATGGTAACAAATATGGCACAATTCCAATTGCCCATTCTACTACAATGAAAGAGACGTATGCTACAATAAGCGCAGTTCTGGAAAAGTTGAAGTATTACTAACATATCTGTGTGGTTTGTGTAGATCTTAATATGATGAACTTCTTGCAGAAGGAGATTCGCTATAGTTTATCCAGAAATGAATGCCTTCATTCACGATCAATTAGTTTCTTCTTCTTCTTTTCGTTCATCCGGAGTGTTTTTTCAGATGTGATTGCGGTGTGTCTGTTATGCGCCCTTGGGCCGAAACCCGTAGGCCAACACATCGACTTTAGCGTGCTTTTTTGACCAGGTAGCATTCCTGGGAGACTCTCACTTTTGTGGTGCCATCTGCAACCATGCTGGCCAAGGTTGAACGGTCGAAGACAACGGTCATCCCTCAAAGGAAGGCAGGGACAGTCCATAGCATTTTCCGCCATCCAAGGTTGCTTCCATAGTTGCAGGGCCGACACATAACGCCCTGGATCTGGGCTCACCGAGGGAGATCGTCACGTCCTGCTCATGGCTGCTTTAAATCCTCACTTCAATATATTGGTCATTTCGTTTCCCCGGGTCATTCCCGCACAAACCAGACAGGTTTGCAGACGGCATCCACTCAGCGAGTTTTCGGACATGTGCTTGTCGTTGCGCCCATCAGAGCTTTTCCAGGCACAACAGACATTCGGAAAACTACCCAGTCAGAGCTGTTCCGAACAAGAGCGGCATTCGGAAACTAGGTAGTCAGAGCTGTTCCTAGCACGAGAGACATTCGGACGAGACATTTCACTCGGACGTAATTGCGTAGTGTCAATTTTTAGTTTGCCACCCGTAGGACGACACTTCCGACTTCAGCGGGCATTTTTTAATGAGGTTAGCCTTCCTCTGGTTTCGAGGCACGTTGGACTGTTGTGATGTCGCTAACATCTCAGCTGGTCAAGATAGAACGATGAACGACATCGTGGTCGGCCCTCAAGGGAAGGCAGGGGCAGACCATGAGCATTCCCTCGCTCTCCAAGGAGGCTTCCATAATTGCAGAGCCGGCACATATTGCTCTGTGACTGGGTTCACCCGAGGAGTTGCCACGTCCTGCTCATGGCTGCTTTAGTTCCTCACTTCCATGTGTTGGGCAACTCGTTTGCCACTGATCGCTCAAGCACACACCAGGGACGGTCAGACTGCAAGCGACACCCACTCGGTAAGCTTTTGCTTTTGACTTCGGACCACGCAATAGGTTCGCTCGCCGTGCGTTCCATTTTGCGTCATTGAGACGTTCTTCCACTTTTGTCTACACTCTCTATGAGTTAGATACAGTTTTCGCAGCCATTTTCTTCGACTGGGGCACTTTTTTGACTTTTTGTACTCGCTCACGAGGTAGGCTACTTGTGCTGCCGGCTCAGCACCTTACCTTCGTGCAGCGGTGAACGAGAAACGGCCTGGCTCTCTCATCCGGGAATCTCTCATATCCCCCAGCTGAGAGCCCTCGAACTTCTATCAGACCTGAGCATGTAGCTTGCTCAGTATCACGCCTTTATTTTTCGAAAGGTGGCTATCGGCCCGGCTCTCAGGTCCGAGGGTTTGTGGCTTAGAGGCGTTCAGCCACAGTCCTCGACAGGGGACCTTTAGTGTTTTGTCCGGACAAAAATCTTCTGCCTTCGTGCGCCTGATTTAAATTTTTGACTGCTATCCTCAGTCTCACCTGCAGAGCAGCAGGTTGTGTCTCTCTTAGTCTGGTCCCTATCCCATAAGCTGTCCGATATGTAGTTTTTTTTCCCCATCAGCAAGCAAATGGGGTCGATGGGACACGCAAGCTCCCCCACCACGTCAAGGTGGAGACACATCGGGGGAGATCAATTAGTTTGAAGGGACGCAGAGGTGTTTCCAAGGCACCAGGGCCGGGTTATATACTGGCCAAGACCTATTGACGCGTCCTCGTCGAGCGTCCTGGGCAACAGGTCCCTTCGGGGTCCTGGCTGAAGTCAATAGGATCGCCGATTCCTCCGAAGTCGGAGAGTGTCTGCCTGTACGGCGAGGAACCACCAGTCTGCGCACCAATAAGCCAGACATGGGACAACGGATACTCACGCAAACCTCAGGTCCTGTATGACATCACACTGATGTTGGACAACGGGATGCCTTCATCCGACATACAGGGCTTTGCGTTGGAGCTCAAGCCAACGAACACAAGCAAGCAAGCAAGCAATTAGTTTGAAAACCGCCTGTTGCATCGTTATGAAATTTTTCCTGCCATCTTATATTTACCCCCACCCAAGGACTATGTCTTTTATAGGTCCAAAAACAACTTAAATCATGGAAAGCGGCGACATTTCTTTGATGTTTTGGTGAAAAACTAGTAATTTCTCGCTAACAAACTTGTTTTGCAGTAATGCCCCGTTCCACTACGCGAGGCTCTTGTCATAAGGCCACGTCTCACGAGGACATTATCTATTCAACGCTAATGTTTCCGTGTGAAGCTGTAGTACATTTAATAATGTGCACTTCATCTCTGATTCGTAAATTATATACCGCATAAAAACAAACTTTGAAATCTGCTGCACAATCTCCAGAACAAAACTTTTTTCTTTGGGTGGTCATAATAATAAGGTTATATGCTACATCGCATAATTTTCCCTCACTTGGTTACTGAGATATGGAATTTTATATGGGGCAGACAAAAGTAAACAGACTATAAATATCCACGCGTTATATGTTTAAGTTGAACAAGCAAATATTGTCAACAAGGCTTTCCTTGATTGAACATGAGTTCTACTGCCACCATTACATACAATGCTTGGCTTGATGAAGCAATTTGTTACGGCACTTGGCTCCATTGTAATCACTTTTTTGTTCGTTTACAGGACATTGCAATCAACCTCAGGATTTATTGGTTGTTTGTGACATACCAGGTAATAATACGATCGGCAACTTGCCTTTTCATGCTGAACGGCCGACGCTCATATAATTGAAATAAACAGAAAGCGATCTGTTTTAAAATCGCCTGCCACTGATTTGGAAACCTCAACTCGATCTCATCATCTCATCACGCTCATCATGTACCTTGCAATGTCGAGGAGAAGTATAAACAGCGGGAGAGTGCCCGCTTATGGGCTTCATGTATCGATATTCCCAAGGACTCTGCTATTTCCTCTATCCATCGTCTAAGTGGTTGGCCTCTTCCTCTGCTTCCATTTGGTCTGTACATCATTGCTTGTTGTGGTATACTGTTAGTTGGTAACCTACTTGCATGGCCAAACCATTTGACTTGTTGCCTTCTAATAAAATATCGCGCTGCTATAACCCCTACTCTAATCCTGATTTCTTCGTTAGTGATCTTATCTCTTCTTGATACATTGAGTATTCTTCTCAGGAATCTCATTTCTGTTCTGATTTTTCGTTTCTCTTTTTCTGTCATTGTCAAGGTTTGGCATTGGTAGTATAGACTTGGTAGGAAGACTGTGCTGTAAAGTGCTTTCATAGTAACAATTGATACAAATTTGTTCTTTAGTATTGATGCCATTTGTCCAATGGGTTGGTTTGCCTTATTACATCTATTTTCGATCTCATCTTCTGATTTGCAATTTGATATATTATACTTCCTAGGTACTTAAAACACTTTACTTGTTTCAGGAGGTGTTCATTTAGGTGAATTGTTATTGTTGTTTCTTCTTTAATTATAGTAATTACCTCTGTTTTACTTGTGCTAATTTTCATGTTATGTTCCCTACACATTTCGTTTAGACTATTCCTGTGGTCTTTTAATTCAGCTTCTGATTTTGCTATTAGTGCTTGGTCGTCCGCAAACAGAAGTTCTCTAATCGTGTATTCTCGTCATGCGGTGTTTTTGCGGTCTCTGTTTGGCTGGTTTTTTTAATATGTTGTCTACATAGGTTATGAACAAGAGAGGGGGCAGGACACAACCGTGTCATACTCCGGATCTTATGGTGAAGGGTTCTGAGTGTCCTCCAGTTGCTCTCACTATGCATTCACTGTTGTTGTATAAACTTCTACATAGGTTTGTTAGATGTGTACTCACTCCATATTGTTTAAGGATTCTCCACAGCTTATTTCTATCTACTCTATCAAATGCCTTTTTTGGTTGACAAAGGCTAAGTAGAGTGTTTCATTGAATTCGATTGATTGTTCTATAAGTTGTCTAAGATCAAAAATGGCATCTGTGCATCCTTTGTTTTTCCTAAATCCAAGCTGCGTTTCGCTTAGCTGGGGTTGTATAGAAGTTCGTAATCTTTTCTCAAGAAGTTTGTAAAATATTTTCCCAGTATGACTCAAAAGGAAATGCCTCTGCAATGTGTGCAGTCTCTTTTGCTGCCTTTGTTTGTTTTTTCTTCTAAATTTGAATAATTATGGCGTTTCCCCACACTCGTGGTGTCTGTTGTTCTACTTCTCTTGCTGCTTTAATTAGTTCATTTGGTATTTCATCTTGTCCCGGTGATTTGTTAAATGGGGCTAATCTGACGGCTTCTATAATTTCTTCTTTCAGTATGTCTGGTTCTAGTTCTTCGGTGGCATCTGCAGTCCGTTTATACTTCTTAGTTTTCTACGAGCAGTATGAAGATCCCCTGCCGGCTTGCTAAGGCAGTCGCAGGTATAGGACAAATATCCGACCATAGGGAGTCCATCCCCTATGGCGAGCCATAGCCCCGTTAGCCCATGACCTAGCGGTCATGGTTTCCCAGTCTACACCACATGGAGGTGGGGTTGACTTGTGTAGTCTACGGGTCATCGGCAGGTTACTAATTTTCACTTTTCACCCCTCCTGGGAGAAGCTAGCCGATCCTAACCCTGCTGGCTGCATGGCCAGGCGCAGTCCACACCTTAGTTTGGGTTAGTTTAGACGAAGGATCAACATCACGGCACACGGGTGCAGCCCATAAGTGCTCTGTTTTCCTCCTAACTCAAATCTGAGTCTGGAGAAACTTAGCTCAGTGCACGAACTCCGTAGCACCGGAGAGGATCCTGAAAATACTTTGGGTAGATTTTTAACTCGGAATTTTGCCCGGGCAGCGCCGTTAGGCTACTCTTTTTCAATTTCCAACGGCCAAGGTATTTTTTACGTGTGCAACAATACACACGGGCGTCCGATCTCACTACCCAGAGACTAGGGGAAATTTTATTACTAGAAGTCCACGTGAAAAAAGTCCCGGTCATCACCGGGGCTTGAACCCGGGACCCCCAGCACTCGAGGCTGACACCATACCACGAGACCACACAGTCCCCTTACTATTTTTCGTATCTTTATTCATTCATTCATCACGATAAGCGTGGGCGGTCATGATTCACCATTTCACTCGATCGCCAGAGTTGTGGATTAGTTCAGTGTTCCTGACTCGACCATACCACGTGGCTAAGCCATCCAGGTATTTACTTCTCTGCCGTTCCCTTGTTCTCTTCCACTTTATTACCACGATTATTTTAAATAAACTATTGATTGCCTGACTCATCAAGGCAACTTTTCTGCAATTGTTACATAATTTCATATTGTCCTTTTTCATATTGAGATACATATTGCTTTAGTTTAGTTTAGGTTAGTTTAGTTTATTTAAGTCGACGGATCAACATCACGGCACACGGGTGTAACCCATAAGTGATCCGTTCTACTCCTAACTCAAGCCTGAATCCCGAGAATCTCAGCTCAGTGCACGAACTCCGTAGCACCGGCGAGGATCCTGAAATACTTTGGGTAGATTTTTAACTCGAAATCTTGCCCTGCAGCGCCATAAGTCTACTCTTCTTCGATTTCCAACTGCCAAGGGATATTTTACGAGCGCAACAATACACACGGGCGTTCGATCTGACTACCCAGAGACCAGGGGAAATTGTGTTGCTAGAAGTCCACGTGAAATAATCCGGCCTTCAGCGAGGCTTGTTTACATCACGTGTGATATATTTTCACACCTTGTTCTCCACTAGCTTTAACTCATTCACTGCCGAAGCTTACTATATCGGCAAATGTCATCTCCCATTTGTACAGAATAAATCAATCACCAAAAAACGAGAAGTAGATTGTGAACTTTACTGAAACACGATTACAAGAAAGAAATTGGAGCTTGCGGCCAAAGCCTTCGTCAGCACAGAACAAACACACACAAACCGACACAAAACTACATGAAACACACTACATGACAATATTAAGGGTACTTATCTTAATCTGTATTCTAGCTGGGAGCGACTGACGCGCGTTAGACGACTATCCGTGGACTGTATGAACCGGATGTATGGTCAAGGAGTCAAATATCAATACCGTCAGAAGCTCAGGTATTGGCCACGCCACAGGGCGGGAGAATACGAGGGAAAGGGGTGAGGGTGGAGAGGCGCCCATGTGAGCGGAAGAGTAAAACTGTGGATTGGCGAAGATGTCACGGACGTAGTTCGCAATTAGCGATTTCTCGTTCAGCGCCGGAAACACAGCTGAGGAAGATTTCATTGTGTTGGTTCTCAAAGAGGGGCATGAGTAGCGGTCGCTCAGAAAACGATTGCAAACCACCAAACGCAAACCTAACAAGAAATCCCAAACAGCAAAAATAATGCCGGGGTTGACTGCGACGTCCCGCAAAGGACATGCAACTACCTTTTTAGTGGACTATACAATTAGGAGGTGGGGTTTGGAAGTTAAGTGAAACTGTGTTGGACATTGAGGCCGTGAGGGTAGAGTGAACCCAAATGGAAGATGAGACTGTTTTCCAGTGTCTTACGATCCCGTTCGTAGGTTGCGCATGATTTTATGGCCGTGACCTGTAAGTCAGCCACGCCAAAGTGGTCAGGACTGTTGAAGTGCATGAATACTAGTTTCTGGGCGCCACTGTTGATATAAGAAAGGTGTTGCCTAAATTGTGCACAGAAGGACGATATATTGCCATAGTAGAGTCATCCTGTTATTTGGTTTGTTTCTTGGTATCTTTTGCAATTTTAATGCTCAGTGAATAGACATTTACATTATAATACTTGTTAATTTGATTGTGTACCATGCTTGGTCCAAATCTACTTTGTTTTTTGTTTTTTCTTTAGTACTGAATCAGTTAACAAAATCTAACATAGGTAACTGTGATCAATTTAAAAAATCAAATTAATACACAAGAATGCCATGCTACGTCAGCACAAAGAACACCAATACAGACGAAAGAAACATGGCGGACGTTGAGGATGCCATATTTCCATGTCCTCCAGCAAAAACTCGATTGTTTTGAGTTGTATATTGGTCTATGCATGGAACTGGACATGAGTGGAGGCGTGCAAGGAACTGAAGTCCTCCTACCGTGTCCTTTAGTCTGTAAATAACCCATTTAAAGGCTTCATCGTTTAAACATGGATGCTTCTCCAAATTTCTGAGTACCTCACGGCATTCTGGTCTGTGTTGAAAGAAAATAACAATTTATGAAAGTGCTTGAACATTAATGAAAATAGCTCATAAAATGTGTCATGTCTTGGAAATTAAAATATTAGCTTATACTTTGGCCATATCAAGCGTTGCGGATGCTTTATTTATTTATTTAGT
The DNA here is from genome assembly GCA_014155875.1 of Cepaea nemoralis. Classification (NCBI taxonomy): domain Eukaryota; kingdom Metazoa; phylum Mollusca; class Gastropoda; order Stylommatophora; family Helicidae; genus Cepaea; species Cepaea nemoralis. The sequence continues at coordinate 174,619 of JACEFZ010002112.1, forward strand.
TATTTATTTATTTATTTATTGTCTGTAAGTAAGTACCACATATTTTATTTTATTCTGTTTTCACTTTTCTATCATGATATGCCCAAATGTAATTTTTGTTGTGTCATTTCCGTTTTTGTCTTGTTATTTGTGTGTGTGTGTGTGTGTGTGTGTGTGTGTGTGTGTGTGTGTGTGTTGTTGTTGTTTGTTTGTTTGTTTGTTTGTTTGTAAATGTTTGTCACCGCAACGTTCTATATTTTGTGTAATTGTATATTGTTAAACCTGTCTATCTGTCAGAGGAGCGACTGACCCAGTAGCTAGAATGCCGGATTCTCCTTCGGGAGAACCGGGTTCGAATCCTCGGTAAGGTGTGGTGTTTTTCTGTCGGGGGCAAAACCAAAACCCTAAGCTGCACATTTCGCGGCGACTGCACTAGCCAGACGGCCTTAATTCCTCAGGCTCAAGACCCCCAGACAACCAACCAACCAGCCAGCAACCTAGCAACCAAAAGCCAACCATCAAAAAACAATCAACCAACCAATTAGCTAACCAACCAGTCAACAATACAGTCAACCAGCCAACAAACCAACTAAACTACCAACCAACCAGTAAACAAACCAAGAGAGCACATAACCAATCAGTCAACAATCCAGTCAACCAGGGAACAATCCAGTCAACCAGGCAACAAACCAAGCAACATACCAACCAACCAGTCAACAAATCAAGAGAGCAGCAACTCAGCCTACCAATCAACCAGTAAACAAACTAACCAACCTACTATCCAGCCAACCAGTCAACAACCCAGTTAACCAGTCAACAAACTAACCAACCTACCTACCAACCAGCCAATAAACTAACCAACCTACCAACCAGCTAACAAACCAACCAACCTATCAACCAACAAGCCAACAAACCAAGAGAGCAACCAACCTACCAATCAACCAGCCAACAAACTAACCAACCTACCAATCAACAGTCGAGCTAAACCATCCAACTAACTAGTCAACAACCAAGTCAACCAGCCAACAAACTAACCAACCTACCAACCAACCAGTCACAAACCAAGAGTGCAATCAACCAACCAGTCAACAACCCAGTCAACCAGCCAAAAAAATCAACCAACCTACGGATCAACCAGTCAACAAACCAATCAACCAACCAACCCACTATTCAACAACCGAGTCAACCAGCCAATAAACCAACCAACCTACTTACCAACCAGTCAACATATCAAGCAAGCAAGCAACCAACCCACCAGCCAATGACGGCTTGTAACCACAGCGCCCTCCGATTTTTGTACCCATGTTATTCACAGACAGTCAGCAGACAAGATAGGAATTATGTGGAAGCTATAAGGATGTCATTGTATGGAAGAAAAAGCGATGAAAACGTCTTTAAAAAAGGAAAAGTAACCCACAAACAGAACAAGGCTACTCGCATTAGAAGAGGTCAGTCCACATTCTTTCGGCACGTCATGAGAAGGAAAAAGCTGGAGTATGTCGTGACAACAGGAAGGTTGGGAGGAAGGAGAAGCAGGGGAAGACCAAGAGAGAAGATACGTACTAGACACATTGACATCATGGCATTGAGAGGCTGCGTGCTCTCGAGGTATGGTGTCCACCTCGAGTGTTGGAGGTCCCGGGTTCAGGCCCCGGTGAGGACCAGGATTTATTTAAAAAAGGAATTCACCGGGACTTCCAGTAATTTCCCTTGGTCTCTGGGTAGTGAGATCGGACGCCCGTGTGTATTTTTGCGCACGTAAAACATCCCTTGGCAGTTGGAAATCGAAAAAGAGTAGCCTAACGGCGCTGCTCGGGCAAAATTTCGAGTTAAAAATCTACCCAAGTATTTCAGGATCCTCGGCGGTGCTACGGAGTTCGTGCACTGAGCTGAGTTTCTCCAGACTCAGGTTTGAGTTAGGAGGAGAACGGAGCACTTATGGGTTGCACCCGTGTGCCGTGATGTTGATCCATAAACTAAACTAAACTAAACTAAACTAAACTAAACTGGCATTGAGAATTATCATTATCAGAAATGATTGGTAGTAAACGACATAGAAAGCCGTGGACATACATGATCACCAACGGCACACAGCGAGGACTATCAGAAGAAGTTATTCAATTTTAAATAACTATAATCTTCATCCAGGCATAAATACCTTTGAATATAAATTTTATAAACGGGTTCTAAGAATATCTTGGATACAACAATGGAAATAAAATGCATGCATACGACAAGAGCTGAATATTGAAAAGGACGGCTACTAAAGTGGATAAAACAAAGACAATTTAAATCCGTATTTTGGTCACTTGAAACGTCATGAAAGTTTTTAGAAAATAATAATGGAAGGGTATATGTCAGGGAAGAGAGGAAGAGGAAGGTCAAAGAGACGATGGGTGCAGGATGTGGCAGAAGATCTCCAGATGGGTGTATCGGACGTGGGACATCTTGCGTATGACCGAGAATTCTTCCAAATGTTGATATGGGAGCGAGGTTTTGCATGGGACATGCTGCTAAATGAATGAATGAATGAATGAATGAATGAATGAATGAATGAATGAATGAATGAATAAGTTTTTTTTTCTACCTACCTGCAGAATCCGTCCAGGTTGCAGCTTTTCATCACATCTGTGACAATTTTAGCGTTTGTGACAAAATTTGTAAACTTCTCCCAGTTGCATTGACCAATGGGAGATCCGGCGTGTAAGTCACACATGGAAGATGAGCCAAACGCCACACAAGCTGAAACAACAGAAGATGCACGGAGGTCAGCGTTACTGAATAGATAAGAACGCTCGTTCTTAAACGTCCGGTGTGCTGATACCGAGGTAGTATGTTTAACAGCTGGACTAAAGTATTGACATCTCGTTCTTGACTTGAAGGCATACATTACGATTACCTCA